>LR738712.1:569359506-569407006 GCA_902687465.1 Secale cereale
TCAGGGAACCAACTACACACTGCACGCAATGGGCACAGGCAAAACTGGAGGGAGGCCAAGCGAACTGGCCGTGTTCATGGCAACACACACCGGAAAGTCAGGTTGATCCTCGTCGAGGCCGCCCTCGCACGCTTGGGCACCGCGTGCTGCCAGTCCCGCTGGGTGTAGCCCCTCATCACGAGCAACGAGCCATGCTTCAGGAGGAACGAATGCTGCTGAGGGGCGCCGACCTTGAGCCGCTTCCGGGCCGTTTCCCCAGACTCAGCAGCAGCTGGTGGATGAAGATCAGCATGAGTCAGTTTTAGTCCGGGCTACAAAGCCTATAGCTCTCATCTAGTAGCAAGATGTGGCGAGTACCTTGTGATTTGGTATTGGTAGGCTTCTTCCTCAGCAAGAACTCACGCTCGCACCCGAATGTGACTGACGTGATCTCCGGGGTAGGCCCGTAGAGGGGCTCGTCATCGGCGTGCCACGACACGTAGTCTGAACCTCCCTTGTATCTGTTCAGCAGCAGGCTGTTAAAGTGGCTCCCCGGGAGGGCTTCATGGACCTAACCAATGTGTATGAGTCAGAAGACTGCTGTGAAGGCTGAATGCTGAGAATACTCTCCAGATGTTACCTTTTAAATAAGAACAATTCCAACTGGTTTCTGCTGATTACAGGGTAGCAATGCAAGCAGTCACCTTGGCGCAGCTCTTACCTCTTTCAAGATATCCTTGAGCACCGGGAATTCATCCCAAGAATGCGCATGAGGTTGATGGCCGCTGTACCTCAAATCTGTTAGCCCTTCATCTGCCACATAGCAGGTGTCTCTGGGCTGAATAGCAAAAAGGATCAGATACTTGGATTAGAGGCCTCACAAGGGTTATATATTTTTTTTAGAAAAGAGGCTCGCGCCCGGCTTTAAATTAATGAAGCCCTTACAACCAACGCAACAGTACACGACAACACAACAAAAACAAAAGAAAACACCGGCAAGATACAAGGATGCCCAGGAGCAGCAACAAGGCTCAAAAACAGAACATCAAGACATCGGACCCTCGAAACATGAACGGAGGACGAACGCTGCGAAGGAAGCCAACTCGAGATGGAGACCAGCCGACAGAGGAAGCTACGCCATTGCCATCGCCTGTGCGTCCGACAGATCAGTGCCATCTTGTTCCATCGCCAAAAGAAGCACCCCCAGCTCCTCGCCATGGCTCGAAGGACGCCGCACCGTCGGACGATGGAGTGCTCACCACCCTAGAGCACAGATGGAAGCTGATGCCAAGACAACAGAGGGAGGCCTTCGAGCACATCCACATTGCCGAACCTAGCTCCTCAAGAGTGCGCTACTATTGAAGCACGGCCTGCCGCATGGCGAGAAGAAGCTGTTATCCACAGAGCTTACCTCGGCAACTAGCAAAATGGGACCTTGCTCACATGACGGAGCCTCCAAGGAGGAAAACGCCGCCACCGCCCGGTCTGGAACAATGTCAGACCAAGAGTTTTCACCCAGAGCCCATGGTGGATGCAGCTCGCCCACGATGACACCTCCAGGGAGGGGAACGGCACACAAAGTGTCGCTATCACCGTCAGGCAGAGCTTTCGCTCGGGAAAAGACTGCACCAACCAGGTCCATCAGCAGTGTCCAGCAAAGGCAAGATGCAGATGATGCCCGGAGCAATCGTGGTGGCTGAAGAAGACACCTGCACGACGGACGCCCCCAAATGGTCCACCTCGCCGCCCAAGCGGCCAAGGTGACAAACGAGCACACGCACTGCGACACCCGCCGAGATGGTGTCACCGTGCCCACCGTCCGGAGCCACCGCTCCGGCGACCAAGAGAATCCAACCTCATCCACCAACCACATGGCAGTGGACCGCAAGCACGCAGCCGGCCGCCCCTGCTGCCGCACTAGCGCAAATCCGCCACACACAGCACCCAAAGCTTGCCCTTTGCACCCACACTCACAAGGGTTATATGACCAATGCGCTTCTTGTCAGTTGTCACTAGAGCGAATATAGTTATCGAACCAATGGGGCTAGTCGACTAGTAGCGTTAGGAGGAACATATCAGAAACATTGTCAAGGTGTCACCAAGACAAGACACCATCACCATGGCACCAACAATAGTTAAACTGACATTGTACACGCAGCTATGTCACTCCAACGAGCAATTTAAATGAGCATCCCGCAATTATATTCGGCTACCAAAACTTCGATATGGCGGAGAAGGTTTGTCAAAATGGATTACTAGCATGAGGCCAGCTCCCGACATATATCCTGAATGTTCTTTGGTATCCCAAGTTCCCAACTGTCTGTAGTCTAATTTTCGTTTCAGTGTCAACTGTCAATCAAGCTTACAAGATTGACCACATGTCTACATCCAGGGACACAGTGATGCTCGTTCCCTAAATAATTTGGAAGCACCAAACCACAAGGCGCAATCAAACGGCATGGTAACAATCTCAACCGTCCTACATAATTTAGTATCGGTACGCTTCACATATGGTTGTACCGAGGTATTCTAGAATTTTTGGTTGCTGCACTTCTTGCCCCAAACAACACACATTCACCACCCAAAGCATGGATAAGTGCAGACCCATACTGATGATCCGACCTACCATTTCAGAATTCAGTTAATCTTTTCTTGAACTTTAGACGTTTCTCCCCCAAATAGCAGCGCGGCGAGATTGCAAATCAATGTTAAAAGGCAAGGGAACTAGGCTGACGCTGAACGAGGCGCAAGAAATGGGGGTAATGAGGGGGGCATGAGAGGGCGCCGACCTGGACGACGGAGCGGCCAAAGACGCGGATGGTGGGGCGCGTCCACGGGATGCGCTTGTCGAGGTGTTCGAACAGCTCCCACGCCGTCTCCCGCGCCATGAACCGCGGGATGTGAACCACCTCGCTCCCACCGCCGAGGTCCTTGACCTCTCGCCGCGGCTCCGGCTTCCTCCCTCCTCCTTCTTCGCCCTTCGCCTCCCCGGGGTCAGGGCCGGGGCTCGGGTTGGACTGGCCGAGCCGGAGCCGCGAAGCCATGGGTGGTGCGGCGGGAAACGAAGCGGCGGTGGACGGAGGGTCGGAGACGGTGGCAGGAAGAGGCGGCTAGCAGAAATGAGTATCGGCCCAAAGCAGGCGGATTCCCCGGAGTACGTAAACGTGGCATGGACACGGAATAAGGTCCGATAATCAAAATGTTTTCAAGAAATAAAATAACACGCTGCTTCTTCATTTTTTTGTGTGAGAAAGGTACACTGAAACGTGTGGAGTACATAATCAAGATATAACAAATTGAAACAAATAGCTATGAAGTTCATAGTAGTTTGCAAAGAAGTTGTAACAAATTACATTGAATTTCAATCAATTTGGAATGGAGGGACAAATAAACGACTAATTAGCACGACACGTCGATCGAGTTACACTACGAGCTACTACCAGGGAAAGCACAACGAATCTATGAAACAAATAAGTTGAAGCAAATGATTCTAGACTGTCTACGACCTTGGAAGACCACCAACAGCTTGGACACGCACGCACAATGCATGCAACGCAACGAGCATCTCATGCAAAGACCAGCACGGCGGCACCCACTCCCAGAGCGGCGCCAACGGCGTGATAGGCACCGAAGGGCGCGGCGTCGCTTGTCTTCCCGTCGCCGGCGTTCCCGCGCGGCGGCATGCGCGCCGATCCTGACCCGGACCCCGGCGTGGAGTTGAAGGACCCGCCGGGAGACATGGCGGGGGCCTCCGTCGGGGAGGCGGCACCGCTGTCCCTCTCCGCCATGACGCGCACGGTGAACCTCTGGCCGGCGTCGCAGTGGCCCGGCGCGCCGCTGATGAAGTAGAGGAAGCCGCTCCGCTCGAGCCGGAACCTCGCCTCGCCGCCCTCCAGGCGGAGCACCGGCCTGTCCGCGCCGCAGCGCTTGTAGTCGTCGCGCGTCACCACCAGCACCGAGTCGTTCTTCTCGTACCTGAAATCTGCACGCACTCCAGTTAGTTCCATCGTATGTACGCACGGCCGCCGCATGTGCGTGCGTGCTTGGTCGATGCTTACGGAGGAAATCGCCGACGTGGAAGCGGTTCTTGGTGGCCCAGTGGTTGTAGGTCTCCTCGCCGGGCGCCGGCTGCCGCCAGCCCCTCTCCACGCCGCCGACGGTGAACACCCGCGGCGGCGACGACGACGACGCGGACACGGCGCCGGCGAGAAGGACGCAGGCGACGGCGACCGAGAGCAGGACGCCGGCCATGGCTTGCTTGTTCTGTCGAGCGACGACGCTGGCTGCCGGCTCTTCTCTCTAGTAGTAGTGTTGTGCGGCGAGCGGGCGATTTGCTGTGATTGGGCTGGTGTCTCTCGTGAGCTCTGTCAGGCCGGGGAGGAGCTTATATAGGGTCGGCGACGAGGAAGTGGCGCCGGCGGAGGCAGAGTGGGCATCGTACGGAGTACATGGGGCGGTTTCGCGAAGAGACGTGGTCGGCACGGGGGCCGTTGATGGAGGTGGACGTGCGGATTTGAACGGTGTGGGATTGGCCGAGAGCGTGCGCGCATGACTTGGTCAGAGTGGTCTGGGTGCGCGGCGGTTCGGTCCAAGGGGTGAGGGACGTGGGAGGGAGGAGCGTTGAGGCCTTGAGGGGTTTGACTGTTGGAAGTTTGCAGGAATGGCGTTGAACGATGAAACCCGGTCGGTGCAAGGGCCGTCGGTTGAGTACTTCAGCTGGGCTTCAAAATTTTGCCGCGGGATTAAGGAAAGGAAAACATTTCACGCTAGCGCGCCGGCCAAAACTTCGCCCGGTCGCGTCGTGACCAAACCTTTTGGTATATCCACTTGACAAATTAAAAGAGATGCCTACAGTGGCAAAAAATGCTCACTAAGAACTCAAGGCAACAACCGATCCAAAGGAAAATTCTGTTTACATGTCAATCAAGCTGCCTGCTTGTTCTACTCAAATAAATCAATCCAGCTTCTTCTTTAGCTAGCTTGCATGCATTCATTCAGATGAATTGATCTAGCTGCCTGCCTGCTAGCTCGCACGTACTCAAATGAACCGACCCAGCTGCCTGCCTGCTACATGGGAGAGTGGTCGCTAAGCTTTTTAATGTATTTAGCATCTCACCTTAGTACCAATGCATTGGAAGACGCCTCAAAGAGTCGTCGGTTGGCCGCTCACCGTGTGATCCTTTCATCCATATGACGAGGAACATGCCTGGCATTATTCTTTCCTTCACCGGAACCGAAACAACAACAAATCTGTGCAGAGCTACTTCGTACGGCCTTAATGAAATCTACTCCTTTTCCCCGTTTTCCCTACCAATTGAATGAAGAACTATATCCTTTTCCTAAGTAAACTAGCAATCAAAATAAAAGAGAGATTAGTCATGAACTTTAGGCTAGTCACAGTGGGGAGTAACTTACAATACTATCATGCATATGACACTAGTCTACGTTAGAGCATCTCCAGCTATTGCCCCCCAGGGGGCGTTTAAAATCGTCGTCTGGGGGCGTACCGGTGCTAAAATCGGCGTGGCGGCTTTCGTGTCCCCAGCCGCCGGTCCCAGGGTCACCCCCAAAAGGCGACTTTTTTTAATATAAAATAGGAATTCGGCTAAAGTTCGACAAACCGGGCAAAGATTCGGCGAACATGACATTTATAGCATAGTTTTTTATAACATAACGAACTGAATGCCATTCTACGGGCGAAGAACGCGGCGAGCGCGGCGAAGTCGCCGACGTCGCCGTCGTCCTCGTCGGCCTTCTCCCCCTTGACGTGGCCGCCGCCCCTGCTGGACCCCTGCCCGGCGTCGCCCTGGCGGACCGATGCCGGCGGTGCGCCGTCGTCGCTGTCGTCGTCGAGGACGACAACGCCTCCTTCGTCGCGGCCGCGATGCCGGGCGACAAGCTCTTCATAGGCGCGGCACTGTCGCTCCATCTTCGTCCGCGCCCAGTCGTCACACGCCCACTTCAAGGCCTCCGCGTCGTCGAGCTCCTCCTTCGCGCCGCCAGCGAGCCCGGGCTCCGTCTTCACGGGAGCGAGCCCAGGCTCCTTCTTCACGGCGGCGAGCCCCGGCTCCGTCTTCGGCTTGACGTAGCGGGAAGGAGCCGAGGAGGAGGCACGCCCGCCGCCCTCGTTGATGACGATGCCGGCCGAGCGGGTGCGCCGGCTGAGCGGGGTCTCCGCTGCGGGTTCGGCCTTGACGCCAAACACCGCCGGAGAGCCGGAGGAGTGGGAAGAGGAGCGGGAGGAGGAGCGGGAGGAGGAAGACGAGCCGGAGACGAACCTCCTGGGCATCCATTGCCCGGCGCCGCGGCGGGGGACCGGGACGGCGGCCGGGTATGTGATACGTCTCCAACGTATCTATAATTTTTGATTGTTCCATGCTATTATATATTCTGTTTTGGATGTTTAATGGGCTTTATTATACACTTTTATATTATTTTTGGGACTAACCTACTAACCCAAGGCCCAGTGCAGATTGCTGCTTTTTTGCCTATTTCAGTATTTCGCAGAAAAGGAATATCAAACGAAGTCCAAACGGAATGAAATCTTCGGGAGAGTTATTTTTGGAACAATATCAACATAGGAGACTTGGAGTACACGCCAGGAAGCGAAGGAGGTAGCCACGAGGGCAGGGGCGCGCCCAGGGGGGGTAGGCGCACCCCCCACCTATTGCTCGTGGGGCACCTGTTGCTCCCCCGGTGCCCCTCTTCAGCCTATATATACACTCATACCCTGAAAACATCGAGGCAATAGACGAAACCCTAATTCCACCGCCACAACCTTCTGTTCTCGTGAGATCCCATCTTGGAGCCTGTTCCGGAGCTCCACCGGAGGGGGATCGATCACGGAGGGCTTCTACATCAACACCACAGCCTCTCCGATGAGTTGTGGGTAGTTTACCACAGACCTTCGGGTCCATAGTTATTAGCTACTCCCTCCGTCCCATAATATAAGAACATTTTTGACACTACACTAGTGTAAAAAGCGTTCTTATATTATGGGACGGAGGGAGTAGATGGCTTCTTCTCTCTTTTTGGATCTCAATACAAAGTTCTCCTCGATCTTCGAGGAGATCTATTCGATGTAATATTTTTGCGGTGTGTTTGTCGAGATCCGATGAATTGTGGGTTTATGATCAAGATTATCTTTGAACAATATTGGATTCTTTTCTGAAATCTTTTATGTATGATTATAATATCCTTGCAAGTCTCTTCGAATTATTGGTTTGGTTTGGCCTACTAGATCTATAGTTCTTGCAATGGGAGAAGTGCTTGGCTTTGTGTTCAATCTTGCGGTGTCCTTTCCCAGTGACAACAGGGGCAGCAAGGCACGTATTGTATTGTTGCCATCGAGGATAAAAAGATGGGGTTTATATCATATTGCATGAGTTTATCCCTCTACATCATGTCATCTTGCTTAAAGTGTTACTCTATTCTTATGAACTTAATAGTCTAGATGCATGCTGGATAGCGGTCGATGTGTGGAGTAATAATAGTAGTAAATCAAGAATAGTTTCGGTCTACTTGTCACGGACGTGATGCCTATATATAATGATCATGCCTAGATATTCTCATAACTATGCGCTTTTCTATCAATTGCTCGATGCTACTTCTCGAGCTTGCGTTGTATTCCCTCGAAGAGGAAAGGGTGATGCAGCACAGTAGCGTAAGTATTTCCCTCAGTTTTTGAGAACCAAGGTATCAATCCAGTAGGAGACCATGCCCGAGTCCCTCGCACATGCACAAACAAATAAGAACTTCGCAGCCAACGCGATAAGGGGTTGTCAATCCCTTTACGGTCACTTACGAAGGTGAGATCTGATAGAGATGATAGTTTGATATTTCTGGTATTTTTGGTTATAAGAACAAAAAAGTAAAAGCGGAAAAGTAAAGTAGATTGTAGATTGATATGTTGAAAATAGACCCGGGGGCCATAGTTTTCTCTAGTGACTTCTCTCATGATAGCGATATTCTACGGCGGGTAAATGATGACCCTCAACCGTAAGGGATCTGTTGCAGCGTTTTCGATAAATAAGAGTGGCGAACCCAACGAGGAGCAGAAGGTATTGATAAGCGATTCTGAGCAAGAAATTACTGCAAGCACTGAAAGATAACTTTTAGGGGTTTTCTCGATATAAGCAACAAGAATGTAATGGCAAGTAATGTAAAAGGTACTGAAGGTAGCAAATGGCCCAATCCTCTCTTAGCAAAGGATAGGCCTAGCAACTGAACTTATAAAGACTAAAGCGTTCTTGAGGACACACGGGAGAGGTAGTCATGTGCTTTCGCCATATTCCGTATCGATACTATGTTATGTGTTGATAAGTGTTGGTGGGTGGATCTATGCTAGTGCACTCTCTAGACCAAGATGAATGCACTCTTATGATTAAACACCTTGCAAGCATCCGCAAATACAAGATATAATTTAAGGCAAAAGCCTAACCATAGCAATACGATCAAGGATCCATTATTCCCTTATGCAAAAGCGTGCGAACTGGGGTTCAGGTTTCTGTCACTCCGGCAACCCACCATAAGCATTCTTTATACACAATGCATTCCCCTAGGTCCTTAATAAGGCGAAGTGTTGGGTGTTCGACTCACACAACACCACTAGTGGAATGACAACACAACTTAAGTATCAAACAACACATATTACTTCAACAGCATATGACTACTAACAACAAGACTTTCCCCATGTCCTCAAGAACTAAAGTGACTACTCACAAGACATAAAAGAGATCATGATCAGAGGGGATAAATATGTGATAAACAATCTGGACATAATAATATTTCTCCAACAAAACTCAATAGCATTCACCACAAAGCAGTAATCAACACCGATAGAGTAGAGAGGATAGGTAGTACAAGTTACAACACGAGTTGCGATGGAAATATGAGATTTGGATGAAGATGGAGATGGTGCTGGTGTTGGGGATGATGTTGATGATGATCTCGATGATGCCCGTGATGATGGTGATGACGATGGCGACGATCTCCCCTTCCGGGAGGTGATCTCCCCGGCGGAATCTGCCCGCCGGAGATGCTCTTTTCTTCTCTGTAGGTTTCCGCCTCGAAGCGGCGGCGGAACTCCGAAAAAAGTCCCGTGCTTAGGGTTTTCGAGAGACGGAGACCATATATGCAAAAGGGGGTGACCAGAAGTGGGCCAGGGGCTCCAGGCGCCCCCCCGGCGCGGCCAGGGGGGGGGGGCGCCCCCAGGCCGCCTGGGCACCCTGTGGCCCCCCTCTGACTCCCCTTTTGCGTGTCTTCGTTATTCTTCTGAAAAACACGTCCCGTCAATTTTCAGGTAATTTGGAGGTGTTCTTCTTCAGCAACTCAGTATCCACTTTTTCCTGCTGAATCCTGCGTCTGCTGTTTCGGCATCGGAAAGTTGCAAACTGTGTAAAATAGACCAAAACAACATAAGAACATCATCATAACGTGAAATATATCAATGAATAAGGATAAATTATAATACAAAATAGTGATGCATTTTGGACGTATCAACACCCCCAAGCTTAGACCTCGCTTGTCCCCAAGCGAATATGAACTCGGTAAACCTGTCCACAAGTTTAGAGAGTGAAGTGTCGATAGATAGAATACAGACAAGAAGCATCATAGTCTCTTCACCAACTCAAATATCCTCAGCAACAATCTTCAACTCATAAGGCTCTCATAAAAGAGTGTTAACACTTATATTCGAAAGTAGGACTAATAGAAACTCATTATATCATGGCAAACATGTCCTTTGGTCAAGGAACAACAAATAATTTTAATGCTTTTGATGGGATTAATTGAAGCTTCTTGAGATAACAAGTTAATAAGCAAGAAGTGAAAGTGTTAACACAGAGGAAGATATTTGCCTTAGCCGGGCATGACAAACAACTTACTTATCAAATGATAATGTCAACAAGGATATGGTATGAAAAATCTTAATGCAGCTTTATATGCATGAATCCTTATCAACATCAAACGTCTGCTCTCTTTGAGAAATAGAAGGAAGTAGGAATAACTGACTCAACTTTAAAATTAAAAGATAGGCCCTGCTCTAGGGTAGTAGGGAAAACTCATGTGCTATCCTCAAATCAAACAGAATGAAAACAAGTTTTTGAGAGGTGCATGATTCGTCAACGAATGCTAATAGATAACTCAATTACTTCTTGAACTGGACAAGTTTCGAGGAACGGCTCCCGTATGAGGACGATAACATTCTCTTATTCTCCTTTGTTTATCACTGCCAAAGTTTTCTGATTTCTCATGAACAAAGCGTGAAGGAGGGTTTGTTTGTTATATTATTTTTAGGCCGGGCACACTCAATGCCAGTTCCTTTTCGTATTATGGGTTTGCACATTATACATGCAATCCCGGGGTGAAGCTTGTCCAACTCAAAAAGGTCATGAATTAGCTACTACTTCCTCATGAGCTAAAGCAGGGGCACAAAATAAATGATTTGAACATTTAAGGATAACACATAAATTATATACTTTAGGAGGTGGTAGTGGAGTACCACAAGTAGGTAGGTATGGTGGACTCATATGGAAGGTATTGGCTTAAGGGTATGGATGCACAAGCAGAATTCCGCTTAGTACAGAGTTAGGCTAGCAAAGGTTTTGAAAGAGCAGACAATTGATGATGACTAAGATGCAAAGCAATATAAAGCATGAACATTGAAATAAGCATAACACATCAAGTTGTCTTCCTTGTCAACATAACACTTCAAGTATAATAACATAAAAGGTTTTGGCTATGTTGCTACTTTGAGAGAATCATGCTTGTTGTTATGACCAAAGCTATGTTTGCCAAGATTAAATAAAGTTTCATAGCCATACCTGACATAAGGTCAATACTTCCCATAAGAATCATCATATAAGGTCGATTGCGTGAAGAGAATACCGAGTGCAGCAAAAAGGAACCGATAAACTTCTCATTAATATTCCATCATAGACGACTCCACACACACGGATACAATTCTTCACCAAGGGGCGATAGACCTCAATGCACACACCTATCTCATATAATAATCTCCCTAGACATGATACGACTCTACTTGACTTCTAAAAGACAAAAGGTAAAAGATAAAGATACCGGGCACTCCCCCAAGCTTGGAACAAGCCAAGGGAATGCCATTACCCACGGAGATTTCACTCATCATCCTTGTTGGCGTTGATCAAGTAATTCTTGGCGAAACTCTTCCATGGAAGGGGTTCTCCAGTCTCATATGAGAAGCTCGTCTCCTGGATCCTGCATTCAGCACCCAAACCCATGTGTAGAAACCTTAGTTCATACTCACAGTTCTGGTTATGTAGATCATTAATTTGCCCTTGGAGTTCTATGATTCTGTCTTCAGCCGCGGCGATTCTTTCCCACATCTCCCTCATCTCCTTCAGGAAGTAGTTCTTCAGCTCGTTGGTGATGTCAAAGTTAGCTTCGACACCATGCTCGGTCATCCTCTTGTACTTGAAAACTTCTTGCTCCACTTCCTCCAACCTGTCCTGGACGCTCCCCTCCTTGATAGGTCCCTTCAGATCTTCTTGATGAAGGACGCCTTCCTTCATCTGAACCACCTGAGGGTGCTTCTTCACCTCAGCGAGGTAAGGGTTGATGACGTTGACGACGAACGTGTCCTTGGGGGAACTTGGAGAAGCCATGGCACCTAAATTTAGCTGAAAGATTTCCTGGCAGAAACAGATCGAAGAGAAAACACGCGAAATCGCAAGATACGTTGCCGGAACAACCCGGGCAAATATATAGGAAAAATTTATGCACAGAAAGGAAGGTAACGGACCAAAGCGGGGTCGGAGTCGGGCACCGGGGTGTCCAGGCGGCCTGCCGGCGCGGCCCAGGGGGGGGGGGCGCCTGGACTCCCTGGTGGTCGTCTTCGGCTCCACTTCGACTCAGAATTTTACTAATTTTTCAAAAACACGTAATACATAACTTTTATGATGTTTTGCGGTGTTTTCTTACCGTACTACGTACCTTTTCTTTATTCTGCTTCTGCTGGCGTCTGAAACAGGGCTGCAACATGTTCTTCATGGGTTGTTGTGTATATTATATTCACATCAACATCGACAGGGTCTCCTGCTATGTAGTGTTTAAGTCTTTGCCCATTCAAAACTTGAGGTTTGGTGCCTTCAAAATTATTAATCTTAATTGCACCAGACCGATAAACTTCTTCAATATGAAATGGCCCTTCCCACCTGAAAAGTAGTTTACCTGGAGAAAACCTGAAACGGGATCTAAACAACAAAACTTTATCACCAACATTAAATTCACGTTTCAGAATCTTCCTATCATGCCACCTTTTTACCTTTTCTTTGAACATTTTAGCGCTCTCGTAAGCTTCACTTCTCCATTCATCTAGAGAAGTCAAGTTCATGAGGCGCTTCTCACCAGCTAGTTTTGGGTCAGCGTTAAGCTCTCTAACAGCCCAGAAAGCTTTGTGCTCTAGCTCTAATGGCAAATGGCAAGCCTTGCCATATACCATCTTATATGGGGACATACCCATAGGGTTTTTGTAAGCAGTTCTATATGCCCACAAAGCATCTCCCAATTTGTTTGACCAATCCTTCCTATTTCTGTTTACTGTTTTCTGCAAGATCAACTTAATCTCTCTATTGGTGAGCTCAACTTGCCCACTAGTTTGAGGATGATAAGGTGAAGCAATTCTATGATTAACATCGTATTTAGCCAAAGCTTTTCTAAAAGCTCCGTGCGTGAAGTGTGACCCTCCATCGGTCATGAGGTACCTTGGTACACCAAACCTAGGAAATATTACATCCTTAAGCATTTTCAGGGATGTTTTGTGGTCAGCACTTTCAGTGGGGATTGCTTCAACCCACTTGGTTACATAATCAACAGCTACTAAAATGTGAGTGTACTTGTGCGAAGAAGGAAAAGGACCCATAAAATCGAAACCCCAACAATCGAAAGGTTCAATCACTAGTGAGTAATTCATAGGCATCTCATTCCTTCTACTAATGTTACCAACTCTCTGACATTTATCACAGGCTAAAACATAATTTCTAGCATCTTTAAAGAGAGTAGGCCAATAAAAACCTGATTGAAGAACCTTATGTGCGGTCCTCTCACCGGCGTGATGTCCTCCATAGGGACTATCATGACACCGTCGGAGAACGTCCTTCTGCTCATGTTCCGGAATGCATCTTCTCACGATCCCGTCGGGACCTTCTTTGAAAAGACATGGGTCATCCCAAAAGTAGTGCCTCAAATCATGAAAGAACTTCTTCCTTTGCTGAAATGTTAGACCTGGAGGCAAATACTTTGCAACAATAAAATTAGCATAATCTGCATACCAAGGATCAGAGAGAGGTTGTACTTTTACAACGGCAAGTTGCTCGTCTGGAAAACTATCGTTAACTGGAATGGGGTCATGCGGTATATCTTCCATTCTTGAAAGATTGTCCGCTACCGGATTGTCTTCTCCTTTCCTATCAATAATCTGCAAATCAAATTCTTGGAGAAGGAGTACCCATCTGATAAGCCTTGGTTTGGCATCCTTCTTTGTCATAAGATATTTAATGGCAGCATGATCAGTATGAATAATAACTTTGGAATCAACAATATACTGCCTAAACTTACCACAAGCAAAAACTACAGCTAAGAATTCTTTCTCAGTAGTAGCATAATTTCTTTGAGCACTATCAAGGGTCTTACTAGCTTAATGTATAACATTCAATTTCTTATCAACCCTTTGTCCTAAGACAGCTCCAACAGCAAAATCACTTGCATCACACATAATTTCAAAAGGTAAGTTCCAATCAGGTGGTTGTACTATAGGAGCAGTTATTAAAGCTTTCTTAAGGGTTTCAAAAGCTTCCTTACAATTTTCATCAAACGCAAAAGGAACATCCTTCTGGAGAAGATTAGTGAGGGGTCTCGAGGTTTTAGAAAAGTCTTTAATAAATCTTCTATAAAAACCTGCATGACCGAGAAAACTGCGAATACCTTTGATGTCCTTTGGATAAGGCATCCTCTCAATAGCTTCGATCTTGGCTTTGTCCACTTCAATTCCCCTTTCGGAAATTTTGTGACCAAGAACGATTCCTTCATTAACCATAAAGTGGCACTTCTCCCAATTGAGTACCAAATTTGTCTCCTCGCATCTCTGCAAAACTTTATTAAGGTTGTGAAGACAATGGTCAAATGAAGTTCCATAGACGGAGAAGTCGTCCATGAAGACTTCCATAATATCCCCGCAGAAACCATGAAAGATAGCAGACATACACCTTTGAAAAGTAGCAGGGGCATTACATAAACCAAAAGGCATACGTCTGTAAGCATAAGTACCAAAAGGACAAGTAAAAGTGGTCTTCTCTTGATCGATAGTGTTAACATGAATTTGAGAGAAGCCAGAATAACCATCGAGATAACAAAAGTGGGCATTTTTGGATAACCTTTCAAGCATTTGGTCGATGAACGGCAACGGGTAGTGATCCTTCCTGGTTGCCTTGTTCAACTTCCTGTAATCTATACACATTCTATATCCAATAATAATTCTCTGAGGTATTAGTTCATTTTTATCATTAGGAACCACAGTTGTACCTCCTTTCTTAGGAACACAATGTACAGGACTTACCCACTTACTATCAGCTATAGGGTAGATAATACCTGCGGCTAGAAGCTTGAGAATCTCAGTTCTCACGACATCCATCATCTTTGGGTTCAATCGTCGTTGATGATCAACAACTGGTTTAGCATCAGGCTCAAGGTTGATAGTATGTTGACAGATAGATGGACTAATCCCCTTAAGGTCATCAAGGGTGTAGCCAATTGCGCCTCGGTGTTTACGAAGTACTTCCAATAATCGCTCTTCTTCATATCCTGAAAGGTTAGAATTGATAATAACAGGATATACTTTCTTTTCATCTAAATAAGCATACTTGAGCGTATCGGGAAGAGGTTTAAGATCGAACACCGGGTCTTCTTTTGGTTTTGATAAAATTCCCAAAGTTTCAACCGGAAGGTTGTGCTTCAGGATAGCAGGCTGCCTCAAGAATACTTCATCTAGTTCATTTCTTTCCTGCATATGTAAATCATTCTCGTGGTCCTCCATATATTGCTGCAAGGGATCATCAGGGGGAATAGCAATAGAGGCAATACTTTCAATAATTTTATCATTACTAGGTAAATCAGTTCCACGAGGCTGCTTAGAAAATTTAGAAAAATTAAATTCATATGGCTCACCATTGAATTCAACAGAAACTTTACCTTTCTTGCAATCTATTATAGCTCCACAAGTTCTAAGAAAAGGTCTACCAAAAATGATGGGACAAAAATCGTCCCTGGCTGAACCAAGTACCAAAAAGTCGGTAGGGTATTTTACCTTTCCACATAGGACTTCAACATCCCTCACAATTCCAATAGGAGAGATAGTTGATCTATTTGCAAGATGAATAGTAACATCAACTTCTTCAAGTTCACAAGGGGAAATCTCACCGATGATTTCTTTATAAAGTGAATAAGGAATAGCACTTGCACTTGATCCCAAATCGCATAGCCCATAATAATTGTGATCTCCTATTTTAACAGATACCACCGGAGTACCTGAAATTGGGCCTTTGTTCTTGGCTGTGACAAGGTTAGTGGAAACAGCACAAAAAGTTATATTGGAATCCAAAACATCATCAGTAACAAGGTCTTTAATCAATGCAACTCGAGGATCGACCCTGATCTGGTCCTCAGGTTCATCAACTTTTCTCTCACTTTTATTTATTATGCCTGTCACAAGAGAGTGCTCCTTTATCCTCGTGGGAAAAGGAGGCTGTTCATATATGACTGCAGGCAAGATAGGCTCAGCAACATAAATATCAATAGGTTTTTTCTTTAAAAGGTGCATGGTGCTGGTCTCTACTCTTTTTAAAAGAATCAACATGAGAGGCAAAATTCTTACATAAATCAATCACTAGATGGGAATCAAGACCAATCTTAGAGCAAAAAGTATTGAAGTAATCAGTTTCTACATAGCTCTCAATATAATCATGTTCATAATTTATAATGGGTTCAATACCTTTATCAATTTCCCAATCTTCGGTATTCCTCTGGATTCTTTCAAGGAGATCCCACCTTTCTTCAACACTCTTCTTCTGAAATACCCCACTAGAGGAGGCATCCAGCATTTCCTTATCCTGACGAGAAAGCCTGGCATAAAAATTTGTAAGTATAATTTCCTTGGGAAGCTTATGAATAGGGCATTTGAGCATTAGAGACTTCAATCTCCCCCAAGCTTGAGCAATGCTTTCTCCGTCACGAGACCTAAAGTTATAGATATAATTCCTGTCTCGATGAATTTCATGAAGAGGATAAAATTTAGTATAAAAGAGAGACATAAGCTCCTGCCAATCCAGCAAGTGTGGGTTATCGAGAAGCCCATACCAATCTGAAGCTTTATCTGTAAGGGATACGACAAGCAATTTCCTCATGACAAACTCCCTCGATACACCTGCAAGCTTAAATAATGAACATAATCGTGACAAATATAGCAAGTGTTCACCGGGATGTTTGTCTCCTGCATAACGATTAGTCAAAACATAATCGATAATGCCAGCTGGTATTTTATAAGGCACAATTTCAGTAGGGGGAGGATCAACCACCACAGGTGTGGGGTGTCTTCCCGCAAGCAACGCTCCAATAATAGGGTTATCCATAAGGACAAAGAGCAACAATAGTAAAAATAAAAACAGAATTATAAAAAGACTTTCTTACCAGTTTCACTTTACCAATAGCGCTACGCTCCCCGGCAACGGCGCCAGAAAATGGTACTTGATGACCCTCAACCGTAAGGGATCTGTTGCAGCGTTTTCGATAAATAAGAGTGTCGAACCCAACGAGGAGCAGAAGGTATTGATAAGCGATTCTGAGCAAGAAATTACTGCAAGCACTGAAAGATAACTTTTAGGGGTTTTCTCGATATAAGCAACAAGAATGTAATGGCAAGTAATGTAAAAGGTACTGAAGGTAGCAAATGGCCCAATCCTCTCTTAGCAAAGGATAGGCCTAGCAACTGAACTTATAAAGACTAAAGCGTTCTTGAGGACACACGGGAGAGGTAGTCATGTGCTTTCGCCATATTCTGTATCGATACTATGTTATGTGTTGATAAGTGTTGGTGGGTGGATCTATGCTAGTGCACTCTCTAGACCAAGATGAATGCACTCTTATGATTAAACACCTTGCAAGCATCCGCAAATACAAGATATAATTTAAGGCAAAAGCCTAACCATAGCAATACGATCAAGGATCCATTATTCCCTTATGCAAAAGCGTGCGAACTGGGGTTCAGGTTTCTGTCACTCCGGCAACCCACCATAAGCATTCTTTATACACAATGCATTCCCCTAGGTCCTTAATAAGGCGAAGTGTTGGGTGTTCGACTCACACAACACCACTAGTGGAATGACAACACAACTTAAGTATCAAACAACACATATTACTTCAACAACATATGACTACTAACAACAAGACTTTCCCCATGTCCTCAAGAACTAAAGTGACTACTCACAAGACATAAAAGAGATCATGATCAGAGGGGATAAATATGTGATAAACAATCTAGACATAATAATATTTCTCCAACAAAACTCAATAGCATTCACCACAAAGCAGTAATCAACACCGATAGAGTAGAGATGATAGGTAGTACAAGTTACAACACGAGTTGCGATGGAAATATGAGATTTGGATGAAGATGGAGATGGTGCTGGTGTTGGGGATGATGTTGATGATGATCTCGATGATGCCCGTGATGATGGTGATGACGATGGCGACGATCTTCCCTTCCGGGAGGTGATCTCCCCGGCGGAATCTGCCCGCCGGAGATGCTCTTTTCTTCTCTGTAGGTTTCCGCCTCGAAGCGGCGGCGGAACTCCGAAAAAAGTCCCGTGCTTAGGGTTTTCAGGAGACGGAGACCATATATGCAAAAGGGGGTGACCAGAAGTGGGCCAGGGGCTCCAGGCGCCCCCCGGCGCGGCCAGGGGGGGGGGGGGCGCCCCCAGGCCGCCTGGGCACCCTGTGGCCCCCCTCTGACTCCCCTTTTGCGTGTCTTCGTTATTCTTCTGAAAAACACGTCCCGTCAATTTTCAGGTAATTTGGAGGTGTTCTTCTTCAGCAACTCAGTATCCACTTTTTCCTGCTGAATCCTGCGTCTGCTGTTTCGGCATCGGAAAGTTGCAAACTATGTAAAATAGACCAAAACAACATAAGAACATCATCATAACGTGAAATATATCAATGAATAAGGATAACTTATAATACAAAATAGTGATGCATTTTGGACGTATCAGTAAACAAATTACTGTCGAGCAATTGATATAAAAGCGAATAATTATGAGACTATCTAGGCATGATCATTATATATAGGCATCATGTCCGAGACAAGTAGACCGAAACGATTCTGCATCTACTACTATTACTCCACACATCGACCGCTATCCAGCATGCATCTAGAGTATTAAGTTCATAAGAACAGAGTAACGCCTTAAGCAAGATGACATGATGTAGAGGGATAAACTCAAACTTAGTGATATAAACCCCATCTTTTTATCCTCGATGGCAACAATAAAATACGTGCCTTGCTGCCCCTACTGTCACTGGGAAAGGACACCGCAAGATTGAACCCAAAGCCAAGCACTTCTCCCATTGCAAGAACTATAGATCTAGTAGGCCAAACCAAACCAATAATCCGTAGAGACTTGCAAGGATATTATAATCATACATAAAGAGTTCAGAAAAGAACCAAATATTTCTCATAGATAATCTTGATCATAAACCCACAATTCATCGGATCTCGACAAACACATCACAAAAAGAGATTACATCAAATAGATCTCCTCGAAGACCGAGGAGAACTTGGTATTGATTTCCAAAGAGAGAGAAGAAGCCATCTCGATACTAGCCATGGACCCGAAGGTCTGTGGTAAACTACTCACAACTCATGGTGAGGCGATGATGATGATGTAGAAGCACTCCGTGGTAGACCCCCCCTCCGGCGGAGCTCCGGAACAGGCCCCAAGATGGGATCTCACGGGAACAGAAGGTTGTGGCGGTGGAACTAGGGTTTTCTCTGTTGTTCTGATGGTTTCGAGGTACGTAGGTATATATAGGAGGAAGGAGGGCACCGGGGGCCAGACGGGGTGCCCACGACGCAGGGGGGCGCGCCCTATAGGGGGGGGGGGCACCCTCGTGGATGCCACGTCAGCCCTACTCCGTGGTTCTCAAGTCTCCCGTGCGTATTTTGCTCCAAAAATATCTCTCCAGAAGTTTCATTCCGTTTGGACTCCGTTTGATATTCCTTTTCTGTAAAACCCTGAAATAGGCAAAAAACAACAATCTGGACTGGGCCTTTGGGTTAGTAGGTTAGTCCCAAAAATAATATAAAAGTGTATAACAAAGCCCATTAAACATCCAAAACATCATAAATAATAGCATGGAACAATGAAAAATTATAGATACGTTGGAGACGTATCAAGCATCCCCAAGTTTAATTCCTGCTCGTCCTCGAGTAGGTAAATGATAAAAACAAATTTTTTGATGTGGAATGCTAACCAACATAGTTTGTCAATGTAATTCTCTTAATTGTGGCACGAATGTTCAGATATGAAAGATTCAAGACAAAAGTCTATATTGACATAAGAAATAATAATACTTCAAGCATACTAACAAAGCAATCATGTCTTCTCAAAATAATATGGCTAAAGAAAGTTATCCCTACAAAATCATATAGTCTGGCTATGCTCCCTCTTCATCACACAAAATATTCATATTATGCACAACCCCGGTTTCAGCCAAGCACTTGTTTTCATACTTTATTCTTTCAAACCTTTCAACTTTCACGCAATACATGAGCGTGAGCCATGGACATATCACTATGTGGAATAGAGAGGTGGTTGTGGAGAAGACAAAAAGGAGGGAGATAGTCTCACATCAACTAGGCGTATCAACGGGCTATGGAGATGCCCATCAATAGATATTAATGTGAGTGAGTAGGGATTGCCATGCAACGGATGCACTAGAGCTAAAAATGTATGAAAGCTCAACAAAAGAAACTAAGTGGGTGTGCAACGAACTTGCTTGCTCACGAAGACCTAGGGCATTTGAGGAAGCCCATCGTTGGAATATACAAGCCAAGTTCTATAATGTAAATTCCCACTAGTATATGAAAGTGACTAAACATGATTCTCTCTATCAGGAAGAACATGGTGCTACTTTGTAGCACAAGTGTGGAAAAAGATAGTAGCAATTGTCCCTTTTTTTTGGCCTTTCTTTTTTTCTTTGGCCTTACTTTTTTTTGGAGGGGCTTTCTTGATTTAGCCTTTCCTCACATGGGACAATGCTCTAATAATGATGATCATCACACTTCATTGAATTACAACTCGATACTAGAACAAAGTATGACCTATATGAATGCCTCCGGCGGTGTACTGGGATGTGCAATGAATCAAGAGTGACATGTATAAAAAATTATGCATGGTGGCTTTGCCACAAATACGATGTCAACTACATGATCATGCATGGCAATATGACAATATGAAGCGTGTCATATGAACGAAACAGTGGATAGTTGCATGGCAATATATTTCGGAATGGCAATGGAAATGCCATGATAGGTAGGTATGTTGGCTGTTTTGAGGAAAGTATATGGTGGCTGTTTTGAGGAAGGATATATAGTGGGTGTATGGTACCGACGAAAGTTGCGCGGTACAAGAGAGGCTAGCAATGGTGGAAGGGTGAGAGTGCGTAATATCCATGGACTCAACATTAGTCATAAGAACTCATATACTTATTGAAAAAATTTACGAGTCATCAAAACAAAGCAATCAACGCATGCTCCTAGGGGGAAGGTTGGTAGGAGTTAACCATCGCGTGCCCCCGACCTCCACACAAAGGATGACACTCTACAAATACCTCATGCTCTAACTTCGTCACATAGCGGTTCACCATATGTGCATGCTACGGGAATCAATAACTTTAGCACAATCATTTCTCAATTTCATAATAACTCCACTAGCATGACTCTAATATCACTATCCTCACATCTCAAAACAATTATCAAGCATCCAACTTCTCATCATATTCAATGCACTTAGTGTGAAAGTTTTTACTACATTGATCTTGGATGCCTATCATGTGAAGGCTAGTTTTATAGCCAAAGCACATTACCATGCTGTTTTAATAGACTCTCAAAAGGATATAAGTGAAGCATGAGAGATCGACAATTTCTACAAAATATAATTACCACCGTGCTCTAAAACATATAAGTGAAGCACTAGAGCAAAACTATTCAACTCAAAATATATAAGTGAAGCACATAGAGTGTTCTAACAATTCCTAGGCCATATTTAACTCTATCAAAAAGGCGTGTCCAGCAAGGATAATTGTGGAAAACTAACAAGCAAAGACTCAAAATTATACATGAAGCTCCAAGTAAAACACATATCATGTGGTGAATAAAAATATAGCTCCGAGTATAGTTACCGATAGATGAAGACGAAAGAGGGGATGCCTTCCCGGGGCATCCCCAAGCTTAGGCTTTTGGTTGTCCTTGAATTTTACCTTGGGTTGCCTTCGGCATCCCCAAGCTTAGGCTCTTGCCACTCTTTGTTCCATAGTCCATCAAAGCAATACTCAAAACTTGAAAACTTCACAACACAAAACTTAGACAAAAATCTCGTGAGCTCCGTTAGTATAAGAAAACAAACCACTACTCAAAGGTACTGCAATGAATTCATTTTTTGTTTATATTGGTGTTAAACATACTGTATTCCAACTTCTCTATGATTCATACTTCCCAATACTACTCATAGATGCATTGAAATAAGCAAACAACACACGAAAAACAGAATATATCAAAAACAGAACAGTTTGTTGTAATCTATAGTTTTCAAATACTTCTGTAACTCGAAAAAATTGAAATAAATTGGTAAACATGAGAAATTTGTCTATTAATCATCTGCAAAAAGAATCAACTAAATTGCACACTCCAGTAAAATCTGGTGACCATTCTAGCGAGCGCTAACGATTCTGTTTTTCACAGCAAGATCATATAAACTTCACACAAGTCTTCCCAAAGGTTCTACTTGGCACAAACACTAATTAAAACACAAAACCACATCTAAACAGAAGCTAGATGCAATATTTATTCCTAAACAGAAGCAAAAAATAATAATATAAAATTGGGTTGCCTCCCAACAAGCGCTACCGTTTTACGCCCCTAGCTAGGCACGATACATGGATAGATCTAGGTATTGCCATCTTTGGAAGACAATTCTTTAATTAAGCATTTGTGATTCGTAGGATCTTCTTTATCCCTATTGATAATCAAAATTTTGGGCAAGAAATCAAGAAATTCAATTGTGACAAATGGTTCTCTTGCAAAAGTAAGAAAATCAGGATGAACACTTATGGATTTAAGACCCGTGATTCCTTTACTAGATGTTTCACCCTTGTCTTTAGGAACATACATGAACTTAGATAATTTAGTGGTAGAAGGATTTGGAGTAGCTTTCATAGCAGAAAGAGCAGAACCCACATTAGTAATAATATCCTCAAGTTTATTGATTCTAGTAGAATCTTGATCTAACTTTTCTTTAACTATGGGTTCCTTTTCCTTAAGATTTTTCAGCACAACTCCTACCTTGGATCCATATTGGGTAATTTCCTTGTGGATTTTTCTATCCAAGTTCTCTACCAACTCTACCATAGCAACTTTGTTTTCAATGATTTCTAACCTTTGCATAACATGCTCCAAGGTTAAAACGGTCCCATTAACCATAAGAGGTGGTGAGCCAAATAATTCAGTCATTGCATTATAAGAATCAAAAGTATGGCTACCCAGGAAATTCCCTCCAGTAATGGTATCTAGAATAAATCTATTCCACGGAGTTATGCCAACATAAAAATTGCGAAGAAGCACGGAAGTGGAAAGCTTCCTAGTAGATCTATTTTGAGCATTGCAAATTCTATACCAGACATATTTTAAGTTTTCTTCCTCCCTTAGTTTAAAATCGAGAACCTCACTCTCGGGAGTATTGATAATGATAGGTGTGCTAGACATGATGACAAGCAAGCAAGCAACACACAAGCAAACAAGAAGCAAGCGAACGATAAACACACGGTAGAAGAAGGGCGAATAAAATGGCAAGGGTGAAGTGGGGGAGAGGAAAACGAGAGGCAAATAAATGTAATGCGAAGGATAAGGTTTGTGATAGGTACTTGGTATATGACTTTTGCGTAAGCCTCCCCGGCAACGGCACCAGAAATTCTTCTTGCTACTTCTCGAGCTTGCGTTGTATTCCCTCGAAAAGGAAAGGGTGATGCAGCACAGTAGCGTAAGTATTTCCCTCAGTTTTTGAGAACCAAGGTATCAATCCAGTAGGAGACCACGCGCGAGTCCCTCGCGCTTGCACAAACAAATAAGAACTTCGTAGCAAACACGATAAGGGGTTGTCAATCCCTTTACGGTCACTTACGAAAGTGAGATCCGATAGAGATGATAGTTTGATATTTTTGGTATTTTTGGTTACAAGAACAGAAAGTAAAAGTGGAAAAGTAAAGTAGATTGTAGATTGATATGTTGAGAATAGACCCGGGGCCCATAGTTTTCTCTAGTGGCTTCTCTCATGATAGCGATATTCTACGACGGGTAAACAAATTACTGTCGAGCAATTGATAGAAAAGCGAATAATTATGAGACTACCTAGGCATGATCATTATATATAGGCATCACATCCGAGACAAGTAGACCGAAACGATTCTGCATTTACTACTATTACTCCACACATCGACCGCTATCCAGCATGCATCTAGAGTATTAAGTTCATAAGAACAGAGTAACGCCTTAAGCAAGATGACATGATGTATAGGGATAAACTCAAACTTAGTGATATAAACCCCATCTTTTTATCCTCGATGGCAACAATACAATACGTGCCTTGCTGCCCCTACTATCACTGGGAAAGGACACCGCAAGATTGAACCCAAAGCCAAGCACTTCTCCCATTGCAGGAACTATAGATCTAGTAGGCCAAACCAAACCAATAATTCGAAGAGACTTGCAAGGATGTTATAATCATACATAACGAGTTCAGAAAAGAACCAAATATTTCTCATAGATAATCTTGATCATAAACCCACAATTCATCGGATCTCGACAAACACACCGCAAAAAGAGATTACATCAAATAGATCTCCTCGAAGACCGAGGAGAACTTGGTATTGAGATCCAAAGAGAGAGAAGAAGCCATCTAGATACGAGCTATGGACCCGAAGGTTTGTGGTAAACTACTCACAACTCATGGTGAGGCGATGATGATGATGTAGAAGCACTCCGTGGTAGATCCCCCCTCCGGCGGAGCTCTGAAACAGGCCCCAAGATGGGATCTCACGGGAACAGAAGGTTGCGGCGGTGGAACTAGGGTTTTCTCTGTTGTTCTGATGGTTTCGAGGTACGTAGGTATATATAGGAGGAAGAAGGGCACCGGGGGCCAGACGGGGTGCCCACGAGGCAGGGGGCTCGCCCTATAGGGGGTGCCCACCCTCGTGGACGCCACGTCAGCCCTACTCCGTCGTTCTCAAGTCTCCCGTGCGTATTTTGCTCCAAAAATATCTCTCCAGAAGTTTCATTCTGTTTGGACTCCGTTTGATATTCCTTTTCTGTAAAACCCTGAAATAGGCAAAAAACAACAATCTGGACTGGGCCTTTGGGTTAGTAGGTTAGTCCCAAAAATAATATAAAAGTGTATAACAAAGCCCATTAAACATCCAAAACATCATAAATAATAGCATGGAACAATAAAAAATTATAGATACGTTGGAGACGTATCACTCGACAGTAATTTGTTCACCCACCGTAGAATTCTGCTATCATGAGAGAAGCCACAAGTGAAACCTATGGCCCCCGGGTATATCTTTATCATATTAATCTCCCATCAACTACCAATTTCTGCTGCCGTTATTTATTTGATTTATTTACTTTTTGTTTCTATACCAAAAATACCAAAAATATTATCTTATCATATCTATCAGATCTCACTCTCGTAAGTGACCGTGAAGGGCTTGACAACCCCTTATCACGTTGGCTGCAAGGTTCTTATTTGTTTGTGCAGGTGCGAGGGACTCGCGCGTGGTCTCCTACTGGATTGATACCTTGGTTCTAAAAAACTGAGGGAAATACTTACGCTACTGTGCTGCATCACCCTTTACTCTTCGAGGGAATACAAAGCAAGCTCGCGAAGTAGCAAGAAGAATTTCTGGCGCCGTTGCTGGGGATATCTACGCAAAAGTCACATACCAAGTACCTATCACAAACCCTTATCCCTCGCATTACATTATTTGCCATTTGCCTCTCGTTTTCCTCTCCCCCACTTCACCCATGCCGTTTTATTCGCCCTTCTTTTTCCGTGTGTTTTACCGTTCGCTTACCTCTTGTTTGCTTGTGTGTTGGATTGCTTGCTTGTCACTATGGCTCAAGACAATACCAAATTGTGTGACTTTTCCAATACCAACAATAATGATTTTATTAGCACTTCGATTGCTCCTATCTTAGATGCTGAATCTTGTGAGATCAATGCTGCTCTGTTGAATTTTGTCATGAAAGATCAATTTTCTGGCCTTCCTAGTGAAGATGCCACTACCCATCTAAACAAGTTTGTTGATTTGTGCGATATGCAAAAGAAGAGGGATACGGATAATGATATTGTTAAATTGAAGCTATTTCCGTTTTCACTTAGAGATCGTGCTAAAACTTGGTTCTCTTCTTTGCCTAGAAATAGTATTGATTCATGGAATAAGTGCAAAGATGCCTTTATCTCTTAGTATTTTCCTCCTGCTAAGATTATCTATCTTAGAAACAATATTATGAATTTTAAGCAACTAGATCATGAGCATATTGCACAAGCTTGGGAGAGAATGAAATTAATGATACGTAATTGCCCTACACATGGTTTGAACTTATGGATGATTATACAAAACTTTTATGCTAACTTGAATTTTGCTTCTAGAAATCTTTTAGATTCGGCCGCGGGGGGCACTTTCATGGAAATCACTTTAGGAGAAGCTACTAAACTCCTAGATAATATTATGGTTAACTACTCTCAATGGCACACCGAAAGATCTACTAGTAAAAAAGTACATGCTATTGAAGAGATTAGTGTTTTGAGTGGGAAGATGGATGAACTTATGAAATTATTTGCTACTAAGAGTGCTTCTTCTGATCCTAATGATATGCCTGTGTCCACGTTGATTGAGAATAATAATGAATCTTTGGATGTGAATTTTCTTGGTAGGAATAATTTTGGTAACAATGCTTATAGAGGAAACTTTAATGCTAGGCCTTTTCCTAGTAATTTCTCTAACAATTATGGTAATTCCTACAATAACTCTTATGGAAATTTTAGTAAGATGCCCTCTGATTTTGAAACTAGTGTTGAAGAGTTTATGAATTCACAAAATAATTTCAATGCTTTGCTTGAAGAAAAATTGCTTAAGATTGATGAGTTGGCTAGAAACGTGGATAGAATTTCTCTTGATGTCGATTCTTTGAAACTTAGATCTATTCCAGATAAGCATGATATCAATGAGTCTCTCAAAGCTATGAGAATTTCGATTGATGAATGTAAGGAAAGAACCGCTAGGATGCGTGCTAAAAGAGATTGCTTTATGAAAGCGTGTTCTTCTAGTTTTTATGATAATAAAGATGAAGATCTAAAAGTAATTGATGTGTCTCCTATTAAATCCCTGTTTTCTAGTATGAATCTTGATAAAGATGGGATTGAAGATGAGTCTACTTTAGTTAAAAGGCGTCCCAATGATTCGTAGTTTTTAGATCTTGATGCTAAAATTGTTAAAAGTGGGATTGAAGAGGTCAAAACTTTATATAGCAATGAACCCACTATTTTGGATTTCAAGGGATTTAATTATGATAGTTGCTCTTTAATAGATTGTATTTCCTTGTTGCAATCCGTGCTAAATTCTTCGCATGCTTATAATCAAAATAAGGCTTTTACCAAACATATAGTAGATGCTTTAATGCAATCTTATGAAGAAAAACCTGAATTAGAAGTTTCTATCCCAAGAAAGCTTCATGATGAGTGGGAAACTACTATTAAAATTAAGATTAAAGATCATGAATGATTTGCTTTGTGTGATTTGGGTGCAAGTGTTTCCACAATTCCAAAAGCTTTGTGTGATATCTTAGGTTTCCATGAACTTGATGATTGTTCTTTAAATTTGCATCTTGCGGATTCTGCCATTAAGAAACCTATGGTAAGGATTAATGATGTTCTTATTGTGGCAAATAGGAATTATGTGCCCGTAGATTTCATCATGCTTGACATAGATTGCAATCCTACATGTCCTATTATTCTTGGTAGACCTTTCCTTAGAACGATTGGTGCAATTATTGATATGAAGGAAGGAAATATTAGATTTCAATTTCCATTAAGGAAAGGCATGGAACACTTTCCTAGAAAGAAAATCAAATTACCTCATGAATCTATTATGAGGGCCACTTATGGATTGCCTACCAAAGATGGCAATACTTAGATATATTCTTGTATCGTGCCTAGCTAGGGGTGTTAAACGATAGCGCTTGTTGGGAGGCAACCCAATTTCATTTTCTTTGTTTTTAGTTCTGTTTAGGAATAAATATTACATATAGCTTCTGTTTAGATGTGGTTTTGTGTTTTAATTAGTGTTTGTGCCAAGTAGAACCTTTGGGAAGACTTGTGCGAAGTTTATGTGATCATGCTGTAAAAAATAGAAACTTTAGTGCTCACGAGCTTAGCTACCATTTTTTACTGAAGAGTGATTTTTAGTTGATTCTTTTTGAAGATGATTAATAGACAAATTCCTCACATCCACTAATTTATTTCAATTTTTTTAGAGTTACAGAAGTATTCGAAAGTTACAGATTACTACAGACTGCTCTAGTTTTGACAGATTCAATTTTTCGTGTGTTGTTTGCTTATTTTGATGAATCTATGAGTAGTATCGGGGGTATGAATCATAGAGAAGTTGGAATAAAGTAGATTTAACACCAATATAAACAAATAATGAGTTCATTACATTACCTTTGAGTGGTGGTTTGTTTTCTTATACTAACAGAGCTCACGAGATTTTTGGCTAAGTTTTGTGTTGTGAAGTTTTCAAGTTTTGAGTATGGATTTGATGGACAATTGAACAAAGAGTGGCAAGAGCCTAAGCTTGGGGATGCCCAAGGCACCCCAAGGTAAAATTCAAGGATAAGCAAAAGCCTAAGCTTGGGGATGCCCCGAGAAGGCATTCCCTCTTTCGTCTTCGTTTATCGGTAACTTTACTTGAGACTATATTTTTATTCATCACATGATATGTGTTTTGCTTGGAGCGTCATGTATGATTTGAGTATTTGCTTCTTAGTTACCACAAACATCCTTGTTGGACACACCTTTTGAGAGAGATACACATAAATTGGAAATTATTAGAATACTCTATGTGCTTCACTTATATCTTTTGAGCTAGATAGTTTTGCTCTAGTGCTTCACTTATATCTTTTAGAGCACGATGGTGATTTTATTTTGTAGAAATAATTGATCTCCCATGCTTAACTTATATCTTTTTGAGAGTCTTTTAGAACAGAATGGTAATGTGCTTTGGTTATAAAACTAGTCCTAATATGATAGGCATCCAAGATGGGTATAGTAAAAACTTTCATGTAAAGTGCATTGAATATTAAGAAAAGTTTGATAATTGATGATTGTTTTGAGATATAAGGATGGTGATATCAGAGTCATGCTAGTAGAGTAGTTGTGAATTTAAGAAATACTTGTGTTGAGGTTTGCAAGTCCCGTAGCATGCACGTATGGTAACCGTTGTGTGACAAATTTGAAGCATGAGGTATTTCATTGAGTGTCATCCTTTGTGTGGAAGTCGGGATGACACGATGGTTAACTCCTACCAACTCTTCCCCTAGGAGCATGCGTGTAGTATTTTGTTTTGATGACTTGTAGATTTTTGCAATAAGTATGTGAGTTCTTTATGACTAGTGTTGAGTCCATGGATTATACGCACTCTCACCCTTCCACCATTGCTAGCCTCTCTTGTACCGCGCAACTCTCGCCGGTACCATACACCCTCCATATACCTTCCTCAAAACAGCCACCATACCTACCTATCATGGAATTTCCATAGCCATTACGAGATATATTGCCATGCAAATTTCCACCGTTCCGTTTAGTATGACACGCTTCATCATTGTCATATTGTCATGCATGATCATGTAGTTGACATCGTATTTGTGGCTGGGCCACCATGCATAATTGTTCATACATGTCACTCTTGATTCATTGCACATCCCGGTACACCGCCGAAGGCATTCATATAGAGTCATACTTTGTTCTAGTATCGAGTTGTAATATCGAGTTGTAAATCAATAAAAGTGTGATGGTCATCATTATTAGAGCATTGTCCCAAAGAAAAAGAAAAGAAAAAAAAGAAAAGAAGGAAAAGCCAAAGAAAAAAAGGGGCCCAAAAAAGAAAAAAAAGAAAAGAAAGAAAAAAGAAAAGAAAAGAAAAGAAAAAGGGACAATGCTACTATCTTTTCCACACTTGTGCTTCAAAGTAGCACCATGATCTTCATGATAGAGAGTCTCTTGTTTAGTCACTTTCATATACTAGTGGGAATTTTCATTATAGAACTTGGCTTTTATATTCCAACGATGGGCTTCCTCAAATGCCCTAGGTCATCGTGAGCAAGCAAGTTGGATGCACACCCACTTAGTTTCTTTTGTTGAGCTTTCATATATTTATAGCTCTAGTGCATCCGTTGCATGGCAATCCCTACTCACTCACATTGATATCTATTTATGGGTATCTCCATAGCCCATTGATACGCCTAGTTGATGTGAGACCATCTTCCTCTTTTGTCTTCTCCACAACCACCATTCTAATCCACCTATAGTGCTATATCCATGGCTCACGCTCATGTATTGCGTGAAAGTTGAAAGAGTTTGAAAAAAAATTAAAGTATGAAACAATTGCTTGGCTGAAACCGGGGTTGTGCATGATTTGAGTATTTTGTGTGACGAAGATGGAGCATAGCCAAACTATATGATTTTGTAGGGATGAACTATCTTTGGCCATGTTATTTTGAGAATACATGATTGCTTTGTTAGTATGCTTAAAGTATTATTATTCTTATGTCAATATGAACTTTTGTCTTGAATCTTTCGGATTTGAACATTCATCCCACAATAAAGAAAATTATATTGAGAATTATGTTAGTTAACATTCCACATCAAAAATTCTGTTCTTATCATTTACCTACTCGAGGACGAGCAGGAATTAAGCTTGGGGATGCTTGATACGTCTCCAACGTGCCTATATTTTTTGATTGTTCCATGCTATTATATATTCTGTTTTGGATGTTTAATGGGCTTTATTATACACTTTTATATTATTTTTGGGACTAACCTACTAACCCAAGGTCCAGTGCAGATTGCTGTTTTTTTGCCTATTTCAGTGTTCCGCAAAAAAGGAATATCAAACGGAGTCCAAACGGAATGAAACCTTCAGGAGAGTTATTTTTGGAACAATATCAACACATGAGATTTGGAGTACACACTAGGAAGCGAAGGAGGTGGCCACGAGGGCGGGGGGCGCGCCCAGGGGGGTAGGCATGCCCCCCACCCTCGTGGGCCACCTGTTGCTCCCCCGGTGCCCCTCTTCAGCCTATATATATTCTCATACCCTGAAAACATCGAGGCAACAGACAAAACCCTACTTCCACCGCCGCAACCTTCTGTTCTCGTGAGATCCCATCTTGGAGCCTGTTCCGGAGCTCCACCGAAGGGGGATCGATCACGGAGGGATTCTACATCAACACCACTACCTCTCCGATGAGTTGTGAGTAGTTTACCATAGACCTTTGGGTCCATAGTTTTTAGCTAGATGGCTTCTTCTCTCTTTTTGGATCTCAATACAAAGTTCTCCTCGATCTTCAAGGAGATCTATTCGATATAATCTCTTTTTGCGGTGTGTTTGTCGAGATGTGATGAATTGTGGGTTTATGATCAAGATTATCTATGAGAAATATTTGGTTCTTTTCTGAATTGTTTTATGTATGATTATAATATCCTTGCAAGTATCTTCGAATTATTGGTTTGGTTTGGCCTACTAGATCTATAGTTCTTGCAATGGGAGAAGTGCTTGGCTTTGGGTTCAATCTTGCGGTGTCCTTTCCCAGTGACAGCAGGGGTAGCAAGGCACATATTGTATTGTTGCCATCGAGGATAAAAAGATGGGGTTTATATCATATTGCTTGATTTTATCCCTCTACATCATGTCATCTTGCTTAAGGCGTTACTCTGTTCTTATGAACTTAATACTCTAGATGCATGCTGGATAGCGGTCCATGTGTGGAGTAATAGTAGTAGATGTAGAATCGTATATATAATGCTCATGCCTAGATATTCTCATAAGTATTCGCTTTTCTATCAATTGCTCGACAATAATTCGTTCACCCACCGTAGAATTCTGCTATCATGAGAGAAGCCACTAGTGAAACCTATGGCCCCTGGGTCTATCTTTATCATATTAATCTCCCATCAACTATCAATTTCTGCTGTCGTTATTTATTTGCTTTATTTACTTTCTATTTCTATACCAAAAATACCAAAAATATTATCTTATCATATCTATCAGATCTCACTCTCGTAAGTGACCGTGAAGGGATTGGCAACCCCTTATCGCGTTGGCTGCGAGGTTCTTATTTGTTTGTGCAGGTGCGAGGGACTCGCGCGTGGTCTCCTACTGGATTGATACCTTGGTTCTCAAAAACCGAGGGAAATACTTACGCTACTGTGCTGCATCACCCTTTCCTCTTCAAGGGAATACAACGCAAGCTCGAGAAGTAGCAGTATGTGAGCGACGGGTTGTTGCCACCCTCAAGGTGCGCGAGAACCTCGTGTAGCGTCTGTCCGGGGGCGGCCCACCACATGTGGCGCCCCTCGCTGTTCCACCGCCCCCACCACCGGCGCCCCGTTGGTGGAGGCGAGCCACTGCTCCTGCCTGCGCTGGAAGTGCGCCGCCCACGCCTTGTGGTTGTCGACGGCGTACTGCGAGAGGGTGTGCTGCTCCTCGGTCAGCGAGACTGAACGCGGTCGACCTCGCCGGCGAAGTAGTCGGCGCACGCGTTGACGTCCGGCACCAGGGGAATGGGGACGCCACCGGCGTTGAGCCTTCATCCTGTCGGCCCAGCGCGCATGTCTAGAGGCGCCGGGATGTTGGCCTCGAAGAGCTGGTGCGCCTCCCATGCGTGTAGCGAGCGGCGGCCAAAGCCGTTGGCTGCCGCTCCGTTGCCGGGGAACCGCTTGCACATCATCGCGGCTGGGTTAGGGGAGAGAGGGGAGGTTCGTCAGCGGCGGCTAAGGAGAGAGAGGCAGAGTACGGTGTGTGTGGCCAGTGGCGCGGGGGGGGGGGGGGGGGGGGGGGGGGAGGCGATGCTTTCTATAGCCGCCAGGGAGCTGTGTGTACGCGTGGCGGGAAGTGAGGCGTCGCTGCGCCACCCGTGAAGAGCCGCCCCGTGATGAGGAATCAATGGAAGGCTGATTGGCGGCAGCCTTGGCATTGATTCCCCGCGGAAAACCGAGGCGTTCTGAGGACGACGAGGCGAGTGTTGCTGACTCAGCGGGCTTAGTTCATGCCAAAATCGTTTCGCCCGGCGCCCCCGAGCGCCCCCCAACGCACCGGGTTTGGCCTGGGTTCGCCGGCGCCAAATTCGGCCCGAGCCGGCAAAAAATGGGCTTGTGGGGGCGCGGCTGGGCCGATTTTTGGGCGCCGGCGGGAAAAAACGCCTGGGGAGGGCGTGTTGGGGGCGCGGTTGGAGATGCTCTTACTACTTTCATAGTTGGGAGTAAGAGCATCTCCAGCAGTAGGGCCCTGATACGTCCAAAACGTATCTATAATTTCTGCTTGCTCCATGCCTCTTTTTTGTGATATTGCTATGATATTTATGCACTTCCATACACTTTTGATCATATTTGGACTAACCTATTAACTCAGTGCACCACAGTGCCAGTTCCTGTTTTCTGCTGTTTTTCTATTTCAGGTTTCCCCCATATTAAAAGTGCTCTAAAAATTCCGGGAAAAATACAGGAAAAATCAGCGTAACAGGAGCTTCAAGAAAAACCAAAGTGGGGCCAGAGGGGAGCCAGGGGCAGCCCAGGCGGCTAGCCCAGGCGGCCCCACCCCTGGCCGCCCTAGGGGGGCGCCTGGGCCCCCCTCTCCGCTTCTGGTGACCCCCTTTGGCATATATACTCCTTGCGTCCCGAAACCCTCGAGGACGGAACCCTTTTTTACGATCTCGCCTCTGTTCCGCCGCCGCCGCGCTTCCAAGATCGGGAGCACCAGGAGAACTCTTCCCGGCACCCTGCCGGAGGGGAGAACCACCACCGGGAGCTTCTCCACCACCATGGACGCTTCCCGGATGAGTCGTGAGTAGTCCCCCTTGGACCATGGGTCCATGACCAGTAACTATGTGATGTTCTCCTCCCCTCTTTGTTCTTCATGGTTTAGACCTCGTGAGCTGCCCTACATGATCGAGGCACATATGTAATCTTTATGCTGTTGCTCTGCTGAGTTTGCTGGGATCCGATGGATTATGAGATTATGTTCAGATTGTGTGTGAGTAATATATTTGATTCACCTCTTTTATATTTATGTTCTTGAGTAATTCTTGCATGTTCTCCGTTGCTGTTTATTGCTTTGGCCGAGTAGTAGGTAGTAACTCCAAGAGGGAACGTTATGCTTGATTGTGGGTTCATGCCCCTTGATGACTAGTTTGAGTGACAGAAACATGAGTCTAGGGGATGTGCTGTTGCCACAAGGGGGAAAACAACGGTGCTTGTACTTGCGGGTGCAAGGATTGTTTATTTTACGCAAAGTTCTTTTAATGCAGTTGTCTATTGTTTTGAGTCTACACTTTGGGTGGGATTCGCAACTTAATACCAGCGAGATGTTCTGGATAGATATGTCAAGGTGGATGATTAGTAGTAGATGCAGATGGATTTCGGTCTACTTGCCTTGGCGTACCGCCCATGCTTTTGAGCCTCTACCTTTCTTTACAGCATAGTTAGCATTGGTTTGCGCACATAATCCTGTCAATTGCCCAGCTGTAATTTGTTTACCTCGCTTAGCTGTTTTATCATCTTTTGGGAGAGAGACATCACTAGTGAACATCATGGGACCCCGGTCCATATTACCACCACTGATCACACCCGCTATTTACTTCCTGTTCTTATTTCCTAGTTGCAGTCATACCTATCACTATTATCTCTTGTGTTTGATCCTTTGTAAACGACAAAGCCGGAGGGATTGACAACCTCTCTGTACTCGTTGGGAGCAAAGTTATTTGTATCTGTGTGCAGGTCCTGTCAACCGCTAAGTATCTGGCGCCGTTAGCCGTTGACACCTTCTTGTCGACCCTCGGAGTCTCACGGGATTCGATCCTTGGTATCTTGCCAAGGGAAACTTGCCGTTACGCTACATCTCAAACCTTCCACTTGGGGTAACCAACGAGGGGCGAGAAGCCATCAAGCAAAGTTTCTGGCGCCGTTGCCGGGGACTCCACTCTTCAAGATAGGGGAGTTGCATGCTATCTTTTATCTTTGCTTTTTAGTCTTGTTAGTTTACCTTTCAGTTTTTGCTTTAGTGCCCTTTATCAAAAATCACAAAAAAATTATTTGCTTTTCTGTTAGTAGTCCTTTCTGTTTAGTCAAGCATGTTAGGACTTGGTGCTTTGAGGGAATCAGAAGTTCTAGATTTCCATCAAAGGTATGGAGAAAATATGAAGAAGGCATGGGACCGAATTTCTGATGCACATAGGAGAATTATGCCTTGGATACCTATAAAAATTGTGCTTAGAAATTTTTACCATGGTCTTTTTAAATGGTGTAAACACTCTCTTGATATTATAGCTGAAGGAGATTTCCTAGAGTGTGATGAAGCTAGAGCTCTTGAAATTATACATGGTCTATCTAGTTACTTTGTTTATGATCATAGTTTTGATACTGTCATAGATAGACTTGCTACTATTGAGAAAAGAATGGATGCTCTAGACTTGATGAAGGTAGAGAAACCCAAACCCAATAAGAGAGATATTTTGGAAATAGACAATGATTGGGAGCCTTTTGTTAGGATTAGCATCTCTAATCAAGACTTCCTTGCTTATTGTGATATTGGATCTATGGTTTCTACTATGCCAAAAATTGTTCATGATTCTTTAAAATTTAACATGGATAGATTATCATCCTATCATGAACATGCTAATGGAGATATTTCTGAGATCTAGGGAAGAATAAAAGACGTGCCAGTTACATTCCTTAAAGGGATTGCAATGGTTGATTTCTTCATCATGAAGCCAAACCAAGGAAATATAGTGCTTGGAAGGGACTTCCTCTGAGCCGTAAAAGGCTTCATCGATATAGGTAAGGGACAAATCCGCCTACGCGGGAAGGCAAAAGGTACGTACCCCTTTCCTAGAAGGAACAAGGGTGAACTTGTTGAGGAACCATTTGAAGCAATTTATAACTCCGATTATTATGATGATTTTTGATTCCTCTTTGCATCATGCCTAGCTTAAAGGCATAAAAGAAAGCGCTTTTGGGAGGCAGCCCACAACGAATTAGGATTTATTTTTTTGCTTTTGTTGTGTCTTGATGTTTGTTACTACAGTAGCATCATCATTGTATCTTTTCTTTTCAGCTTTGTGCCAAGTTTAGCCTCCGATTGCAAGGAAGTTCAAAAGTTGTGATGTGCAGTCCAGAAAACAGATTCTGTCCTTGGACAAAAAAATTCGTATAAAATCACCAGGTCATCTTTTTGATCTGAATTTTTTTGACAGCGTGCTCTATACAATTGGCTTTCGGGCATCTGTTCTGAGTTTTTTGATTTGAGTTGCAGAAGTGCCCCGAACAAATTATTTACTACCTGCTGGTCTGTTTATCACAGATTCTGTCCTGTTTTGCCTTTTCTTCGTTTTGCAAACCTTGAGCTTGCTTTTTCTTTGCAAAAACCTTTTTGGCAATCTTGAGAAACAGTATCTCTTCAAGATTATCCTTATTTCCAGTAGGGAAAAAATTATTTTATTATGGGTACTAACCTCGCTAATCAGATTATGATGAGTTATGTATGAAGGGTTTTCAAGTGTGCGAGGGAAGATGATAAAAGAAGATTCAGGAGGGTCAAACGCTCAAGCTTGGGGATGCCCCCGTGCACCCCCAAGAAATATTCAAGAAGACTCAAGCGTCTAAGCTTGGGGATGCCCCCATGCATCCCCTTCTCCATCAACAATTATCAGTTCGTCTTTCGTTCCACTATATTTTTTCACTTCATGCGTTATGTGCTATGCTTGGAGCGTCTTGCTCTTAGTTTCCTTTTTAGTTTTCTTTAGCTTTGCTTGCTGTTCATAACAAGTTATAACCCAGCTTTCTATCTGTGGGAGAGAAACACGCTCCACTTCAACCTAGAACACAACATAGGATTTTCATGCTTATCTTTGCTGTGTGTGTTCTTTGTCTTTCCATAGCTGCTGTCATGTTTAGCTCTTAGTTTTCATGCTTTTCTTTTTAAAGAGCTTTTGTTTAGTTGGTTGCTGAACTCTCTTGAGTTTTCATGTTTATATTGTTAAGAGAGTTTGCCTGTTGCACTGAGTTGTGTGTCTTAACTTAAAGTAGGTAAATGAGGTTGCTATTTCATTTTAGTAGTAACTTGCATTGGTTTTGAGGTATTGCCATGAGTAATGTCTGAACTTTTGGTGTCAAGAGCTTTAGCCTATTAGTGATAGATGTCGTATTTTGGGCAATCCATGTTTATTTTCGAAAACCTACAAAATAGTTGAGAACTTTAGCTACTAAATGGATCACTAATCTTTGGAGGGATCGAATATTAGAGTACACTCACGTACCATGAGTCGAGGATGCGCAAGGATAACCAAACCCCCATACACTCCTCCTCGGGTTACTTGTCTCTTTGTGAACCTCCTAATTAGATTGAGAGTTACCGATAATAAGTGCATGAGTTCTTCGGACTAATGTGAGTATTCGAAAGTTGACACTTCCACCTATCCATATTTTTCTAGCCTCTTCGGTACCGTGCATTGCCCTTTCTCACCTCGAGAGTTGGCGCATACTTCGCCGGTGCATCCAAATCCTTGGCACGATACGCTCTGTCATCATAAGCCTCATTATATCTTTCCTCAAAACAGCCACCATACCTACCTATCAAGGCATTTCCATAGCCTTTCCGAGATACATTGCCATGCAACAACCATCTTCTCATGACTTGATCTTCATGTCATACATGCTTTTTGCTTGATCGATGAGCCGCATGCTAGTTGGGCCTTGCCCTAATCATTGCTACATGATGTGCTAGTATCATTGCATATCCTGCTACAGTGGCAGAGGCATACATTTGCATACATCATGATAGTTTCATTTTTTTTATGTTGAGTACTTTTGTAAAGTGTGAAAGATCTTCTATACTTCTTGTAATACATAGAGTGTTGCCCCTAAAGTGAGGAAAAGATCCCAAAGAGGACAAAATCAAAAGATCCCAAAGAGTACAAATGAGAGTTAAATAGAAAGAGCCATTGATGCCACAAAAAATAAAAAAAAATATAGGAAAAAAGAGAAAAAGAAATAAAAAGAGAGAAGGGGGCACACTACTTTTTCCTTTTGAGAGATCCACACTCGTACTCCATCTTATACCTTGTACTCCATAGAGATTATCATTCATGCATATAGCTATGTGGGGACCTTCACACCATAGAACTTGGCTTGTATATTCCAATGATGAGCCTCCTCAAAAGAGCTCTAGGTCTTCTTGAGCAAGAAAGTTGGATGCACCCCCACTAGTTCCATTGGAGAGCTTACCTTAGCTCATATGTGCATCCGTTGCATGGCAATCCCTACTCCTCACATCATATCTATCATTTGGCTTTCTCTCGCCGATGATTGTCCTCATTGATGTGAGCCTTTCACACCTTTTTTTTTGTCTTCCCCCTCTATCATTTTTCTCTCTTTGCCATCCTAAGTGTCGACTTTCTTTCTTACGCTCATTCATTGCATGAGTGCTCAAAATATCGAAAGGGAGTGGATCATTTTGACTTGTACCTGGCTGACGGTCTGGGGATGAGTCAAGATAAGATTCCAAAGAAGACCAAGTGTGAAACTTTAGTAGATTAAGTTCTCAACAATACAAAAACTATGTTTTACTCTCTCATATATCCCTATCCCCTTTCTTGCACGCAAACACCATTTGGAGACATTCGAGTCATGGACAGCGAGAGCTCTTGCACCTTTATGTTCTTATGTTACTTGTTACAATGCTAATATAGACTCTTGCTTGTTATGACTTGAATTGAATTACATGCCTTGATTGCTTTACTTAAAAGTTCTTATATGGTTGATAGCATGTCACCACAGAAATTATGCTTGTTATCATTTACCTACTCGAGGACGAGCAGGAATTAAGCTTGGGGATGTTGATACGTCCAAAACGTATCTATAATTTCTGCTTGCTCCATGCCTCTTTTGTGTGATATTGCTATGATATTTATGCACTTCCATACACTTTTGATCATATTTGGACTAACCTATTAACTCAGTGCACCACAGTGCCAGTTCCTGTTTTCTGCTGTTTTTCTATTTCAGGTTTCCCCCATATTAAAAGTGCTCTAAAAATTCCGAGAAAAATACAAGAAAAATCAGCGTAACGGGAGCTTCAAGAAAAACCAAAGTGGGGCCAGAGGGGAGCCAGGGGCAGCCCAGGCGGCCAGCCCAGGCGGCCCCACCCCTGGCCGCCCTAGGGGGGCGCCTGGGCCCCCTCTCCGCTTCTGGTGACCCCCTTTGGCATATATACTCCTCGCGTCCCGAAACCCTCGAGGACGGAACCCTTTTTTACGATCTCGCCTCTGTTCCGCCGCCGCCGCGCTTCCAAGATCGGGAGCACGAGGAGAACTCTTCCCGGCACCCTGCCGGAGGGGAGAACCACCACCGGGAGCTTCTCCACCACCATGGACGCTTCCCGGATGAGTCGTGAGTAGTCCCCCTTGGACCATGGGTCCATGACCAGTAGCTATGTGATGTTCTCCTCCCCTCTTTGTTCTTCATGGTTTAGACCTCGTGAGCTGCCCTACATGATCGAGGCACATATGTAATCTTTATGCTGTTGCTCTACTGAGTTTGCTGGGATCCGATGGATTATGATTATGTTCAGATTGTGTGTGAGTAATATATTTGATTCACCTCTTTTATATTTATGTTCTTGAGTAATTCTTGCATGTTCTCCGTTGCTGTTTATTGCTTTGGCCGAGTAGTAGGTAGTAACTCCAAGAGGGAACGTTATGCTTGATTGTGGGTTCATGCCCCTTGATGACTAGTTTGAGTGACAGAAACATGAGTCTAGGGGATGTGCTGTTGCCACAAGGGGGAAAACAATGGTGCTTGTACTTGTGGGTGCAAGGATTGTTTACTTTACGCAAAGTTCTTTTAATGCAGTTGTCTGTTGTTTTGAGTCTACACTTTGGGTGGGATTCGCAACTTAATACCAGCGAGATGTTCTGGATAGATATCTCAAGGTGGATGATTAGTAGTAGATGCAGATGGATTTCGGTCTACTTGCCTTGGCGTACCGCCCATGCTTTTGAGCCTCTACCTTTCTTTACAGCATAGTTAGCATTGGTTTGCGCACATAATCCTGTCAATTGCCCAGCTGTAATTTGTTTACCTCGCTTAGCTGTTTTATCGTCTTTTGGGAGAGAGACATCACTAGTGAACATCATGGGACCCCGGTCCATATTACCACCACTGATCACACCCGCTATTTACTTCCTGTTCTTATTTCCTAGTTGCAGTCATACCTATCACTATTATCTCTTGTGTTTGATCCTTTGTAAACGACAAGGCCGGAGGGATTGACAACCTCTCTGTACTCGTTGGGAGCAAAGTTATTTGTATCTGTGTGCAGGTCCTGTCAACCGCTAAGTATCTGGCGCCGTTAGCCGTTGACACCTTCTTGTCGACCCTCGGAGTCTCACGGGATTCGGTCCTTGGTATCTTGCCAAGGGAAACTTGCCGTTACGCTACATCTCAAACCTTCCACTTGGGGTAACCAACGAGGGGCGAGAAGCCATCAGGCCCCCAGGAGGCTTAAAAATCGCCGACTGGGGGAGAGCCGGCGCTAAAATCGGCGCTGGAGGCGATTGGGTTCCGAGCTGCCACCCCCAGGCCGCCCCCAAATGACCTTTTAAAAAAAATGAAATTTAAAAACATTTGGCCAAAATTCGGCAAACACGACATGCATTCGGCGACATTTAGGCGTTCCACACGTTTTTACATATAGAAAACACGAAATTCTACTTTAATAAACATAGTACTATGTGCCTACATGCCAAAGATTTGGCTGAACGCGCCGTAGTCGCCGTCGTCGCTGCCGTCGTCGTCCTCCTCCTTTTTAGCCCTGCTGGACCCCTGCCCGGGGTCTGATACGTCTCCAACGTATCTATAATTTTTGATTGTTCCATGCTATTATTTATGATGTTTTGGATGTTTAATGGGCTTTGTTATACACTTTTATATTATTTTTGGGCCTAACATATTAACCCAAAGGCCCAGTCCAAATTGCTGTTTTTGTGCCTATTTCAGGGTTTTACAGAAAAGGAATATCAAATGGAGTCCAAACGGAATGAAACCTTCGGGAGAGATATTTTTGGAGCGATATCTTCACGGAAGACTTGAGAACCACGGAATAGGGCACACGTGGCGTCCACGAGGGTGGGGGCGCCCCCCTACAAGGAGCGCCCCCTGCCTCGTGGGCCCCACCTTGGTCCCCCGATGCCCTCCTTCCTCCTATATATATCCATGTACCCCGAAAACATCAGAAGATAAGAAAAAACCATAATTCCACCGCCGCAACCTTCTGTTCCCATGAGATCCCATCTTGGGGCCTGTTCCGGAGCTTCGCCGGAGGGGGGATCTACCACAGAGTGCTTCTACATCAACACCCTCGCCTCACCATGAGTTGTGAGTATTTTACTACAAACCTTTGGGGTCCATAGTTAGTACCTAGATGGCTTCTTCTCTCTCTTTGGATCTCAATACCAAGTTCTCCTCGGTCTTCGAGGAGATCTATTCGATGTAATCTCCTTTTGCGGTGTGTTTGTCGAGATCTGATGAATTATGGGTTTATGATCAAGATTATCTATGAGAAATATTTGGTTCTTTTCTGAATTCTTTTATGTATGATTATAATATCCTTGCAAGTCTCTTCGAATTATTGGTTTGGTTTGGTCTACTAGATCTATAGTTCTTGCAATGGGATAAGTGCTTGGCTTTGGGTTCAATCTTGCGGTGTCCTTTCCCAGTGACAGTAGGGGCTGCAAGGCACGTATTGTATTGTTGCTATCGAGGATAAAAAGATGGGGTTTATATCGTATTGCTTGAGTTTATCCCTCTACATCATGTCATCTTGCTTAAGGCGTTACTCTGTTCTTATGAACTTAATACTCTAGATGCATGCTGGATAGCGGTCGATGTGTGGAGTAATAGTAGTAGATGCAGAATCATTTCGGTCTACTTGTCACGGACGTGATGCCTATATATAATGCTCATGCCTAGATATTCTTATAAGTATTCGCTTTTCTATCAATTGCTCGACAATAATTCGTTCACCCACCGTAGAATTCTGCTATCATGAGAGAAGCCACTAGTGAAACATATGGCCCCCGGGTCTATTCTCAACACATCAATCTACAATCTACTTTACTTTACCGTTTTTACTTTCTGTTCTTATATCCAAAAATACCAAAAATATCAAACTATCATATCTATCAGATCTCACTTTCGTAAGTGACCGTAAAGGGATTGACAACCCCTTATCGCGTTGGCTGCGAAGTTCTTATTTGTTTGTGCAGGTGCGAGGGACTCGCGCGTGGTCTCCTACTGGATTGATACCTTGGTTCTCAAAAACTGAGGGAAATACTTACGCTACTGTGCTGCATCACCCTTTCCTCTTCGAGGGAATACAATGCAAGCTCGAGAAGTAGCAAGAAGAATTTCTGGCGCCGTTGCCGGGGAGGCTTACGCAAAAGTCATATACCAAGTACCTATCACAAACCCTTATCCTTCGCATTACATTTATTTGCCTCTCGTTTTCCTCTCCCCCACTTCACCCTTGCCATTTTATTTGCCCTTCTTTTTGCCGTGTGTTTACCGTTCGCCTTGCATTGCCTTCATGGCTAGTCCCTTATCCGCTCCTTTGTCCCCTGAGTTTGAAGTTCTTCACTTCAAGCAAAAACAAGGAGAAAATTTAAAAGAGGCTTGGTTCAGGATGATGAAATCCTACCATAACTATACCTTAGAGGTGAATTTTAGGATTGTACTTCGCAATTTTTATGTTTGACTAAATATGTTCCATAGACAACTCTTGGATTGTGTTGCCAAAGGAAATTTTATCGAAATTGATCCTAGTATTGCGCATGAACTTATACAGAGAATAGTGGGAACACTACCTCAACAAAAAGGGTTACAACAGACCCAGGAAGAGACACAAGTTTTTGAGAAAATTTGTGAAGTAACAACAATATTACAAAAATCTCTTGAACCTCTTAAGAGTGTTAGTGGAAATCTGCACCGCATGAATATGTTGATTACCCTTTGTAATAAGCGGTTGGATTCTTTAGATCTAAAGATTTCCGAATATGAAGGGAAACATAAAGAACCTCCCGGATTCGAGCTTGGCACCGTTAAAAGGGTAAAGATCAAAGATGGCAATACCTAGATCTATCCTTGTATCATGCCTAGCTAGGGGCGTTAAACGATAGCGCTTGTTGGGAGGCAGCCCAATTTTATATTTTTTGTTTTTGCTTATGTTTAGGAATAAATATTGCATCTTTCTTCTATTTAGATGTGGTTTTGTGTTTTAATTATTGTTTGTGCCAAGTAGAACCGTTGGGAAGATTTGTGTGAAGTTTATAAGATCTTGCTGTAAAAAAAACAGAATCGTTAGTGCTCACTAGAATAGTCACCAGATTTTACTGGAGTGTGCTATTTAGTTGATTCTTTTTGTAGATGATTAATAGAAAAATTCCCCACGTTTACCAATTTATTTCAATTTTTTTGGAGTTACTGAAGTATGCGAAAGTTACAGATTACTACAGACTGTTCTGTTTTTGACAGATTCTGTTTTTCGTGTGTTGTTTGCTTATTTTGATGAATCTATGAGTAGTATTGGAGGATATGAATCATAAAGAAGTTGGAATACAGTAGGTTTAACACCAATATTAACAAAGAATGAGTTCATTACAGTACCTTTGAGTGGTGGTTTGTTTTCTTATACTAACGGAGCTCATGAGATTTTTGTCTAAGTTTTGTGTTGTGAAGTTTTCAAGTTTTGAGTATTGCTTTGATGGACTACGGAACAAAGAGTGGCAAGAGCCTAAGCTTGGGGATGACCAAGGCACCCCAATGTAAAATTCAAGGACAACCAAAAGCCTAAGCTTGGGGATGCCCCGGGAAGGCATCCCCTCTTTCGTCTTCATCTATCGGTAACTATACTCGGGACTATATTTTTATTCACCACATGATATGTGTTTTACTTGGAGCGTCATGTATGATTTAAGTCTTTGCCTTTTAGTTTGCCATAATTATCCTTGCTGGGCACACCTTTTTGAGAGAGATAAATATGGCCTACGAATTGTTAGAACACTCTATGTGCTTCACTTATATCTTTTGAGCTAAATAGTTTGCTCTAATGCTTCACTTATACTTTTTTGAGCACGGTGGTAATTTTATTTTGTAGAAATTTTTGATCTCTCATGCTTCACTTATATCCTTTTGAGAGTCTATTAGAACAGCATGGTAATGTGCTTTGGCTATAAAACTAGCCTTAACATGATAGGCATCCAAGATGAATGTAGTAAAAACTTTCATACAAAGTGCATTGAATATGATGAGAAGTTTGATGCTTGATAATTGTTTTGAGATATGAGAATAGTGATATTAGAGTCATTCTAGAGGAGTTATTATGAAATTGAGAAATACTTGTGTTAAAGTTTGTGATTCCCGTAGCATGCAGGTATTGTGAACCGCTATGTGACGAAGTTAGAGCATGAGGTATTTGTAGAGTGTCATCCTTTGTGTGGAGGTCGGGGGCGCGCGATGGTTAACTCCCACCAACCTACCCCCTAGGAGCATGCGTTGATTGCTTTGTTTTGATGACTCGTAAATTTTTGCAATAAGTATACGAGTTCTTTATGACTAATGTTGAGTCCATGGATTATACACACTCTCACCCTTCCACCATTGCTAGCCTCTCTTGTACCGCGCAACTTTCGCCGGTACCATACACCCACCATATACCTTCCTCAAAACAGCCACCATATCTACCTATCACGGCATTTCCATAGCCATTCCAAGATATATTGCTATGCAACTTTCCACCATTCCGTTCATATGACACGCTTCATATTGTCATATTGCCATGCATGATCATGTAGTTGACATCGTATTTGTGGCAAAGCCACCATGCATAATTTTTCATACATGTCACTCTTGATTCATTGCATATCCTGGTACACCGCCGGAGGCATTCATATAGAGTCATACTTTGTTCTAGTATCGAGTTGTAAATCAATATAAGTGTCGTGGAATTAGCACGACAGATGTCCGGTTTAGGGGACTTAGGTGTGAGGCCATCTCGTGGGTTAGCTTGAAGTGGTTAAAGCGGACAAAGGACATAGAGAGTTTATACTAGTTCGGCCCCTTCGTTGAAGGTAAAAGCCTACGTCTAGTTTGGTGTGGTATTGCTTGTGCGTCGATGAACAGGGAGCAAATCCGCTTGCCTGTGTCTCGAGCTGTTGTTTCTTGTCCTTGAACCGTCGCCGGGTCGTCCCTTTATATAGGAGGCGACGCCCGGTCCGGTTTACAGAGTCCCGAGGCCGGCTCATAAACGTGTCCGCCTCGGTCTCTACTCTTTCTATCTTACATCCCAAGTTACATGGTACGACGGTTTACAGACCGTGGGCCTTATACATGGGCCCTAAGCCTATACGGGCTACGCCCCCTTTTACATATCTTACTGGGCTTATAATAATACAGCCTTGTCAGTGTAATCCGGATCTTCCTGGCCGGTTTATACCTACTAGTAATATCCCTGACATTAGGCTCCAGATTGATTTGAACTTGTTCATGTCAGTCTTCTAAATCTTGCACAAATCTCCTTTCTGCAACTTATTTGCTTCATAAACCGGCCATGACGTCATCTCCCGGAATCGCTTTAATCCGTCGTGACATCATCTCCGCTTTTAATACTCGCACCTGTTTGTTACCTTTCTTAAATGCCGCACCGAAAATCGAGGCGACAACTCAATCTTTATCCGATCTCTGGCCTCCTCGATTCCCGCGCTTACCGTTTTTACCTCTTCGGCTTATAAATACCGCTGGGGCTCATCTCTTTTCCCCTTCTGCCTTCTTCTTCCTCCATCTCCATCGCTCGAAGCTCCGCCGCTGCTCTTCGAGCTCACCGTCGTCCTCGAGCCAGGCCGCTGCATCAGCCTGAATGTCACCAGAGAACTTCGCCACCGTCCTCTACTTCTTCAGGTACTCCTTCTTCTTCCCTATAGATCTTACTCTAGGGTTTCTTCCGTAGCTTCGCCATGAACCCTCAAAGCTTTGCAGTTCATCCCCGTAGGTCAGCCTCGCCGTAGATTTAAATTTAGGTTCGACCTGAATCCATGTGCTTCTGCTCTGTCCTCATATCCTTAGTTCTTCTAGCTTTATCAGTTTAGATTCGATCTGTAGAGAACCTCTGTGGCCTTTCCTGAATATAACTTGTATTTATTCCATCTTTTTTCTTGCGCCTTAGATCCATGTCGCCCTCAGCTTTCTGTGGAAACTGTTTCCTCATACTTTAGATCTGTAGCTCATCTCACCGGTTTAGCCATAATTTGCATGTCATATGCTTCCTTTGACGGTTTAGATGTAAACCTGTATCTTATCATTGTCGGTTTAGCTTCTTCTTTTTCCACCATCATAAGCCGGTAGCTGTCTCGCTCATATCTGCTTTCGGATTAGTAATACCATTAGTCCCTTGTTTAAACCAGCAATTAGGCCCATAACTTTGTAGAAATGCACCGGTTTGTACTTTAGAAGTTAGTAAACCGGAATTTGCACTATATTTTTCAGCACTTCCTCATTCAAAACGATGGCCAAGCAATTTGTCGCTTGCAATTGGGTTCCTTCTTGGATCACGGAAGATGACTTAGTTGGAGCGGCCTCAATTGGCGTCCTGGGCCCCAAGGAAACTCTGCACTGGAGAGCTCCTGAAAAAGAATGCCCTCCTGCGCCTAAGGAGGGGGAAGTTGTAGTCTTTTATGATCATCTGGCCCGGGGTTTCAGTCCTCCCGGTTCAAAATTCTTCCGGGATGTACTAGCTGCTTTTCAACTCCATCCCCAAGATGTAGGCCCAAATTCTGTTTCAAACATCTGCAACTTTCAAGTTTTCTCAGAGGCATACCTTCAAGAAGAACCATCAGTGGACTTATTCCGGGATTTCTTTCATCTAAACCGGCAGACAGAATTTACTGATGGGCCGCATCAGGAGCTGGGTGACGTCAGCATCCAAAAGAGAAAATATGTGAGCTTTCCCCACCCTGCTCTTCACAGCCACCCAAAGAGTGGAACCAGATGTGGTTCTACTGTAGGGACACTTCGCCTGAAGGAGAGGATCCGCTGCCAGGTTACCGTGCCTATCGCCTGGCAACAGACCATCCTATGCCCCAACGCCTCAGTGCTCCGGACCGGGCTAGGTTTGCCCCTCAACTTTCCAAACTCAGGGCCTTCGTGGCAAATGGTTTAACCGGCGTTGACTTCGTCCGTTGCTGGCTCTCTTGGAGCATTCTTCCATTGAGCCGGCTCTCAAGCCTGATGTGCGAGTATTCCGGCAAGCCAGACGACCCTCAGCGCCACACAAAAATAGTGCTTCCTGACAATGAAGTGACTGAATCTGCTAAGAAAATGCTGAATGTCCCTCTGGAAGAGTGCGGCCGGACTGGTTTAGCTCCGTTCCGCGCAACCAATAAACCACCAGCAGTAAGTCTTCCTGATCCTTGCCTGTTTGTTTTAATCCGGTTATATCAGTTGTCTTCCACTCATTACTTATCCTCCCGCACAGGCCAACGATCCTTTCTGGAAGAGGAAATCTCAGGATAAACCGGCCAAACAATCACGCAAAAAGACTTACGCTGTTAAGAAGAAAAAGGCTGTTGCTGCTTCCAGTTCACACCACGAGGAGGATGATCCGGACTCTGAGGTAATAACTGACCCTTATATCCTTTGACCTCACTCTGTCTAAGTTTATGTTAACAATGTCCTTCCACAGGATCTGGCGGAAGGAAGCAAAGCGGCGGGAGTTGAGGTAATTTCTCTCTCTTCTGATTCAGAACCGTTGCCCTCCAAAATCCACTGGGTGTCCCGGAAGTATCCCT
>LR738712.1:569414076-569443927 GCA_902687465.1 Secale cereale
CAGCTAAGGAAAGCCCCTTCTTCATAAGATCAAGAAAGTACGAGCGTCTTTCGAAGATTGGAAAATCTCCCATACTTGGAGAGAAGCAAACCAACCGGCCGATTTGCAATTGACTATGCTTAGTAGTTGACATCTTTGGTCTTCACATTTTCCCTTCCATTTTGTAAAGTTAGTAGAAGAGGATAGATCCGGTAAATTGACGAATGTCAATCTTCATTTTTGTAGATTAATACACTGGTAGGGGTCGATCAGGCAAATCCCAAAGCTGACCCCCGAACAGCTGCCGGACTGCTCTACTGATCTTCTCTCTCTTCAGAAAAACGGAACCTTCTCAAAGACTCCCTTTGCACTGAGAACACAATTCAGAACCCTCCTTCTCACAAGAAGGCAAACCTTGTACGTTGATCGAATCTTCTTTCGCATCCAGAAGAGAGGCTGTGGGCTATCCGAGAGAGTGGTTCAGGTGACTACCGGAGTCATTGATTAAGCAGGTCAGATGGAATCAAAAGAATAACTGTTTACACCATCATACCTCTGATTAAGTGTGCCTGACGTCCTTAATCCGGTAGGCATAATTGAAAGCGTAGGCGTTGATGAGGCTCTTGGCTCTCTTATTTGGCTTTACTTGATGGCCGATCCGGGTTATAATGAACGCCGGTTTAACTCATGCTGTTGTTCATGACCCAGACTTTTAACTTTGTAGATATATGGTCAACCTTGTGGTTGCCCAATCCCATACCAATAGACTTGGCTAAAAACAAAATTTATGAAACCATAGAAACAAAGCATTTTTGGCAAATAAGACCATGTAGTTGAGGTTTTTTGCGAGCTGCCAGGCTCCAAATTCGAGGCTTTTTGTGAGCTTCCAGGCTCTAGGCTTTTTGCGAGCGGCCATTTGGCTCCAGGCTTTTTGTGAGCTGCCAGGCTCTAGGCTTTTTGCGAGCTGCCATTTGGCTCCATAGGCTTTTTGCGAGCTGCCAGGCTCCATAGGCTTTTTGCGAGCTGCCACGCTCCATATTTCATGTAATCATTGATGACACACCACCCAATGTTTCAAAACCCTTTGAGGGATCTTGTCTTTAGGTGATCAACTCAATGATTGTCAATGGCTTTTTGTGAGCTGCCAGGCTCCATACTTGACGTTTTCATCGATACTACCCAATGTTTCAAGACCTCTGAGGGATCTTGTCTTTAGGTGATCATCTCGATGATTGTCCTTGGCTGATTCCTTGATGTATCAAGGGTGCCGGTTTAGGAGGCTATCGTAAGTTTTCAGAGAAACTCCCATGTGATACTCCTTTAGTGTGCTCGCCGTGTACCTATGTTTGAGTTGTGCTGTGCAACAAACTCTCTTTGGTCCCTTTAATAAATAATTGTCCTGCATATCAAAATATACGAATCAAAGTAATTGTTTTCTTGATGAAAGTGATATATATCCAGAAGAATAGACTTTAGATGAATATCACCTGAGTTTTCAGCAAAACTCCCATGTGAAACTCCTTTCAAAGATGGCTGATTCCCCGGTTTACTGGGGGCGCCGGTTTATTTATTAATCATAATATATACATGGTACATAAAGCGAAGCCAATGGCGCAAGTGTAGTAAGGTCGCAGAAGAGCGATGTTCCATGGCCGCTTCGTCTCTTCCTCAGCTGTACGTGAGTCTTTATGCTCTCGAACGTCAACCAGGTAGTATGAACCATTGTGTAGGTTCTTGTTGACCACAAAGGGTCCTTCCCAAGGTGGGGTTAACTTGTGCATATCTGTCTGGTCTTGGATGAGCTGGAGCACCAGATCCCCCTCCTGGAACGTTTTGGTCTTAACCCGGCGGCTGTGGTACCGGCGCAGGTCTTGTTGATAAATTGCTGATCCTGCTGCTGCCGTGTCCCGTTCCTCATCCAGCCGGTCTAAACTGTCTTGTCTTGCTTGCTCATTATCCGCTTCAACATAAGCTGCCACCCGTGGTGAGTCGTGCCGGATGTCACTAGGGAGAACCACTTTAGCACCATATACCATGAAGAAGGGTGTATAACCTGTAGACCTGTTAGGTGTAGTGTTGATGCTCCAGAGGACAGAAGGTAACTCCTCTACCCAGCAACCTGGTGTTCTTTGCAAAGGAACCATAAGCCGGGGCTTGATGCCTCTCAAGATCTCTTGGTTGGCCCTCTCAGCTTGGCCATTGGATTGAGGGTGAGCTACTGATAACCCTCAACCGTAAGGGATCGAGATAGTCTTCGCGGGTAAGAATAACCCAATTTATAGATTCGACACACGGGGAGCCAAAGAGTATTTATAAGCTTTGACAGTTGAGTTGTCAATTCAACCGCACCTGAAATATACTTACTTGCAACAAAATATAAGTGGTAACGGTGATATGATTGTGATGGTGGTAACAGCAAAAGTAAACAGCAAAAGTAACAACTAATAACCAGCAGGATTGAAACACTGTAGGCTAGGGAGATGGATGGTTGGGTGCTGCATGGATGAGATACATCATGAATCTAACTTGGGGCAAGGCACACAGAAAAGTAATGATCATCTAGGCAAGTATCAAACATTAGGCATGTATCCCACAGGTAGTTGTACGTGCTTGCAATAAGAACTTGCACAACATCTTTTGTCCTACCATCCCGCTACGAACGGGGCCAAAAGGAACTTATGGAGATTAAGGTGCTCCTGTCAAAGAGCACGGGAACAAAGCAATGAACTCAATGGATACATGGAATCCTCAAATTATGGACCATCCCCTTTGGTGTCCCAACCTGTTACCTTTGGGATCGCCGGTTCCGGACCATAATAGGTGCAAACAACTCATAGATAGGATCAAGAACACAAATATATTCATGCAAACACATAGGGTTCAGATCTGAAATCATGGCACTCGGGCCCTAAGTGACAAGCATTAAGAGCAACAAGTTGAAGCAAAGATGATAAACACCAAAGTAGATGATAGGCAACATGCCCCCAACAATCTGATAAACTATTACATGATCTAACTCATCCAATCCCTACCATCCCCTTTGCCTACAGCAGGGAATTACTCACACATGGAAGGAGAAGCCATGGAGGGAGGATGGAGTGGTGATGATGATGACGATGGCGACGATCTCCCCTCTCCGGAGGCCAAATCAGCCTCCAGATTAGCCCTCCCGAAGAAGAACAGAGGGTGGCGGCGGCTCCGCGACGGAAACTGGGAAAATGACTTCTGTTCTGGGGTTTTCTCGTCACGGGGATAAATACGGGCCAAGGTAGGGCACCAGAGAGGGAAGGACCCGCCCAGGCGGCCTCCCGAGGCGGCCAGGGGTGGGGCCGCCCCAGCAGGGCGCCTGGGCCCCCCTGGCTGCCCTCTGGCCCCTCTTCTGGCACAAGGGCCCTTCGGGTGCGTGGATTTTCTGTGATTTTTCTTGGAATTTTCTGAGATACCTAAAAATCCATTTTCCTGCACACAATAAAACCATACAGGCAGCTCTGCTGAAAACAGCGTCAGTCCGGGTTAGTTTAGTTCAAATCATGCAAGAATGAGGTCAAAACAATAGCAAAAGTGTTTGGAAAAGTAGATACATTTGAGACGTATCAACTCCCCCAAGCTTAGCATATTGCTTGTCCTCAAGCAATTCAGTTCAACGAACTGGACGCGACAAAGAAAACTTTGACAAACTCTTTTGCTTCATTAGATGTATATAAGCATGTACTACGAAAAGAGTCTAGCAAATATTGAAACAATGCTATGAGGACAATGCACGAAGCAATCCTTATTTCAAGTGACCAATCACAAATAACCAAAAGTAAATAATATGCTACTGAAAATCAAGACAAGATTACATTGCACATAGCTTGAACATACTAGAGTGGTATCTCGCTAGCCTCCATGAATGAAGCAAAACATAATTGCAGAAACTCCTCCAGAGTTTTAAAGGAGACTAGAACTAAGAATTTCTGAATAAATAATATCACAAGCATGCAGAAGACAATGTAATACTTTGGGACAATGCACATTACACTCAGAATGACAATTATGCTCTCCTAGTTGGTGCTTTGAAGAAAGAAGGTGGAGACTCTCAAACCGTGGAATTTGATGGCGAGGTTGAAAACCCGTGGTTGGAAGCAAAGACTAAACATGTACCAGAGCTCTTGGTTTTGAAAACAGAGGTAAAAATGATTTTGGGAGGTGCATATTTCATCAACGAATGTTAGTAGACAACCCAATTACTTCTCGAGCTGCACAAGTTTCGAGGAACGGCTCCCGCACGGGGATGATCACATCCCCTTAATCTCCTTTGTTTATCACTGCCAAAAGTTTTCTGATTTCTCATGAACAAAGCGTGGAGGAGGGTTTGTTTGTTGTATTATCTTTTATGAGCCGGGCGCACTCATGCCAGTTCCTTCTCGTATTAGGGGTTTGCAGATTAGACATGCAATCCCGGGATAAAACTCATCCAACTTAAAAAGATCATGAATTAACTACTACTTCCTCATGAGCTAAAACAGGGGCACAAAATAGAAGATTTTTAACAATTTCGAGATGGTACAAGAAAGTCTTCGTTAGGATGGCAGGTAAATACCACATAGGAAGGTATGGTGGACTCATATGGAATAACTGGTTTGAAAGGATTTGGATGCATAAGCAGAATTCTGCTTAATACGAGCGAAGGCTAGCAAGAGACTGGGAAGCGACCAACTAGAGAGCAATAACGGTCATAATCATGCAGAGCGACAAAGCAACATTGAATTGGGCATGAAAGTGATATAACTATTCTGAAACTCAAAGATCATCAAGGCAAAGCAGACTTTTTAGTCTTAAACATGTGTAAACATGTGCCAAGTCAATCCAAGAATTCTCCAAAGGGAAATACCACCTTAGTATACCAAACTATGAACAATGCAATGCATGTAAATCATTCCAATAACACATTATATACTCTAGCTATTTGAGATTAGCCACAAGGAAAGAATGAACCACTGGGAAAGCATTGTAAACATAGCACTATGTCGCTAGAAGCTGGTCTCTAGATCATAAGTACATGCATATGTACAAAAGTAGAAATAAGAAGAGTTCATACCGGTTTTCCTTGTTGCTTCCCTTCCGTCGATCTTCGTCATTACTGCCTTGTCACTTACACGATCGAACGTAGGAAATATAATTAAATGCCATCACGGACTCGAGCTGAACTCTGAAAACAAAGCAAACTAAAGAGAGAAAGGAAATCTTTTTGGGTTATTTCAAAGGTTGAACGAAAGCAAAAGAAAGAGAAAATCTTTTTGTTGTTTTTGCAAAGAAAGAACAAAGAAGAACGGGCAAAAACTTCAAAAAGATCAAAGCGAACAAAAATAAAACGGATAATACAATGGAAAAGTGAGAAGGGCACGTACTCCCCCAAGCTTAGGCTTTTGGCCTAAGTTGGTAGTAGCTACTGCCCCCAGGAGCCTCCTGCTCTGGGGTGGTACTGGTGAGTCCAAGGGTCGTAAAAGGATTCCGGCGCGTACACCGAAGTCCTCGGATCCTCCCACGAAGAAGGGTCCGCACTCCAAGCAGAGGAAGACCCTTCACCAAACTGGGTGATGGTCTCCCCCTGAAAAGGTGGTAACTCACCGTGCTCCTTCTCGTCGGGCACAACCCCCTCCATGGGGTTATGAAGCTGATGCTAGACCATGAACTCATCGAACTGGATAACATCAAAGGACCATCCGTTCATGCGAGAAAAATCAAACAAAAGAGGTGCAGGTAGACGGATCTTGCGTTCCGCGGTAGTTCCGAAACGCAAGATATAAACAAGGTTACCAAATTCAGAAGTCATGGTAACAAACTTATGCCTTTTCATAGCAGCAAGATCAAAACTTAAACAAGTAAAAGGCTTATCATCAGGGTGTGGGGTGCCTTTAAGATACTCTAAGATAAGTGTGGCATAAACGCCACCAAATAAATCTCCCTTGTTACCGTTCATAGCAAGGCGTCGAGCAATTAAGGCACCCAAATTATAATCAAACCTCCCTGAGAGGGCGGCTGCCAGGATAGCAATATCCGGCGCAGAAATGTTGCTCGTGTTGTCACGAGCTAACACCCCTCTAGCAACATAATACGCAAAATACCTGAGGTGAGGGAATAAGATGCTGGAGATTTTTGACCGATGTATATCCCTCGTACCCATGCTGCAGAGAGAGTTGAGGACGGTTCTCAGCTCGGAGGGCTGAGAGGTCATCTTCGCCGTCCGCCCAACGTTTGGCACACCTATTATTTCACAAAACTTTTCCAAGGGCATGGTCAAAAGATTATTGTAAATTTTAAACTCAATAGAACCAGTATCAAGGTTATATCTAAAACTGTTAATGAAACCGGAGGTGAGTTTTTGATACTGAACAACACGTCACGTGACGAGCCGTGTCAGACCTGCATTAGCACAAAGATTATAAAACTCATCCTTAATTCCTGCAGCTTCAAGGAATTCATCACATGGGAACATCATCGCACGTGCTGGACTTGTGTCTTCCAACAACTCTAGGGGCACATGATCTTCATTGTAGCTCACCCTAGCAGTCGAGGGTGAAGCTGCGACTCTAGTAACTCGATCGGAGTGCGCGGGCTTCTTCTTCTCAAGCCACCCCTTTGCCCTTCCTAACAAACTCATTTCTGAAATTTTTGACAAATTACAAAAACAAGGATTTAAACAAAGTGGATTAAGGCAAACTACTCAACTCACTTACCTAAGGCATAAACTTGCATCAAAACTTGGAAAATAAATTTCTACACATGCATGCAAGCTCATCTACACAGCACCAAGAACTACTAAATACTCACAAATGAAGCCACCAACCAAAAATCTAATTGGAGGGGTGGAGGAGTTACATACCAGGGAGTATTTGTTCAAAATCTCAGCTCGAATGATAGGCTGTAGAGAGAGATCGAAAATTGCCTCCAAGAACAGCAAGAACGCAAGAACAGGTGCAGAACTCATGTTTTTGGAGAGAAAGAGAGAGAGAGAGGAAGAAGACTCACCTGGAGGCGGGACCTGTGGGCCCCAGGCGCCCTATGGGCGCGGCCAGGGGGCAGGCCGCGCCAGCTGGCCGCCTGGGCCACTGGTGGCCCCCCTGGTCAGCCCCAGGTGCCTCTGGGTCACTTCCGGCATGGAAATTTTTATTTTTATTTTTCTGGAATTTTTCTGAAAACTTCACTGTTGAATTTTTTTCGAAGTTTAAAAAGCTGCAAAACTTTCTGAAAACTTAAAGCAGTGATTAGTATTGTGAAGCTTCAAAAACATAAACACTTGGTACAGCGAGGAGAACAAAAGCTAAAACAAATGAAAACATAACAAGCTCAACTTTTTACATAGTGATCATTGCACCTTTACTTTAATGGAAATTGTCCCTACCATAATAGTTTTGTATTTGTGGTGCACATGTAGTGGACAGTCCCATTCTCCAATCTTCACGGTCTCGATATTTTCTATAGAGTTGAGGCCATGCCTCTTGTCGGTCTTCTTTGGAAAATACACCGTGTGTTCTTTATCATTCACATTGAAGGTAACCTTTCCTTTATTGCAATCAATAATAGCACCTGCGATGTTAAGAAAAGGTCTACCAAGAATAATGGACATGCTCCCATCCTCGGGCATGTCAAGCACGACAAAATCAGTAAGGATCAAACAATTAGCAACTTCTACGGGAACATCCTCACAAATACCTATCGGAACGACGGTTGACTTGTCAGCCATCTGAAGAGAGATATCTGTAGGGGTTAGCTTCTCTAAACAAAGCCTCTTGTAAAGAGAGAGAGGCATAACACTCACTCCTGCTCCAAGATCACATAAAGCAGTTTTGACATAATTATTCTTTATGGAGCAGGGAATGGTGGGTATACTTGGATCACCAAGCTTCTCAGGAATCTTGCCACTGAAAGAGTAGTTAGCAAGCATAGTAGATATTGCTTCATTAGGAACTTTTCTTTTATTAGTAACAATATCTTTCATATATTTTGAATAGGGAGGTAACTTAATAGCATCAGTCAAAGGGATTTGAAGAAAAAGAGGTTTCATCCACTCACAAAACTTATTGTAATGCTCTTCTTCTTTAGATTTGAGAGACTTACCTGGAAAGGGCATGGGTTTCTGTATCCATGGTTCTCTTTCCTTCCCATGTCTTCTTGCGACGAAGTCTTCTCTAGTGTACTTCTTGCGTTTGTCAGGTGCTTCTTCTTCTCGAACTTCAGGCGGATCATTCTTCTCCTTATCCTTATCTTCAGGTTCGGCACCGTCTTCAGTCTCAGCATCGGAGATAGATATACTGTTGGGATCAACAGCTGGCTCTTCACTTGTAATAGGATCATTGGAATTGTCAGCCTCCTTGTGTTTCTTCTTCTTCTTCTTCTTTGGAGAGCCAACAATTTCTTCTTCCTGCATTTGAGAATCTTGCTCAATTCTCCTCGGATGCCCCTCTGGATAGAGAGGATCTTGAGTGCTAGTTCCTCCTCGGGTCTTAATCTCGAAGGCCTGTAAATCATCTTGTTTGGCATTGTTAGCAAGCAAATCTTTTTGCACATTAGAAATTTGTTCAAGCTGAGTTTGAACCATATGAAAATGCTTCACAAGACATTTAACATCATTAACTGTTCTACCTAGAACATCAAGCAAACTTTTGATAGCAAGGGAATTATCATGCAATTGACTTTGTATCCTCTCATTAAAATGACTTTGCTTCATAATAAAATTATCAAGCTCATCTAAACATTGATCAGGAGGCTTACCATGAGGGATGTCACTTGCGTTGAAATCTAAAAGAGAGTGTACCTCTACCATAGGAGGGTGAGTGGTAGGCTCACACAACTTCTCAATAGGGGGTAGATTCTTCACGTCTTCAGTTTTAATACCTTTCTCTTTAATATACTTCTTTGCTTCTCGCATAATTTTGGGGCTTAGAACAAGCATGCCCCTCTTCTTTGGTGGTGGAGGTGGTTTAGGGACGGACCAATCTTCATGGTTTTTGGCAATCCTGCCCATCAATTCTTCTGCATCGTCCGGTGTTCTTTTCTTGAAAACACAACCAGCACAACTATCCAAATAGGACCTGGATTCATCAGTTAGACCAGCATAAAATATATCGATTAATTCATTCTTAGGGACTCCATGTCCTGGTCTAGCCTGGATCAGACTACAGTACCTCCCCCAAGCTTTAGGGAGGTGCTCATCCTGCAACTGTTTAAAGTTATAAATTCTTTGTAAAGCAGCATGTTGCATATGAGCAGGAAAGTACTTATCAACAAAAGAGTGAGCTAAGTCTTGAGGATTCTTAATGGAACCACATGGTAGTGCATCATACCATGTTTTAGCACCTTCCTTCAAAGAGAAAGGAAGAAGCTTAGTCACATAAAAGTTTCGTATCTTTTCATTCGTGGTAAACAAGCCACCCAACTCAGTGAGTTTGGTCAGGTGTGCAATAGCATCATCATTTTCTCTGCCATAAAAGGGGCCAGTTTCAACCATAGATATAAGTGAAAGATCAACAGAGAAATCATAATCAGGATCATTGATGCATATAGGAGATGTAGCAAATTCAGGATCAGGAACAGTCTTGTTCTTCAAGGAGTGTTTTTCAAGCAGCTTCTTAATAGCTTCAGGGTCAGAGTCGGCAAACTCTATCAGTTCCCTGCATAAATCATCATCAAGCATAATGTAATCATCATCAAGGAGTCTCTCCTTGAGTTTACTCAAATTAGGATAATCATAAGTCCCACCAATAGGGTAGCGAGTAACAGGAATTTCAATTCCAGATTTTTTTGCAGCAGCAGCGATCTGTTTCTCAAGAGCATAACGAAGTGAACTAATATAATCAAGAGTAGTAGAAGCATCATCAAAAGTATCGGACATAGTAACAGATTCAGTAGAAGCATCATGTGGTGGTGGTGAGGCAAACTTACTCATAACAGAAGGTGAATCAAGTGTAGCACTAGTGTTCAGAACAGTACCTCTTCTTGTAGTGGATAGTAAGATCGGAACCTTGGGGTCTCCTTTCTTACCCATAGCGGATGAAGTGCAACAGGTAGGATACTTCAAGTAGACTTGTAAATATTGCTACGCTCCCCGGCAACGGCGCCAGAAAACGGTACTTGATAACCCTCAACCGTAAGGGATCGAGATAGTCTTCGCGGGTAAGAATAACCCAATTTATAGATTCGACACACGGGGAGCCAAAGAGTATTTATAAGCTTTGACAGTTGAGTTGTCAATTCAACCGCACCTGAAATATACTTACTTGCAACAAAAGATAAGTGGTAACGGTGATATGATAGTGATGGTGGTAACAGCAAAAGTAAACAGCAAAAGTAACAACTAATAACCAGCAGGATTGAAACACTGTAGGCTAGGGAGATGGATGGTTGGGCGCTGCATGGATGAGATACATCATGAATCTAACTTGGGGCAAGGCACACAGAAAAGTAATGATCATCTAGGCAAGTATCAAACATTAGGCATGTATCCCACACGTAGTTGTACGTGCTTGCAATAAGAACTTGCACAACATCTTTTGTCCTACCATCCCGCTACGAACGGGGCCAAAAGGAACTTATGGAGATTAAGGTGCTCCTGTCAAAGAGCACCGGAACAAAGCAATGAACTCAATGGATACATGGAATCCTCAAATTATGGACCATCCCCTTTGGTGTCCCAACCTGTCACCTTTGGGATCGCCGGTTCCGGACCATAATAGGTGCAAACAACTCATAGATAGGATCAAGAACACAAATATATTCATGCAAACACATATGGTTCAGATCTGAAATCATGGCACTCGGTGTCGGTGTACTAAGATAGGGGTACCATAGTACCCCAACTTGTGCACGGGCAGTAGCAGCTCCCCGCGGCAGGGACTACTGCGTGCTTGCCGGAAACCTTTCCGGTCCTTATCAAGCCATTCAAAAACAAAGTATACAAGACAGAAGATCGAGACCCCGGCAAGTGGAGCTTGCCGGGAAGGCCGTCCCAGGCTCAAGACTATAACATTAACGCAAGACCCTGGCGAGAGGAGCTTGCCAGGAAGACCAGAAGACTGCATTTCAGAAGACACGCCTTGGCGCAGCATGCGCCTCGGCAGGGCCCGGGGAGCGACAAGCTTCAGGGCCCGGCAAGGTCAAGGCCCCGGCAAGGTGCTTGCCGGGGGGAACTCACGCTGTGTGCCCGCGCTCCAGCTCATCGACCCACGCGTCGCCCTGGGGCCCTTCCAGGGACGCGTGGCGGATGGCTGTGCAGCCTGGGGGACACGGTGGCACTCCACGGTGACGAAGCTATCGCCGTGGCGAACGGAGACGCAAGGGCGGGCGCTTTTGGGGTCGACGGCGACGGGCATTTAATGCTCTTGTCCCCCACTGTCAAAGTAGGTGATGAACACTGTTCATCCACTGTTCACGCACTGTTCCCGCACTGTTACAACTACCACCAAAGTTACATTTTTGCCCTTTCTTCTACGTTGACACCTGTCGGTGACCCCTTGAGCTATAAAAGGAGGCCCATGCACAACGTAGAAAGGTTCGAAACCTTGATAGCTCTCTGGCTCGGTGTAGTTAGTTCTTCAAGCTCTCGAACTCACAAACTCAATACAAACCAAGCAGGAGTAGGGTTTTACGCGTCCGTCGCGGCCCGAACCTGGGTAAACTGCCCGCGTGCTCTCCTCGATCTGCTCTTCGTGCTCCCTCCGCTCCCTTACCGCAACGTACAAGGGGCTCCGGTCCCATAGGTGCTCGTGGTGGACAGTTTCCCCCGACATCTTTGGCGCGCCAGGTAGGGGGCGTCGAGGTTGTGCGAACCTGATCCGGCGTTCACGCGGGCGCATTCTTCATCAACCTCTCCAGCCACATCGACTTCATCAGCAGCAACATGGCCCCGAAGAAGAAGGCTTCGGAGGTCGGAGACCCGTCTGCGTCTGTTCCACCACCACCAGAACCAACGGTGGGTGGAGGAGACGCCGGCGGAAGGGTGGTCGCCGGTGAGGAAACTCGCGGCGCCACCAAATCCAAGGACAAGACGGACGACCGAGCCTCGGTGTCCGTAGATGCGCCTCGTCCATCGCAGCAGACGACAACCCAGCAGCGCCGTGGTACAGGAGGTACCATCCGCTTGCTGGGGCAAGGCCAAACTGGAGGTTCGCGGGATGCTCCGGGCCACCGTCCTGGCACGAGCAAGGCACGGTCGCCGGGGCGGGAAACTGCTCCTTCTAACCCTGTTAGGAGTCCGAGCATATCCCGCTCCTCGCACCGCTCGCCCCCACTCCCCTCCTCTCCAGCGGAAGCACTCGCAAGAGCGCAACTGCTCCTCGATTTCCCTCCAGTGGCAGACAAGGCCGAAGACTGGAGGGCAACAATCCAAAGCCTCATCGCCTTCGCCAACAACGACGCGCCGCAGCAGCCGGCGACCTCGCGGCCACGGCAAGTCGAGAAGACGAAGGCCGATGGCGACAAGACCGTCGGGGGTGCAACCACCGTGCACTCCCCGCCGCGGAAGCAGAAGACGCCTCCCCGCCGGATTAACGTCGACGACGACTCCACGGCGTCGTCGGATCCGCGGGCTCGTCGGGACCAGCGCCAAGTCCTTGATGACCGGCGACAAGAAGATGCTCGGACAACAATCGAGCGCCGCCGAGAAGCCCGGCGACAATCAGATCAGCGTGCTGGGACCGCTGTCGACATGCACGTGCCCGGTGAACCAGGCGACTTGCCGTACGCGGCAGGTTGCCCTGCGTTCACCCGCGAGCTGCGACGTGTCCAGTGGCCCAGTATGAAAAACTTCAAGCCCGACGTACCCGAGAAGTACGACGGGAAGACGCACCCCTCGGAGTTCCTCAGTATCTACACCATCGCGGTGCAGGCTGCCGGGGGGCGCGACGAGAAGATACTGGCGAATTACTTCCCGCTGGTGCTTAAGCCGAACGTTCGTTCTTGGCTTATGCACTTGCCGGAAGGCTCTATTTCTTCGTGGGCGGATTTGTGCCATCAGTTTGTTGGCGCCTTCACGGGCGGCCACAAACCCCATGGCCAGGAGAGTGATCTCCACATCTTGGCCCAGAAGGAAGGAGAACCTCTGCGCAAGTACATCCAACGATTCAGCCGCGTGCAGCACAACATTCCCGACGTCCACCCTGCTGCGGTTATTAGCGCGTTCCACCAGAATGTGTGTAACCGCCGCATGCTTGAGGAGATGGCCATGACCAAGATACGGGATGTCAGCGAGCTCTATGCTCTAGCTGATAAGTGCGCGCGCGCCGAAGAGGGGAGGAGACTCCCCGGAGAGGATGCTGGCGCAGGGGGAAGCGACAGCGAGGATGCCGCCCCGGCAAAGAAGAGCCGGCGGCGGAACAATAGAAAGAAGAAGAGCAAGGAGGTGCTGGTCGTCGAGAAGTCCGGCAAAGAGGCTCCCGCCAAGACAGCACAGGTCGGCGGCTCCGGCAAGGAGCCTGCCCCTGTAGCGGCGGCCGACAAGCAGGACGGCTCCGACAAGCAATATTGCAAGATCCACCGCACCAAGGGTCATGACCTTTCGAACTGCAAGCGCGTCGAGTACCTCGTAGAATAGCAGAAGGCTGAATACGAGCGGCGCGACAAGGAGAAGGCCCAAGGTGGCGGAGGAGAGCCGAGCAAGAAGCGGCCATTTAATGGCCGGGGAGGACGCCGCGGCAAGGCCAAGCAGCGGCAAGGTGACCGACCTCCCCGGGGCCGCGACAAGGATGAAGAAGACGACGACGATGACATGGAGGAAGAAGATAACAGCGAGCAAGAGTTCCAGAAGGCCACGGAAGTCATGTGTGTCGACGGAGGCGCCTCTCTGCATACTTCCCACCGCCAACTCAAGCAGTGGGTGCGGGAAGTAAATGCAGCTGAGCCGCCCGTTGAGTCACGCAGGCTCCTCAAATGGTCCAGCACGCCCATCATTTTTGATCTTGAGGATCACCCGGACCGCACCACTGCGGTCGGGTGCTTGCCGATGTTGGTCTCACCAACTATCCGCAACCTCAAGGTCACCAAAATGTTGGTTGACGGCGGGGCCGGGCTGAACTTGATCTCCTCAGCTGTGATCAAGAAACTCCAGATCCCAGATGGCGAGCTCGAAGAGACCGGTACGTTCCAAGGAATAAACCCGGGAAGGAGCAAGCCCAAGGGGAAGATCACTCTGCCGGTGACCTTTGGCGGGGAGCTCAACTTCAGGACAGAAAGGATAACCTTTGATGTTGCCGATATCCCATTGCCATACAATGGGATACTTGGACGTCCTGCCCTCGCCAAGTTCATGGCAGCTTCCCACTACGCCTACAATGTACTCAAGATGCCGGGGCCGATAAGCGTCATCTCTGTCCATGGCGACAAGAAGGACGCGCTTATCTGCGCCGACAAGATCTACCGGGACGCAGCAGCCGCAGCGGAGAGCAACACACTTGCCGCTGAAGCTCCCGGGGGGAAGAAGACCAAGACGAAGTCCGGCAAGTGCTCTGGGACCCACTCCGGCAAACGCACCTCTTCGGAGTGCTGCGCTGCCGTCGAGGACGTTCCATCGAGCTCCACCGGCAAGTGCAAGAAGGGGATGGCCGCTCCACCGGCAACCAAGAAGGTGTTCGCCAAGGAGGACGGCACTGGTGGTACCTTCACCATCAGTGCTACACTTGACAGCAAATAGGAAAGCGCGCTCGTTGCCTTCCTGCGGGCGAATGTCGATGTGTTTGCCTGGCAACCATCTGACATCCCCGGCGTTCCCAGGAAGGTAATTGAGCACAAGTTTGCTGTTTGTCCTCACGCGCGGCCTGTCAAGCAGAAGGTCAGGAAGCAAGCCGTGGAGCGCCAAGAATTCATTGCCGAAGAAATCAAGAAGCTAGAAGCAGCAGGCCTGGTTAGAGGCGTGATCCATCCCACGTGGTTAGCAAATCCAGTTGTCGTGCGTAAGGCCAACGGGAAGTGGAGACTGTGTATAGACTTCACCGATGTCAATAAAGCATGTCCCAAGGATCCATTTCCCTTGCCGCGCATTGACCAGATTGTTGACTCCACCGCCGGATGTGAGCTGCTCTCTTTCCTTGATGCATATTCAGGCTACCACCAGATTTTCATGGCCAAGGAAGACGAAGAGAAGACTGCATTTATCACTCCATGCGGCACATATTGCTTCATACGCATGCCCTTTGGATTGAAGAATGCAGGCTCAACATTTGCAAGGGTGGTGCACACTGCTTTTGAGCCACAGATCCACATAAATGTAGAAGCTTACATGGATGACATAGTGGTTAAGAGCAAGAGCAAAGATACCCTGATCCAAGATCTGGAAGAAACTTTTGCAAATCTGCGCAAGATCCAGCTTAAGTTGAACCCCGAGAAGTGCGTCTTCGGAGTCCCCTCCGGCAAGCTTCTCGGGTTCTTTGTGTCCCAGAGGGGGATTGAAGCTAATCCCGACAAGATAAAAGCCATCGAGCAGATCGAAGCCCCGAAGCGCGTCAAGGATGTCAGGAGACTTGCAGGTTGTGTAGCTGCCCTCAGTAGGTTCATTTCGAAGTCTGCAGAACGCGCCCTGCCTTTCTTCAAAATCTTGAAGAAGGCAGGTCCTATGAAATGGACTCCGGAAGCGGAGGCAGCGCTGCAAGACCTGAAAGGATACCTATCCTCCACTCCAATACTTGTCGCACCTAGGCCACAAGAGAAGTTGCTGCTGTACCTAGCAGCAACCAATCAAGTGGTTAGTGCTGCGCTAGTAGCGGAGAGGGAGGCAGAGGAAGAGTATACACCACTGGCAAGTGGATCCAGCGACAAGCAGGGGGCTGCTCTGACAAGCTCTGGTCCCGACAAGGACAACTCTGCGCAGGAACAAGGAGAAGTGCGGAAGAAGATGGTGCAGCGCCCAGTGTATTTCGTAAGTTCCCTTCTACAGGGGGCTAGATCAAGATACTCTGGGGTGCAGAAGTTGCTTTTCGGCCTCCTCATGGCCTCGAGAAAGCTGCGCCATTACTTCCAAGCACATGAGATAACAGTGGTCACTCGCTTTCCGCTGAAGAGGATATTGCAGAATCCAGAAGCAACAGGCAGGATCGTCGAGTGGGCACTAGAGCTGTCAAGCTTTGGTCTCAAGTTTGAAAGTACGTCAACTATCCAGAGCCGAGCTTTGGCAGAATTCATAGCCGAATGGACCCCAACGCCCGATGAAGAAGTTCCGGAGACAAGTGTTCCCGTACAAGAAGCGACAAGTGAATGGGTAATGTACTTTGATGGTGCCTTCTCGCTGCAAGGCGCCGGTGCTGGCGTGGTACTCATAGCGCCCACCGGAGAGCACCTCAAGTATGTTATCCAGATGCACTTTCCCAGGGAGCAAGCGACAAACAATACTGCTGAGTATGAAGGCTTGCTTGCCGGCCTCAGGATTGCGGCCGAACTTGGGATCAAGAAGCTAATTGTGCGGGGAGATTCTCAGTTGGTGGTCCGACAAGTTAACAAGAGTTACCAGAGCCCTTTGATGGAAGCTTATGTAGATGAAGTGAGGAAGCTTGAAGAACACTTTGAAGGTCTGCAAATGGAGCACGTTCCAAGAGCTCAGAATGATATAGCAGATGGCCTTTCAAAGTGTGCTGCGATGAAGTTACCAGTGGAACCAGGGACCTTCCTGCTCAAGCTAACTCAGCCATCCGTTACACCATCAATTGGGCAGCCCAAGAAGAGAAAGTTGGTCTCCGGCGACTACTTGCCGGCGGATCTTCCCGAAGCCGCCGCCAAGGTTCCCAAGATCAACAGTCAGAACGCTGAGGAACAGCTTGCTCCTGCAGATCCACGGGTCTGTACAGTTGAAGCAATCGTTCCCGACAAGCCTCGCCCCAGCGAGCTTGCCGGGGGACCATCAGCTCCGGCAGAACCAGAGGTTCTTGCCGTAGAAGCTGGGGTTCCCGCAGCGGCCCTCATGCCTTTAGTCCTTGCTGTTGAGCCTCGGGCTCCAGCATGGGCGCAGCAGATCGTCCGTTTTCTGCTAACTGGAGAACTTCCCGACGACCCAGAAGAGATAGAGAAAATAACCAGGCAGTCAAGTATGTACCAGTTCGTGGACAATGAACTGTACAGAAGAAGGCTCAACGGTGTCAGGTTGAAGTGCATTTCCAGGGAAGATGGACAGAAGCTGTTGGCAGAAATACATGGAGGCATATGTGGCCACCACATTGGCGCAAGGGCACTTGCCGGGAAGGCGTTCCGGCAAGGGTTCTTCTGGCCAGAAGCCCTCCAAGATGCAACTGCACGAGTAACCAAGTGTGAAGCGTGCCAGTTCCATGCCAAGCAAATTCATCAGCCAGCTCAAGCTCTCCAGACAATCCCTTTGTCATGGCCCTTCTCGGTCTGGGGGCTCGATATCCTCGGCCCCTTCCCCCGTGCTGTCGGGGGCTTTGAGTACTTGTACGTTGCAATCGACAAGTTCACAAAGTGGCCAGAAGTGGAACCGGTGAGAAAGGTGACAGCACAGTCAGCGGTCAGGTTCTTCAGGTCGATTGTTTGCCGTTTCGGGATCCCTAACAGGATCATCACCGACAACGGTACACAATTTACAAGTCGCACCTTCATGCAATACGTCCAAGACCTTGGCGCCAAGGTCTGTTTCGCTTCTGTTGCTCACCCGAGGAGCAATGGTCAAGCGGAGAGGGCCAATGCTGAAGTGCTGCGCGGACTCCAGACAAGAACCTTCGACAGGCTGCGCAAGTGCGGAAGAAACTGGATAGAGGAGTTGCTGGCGGCTCTTTGGTCAATCAGAACGACACCAAATCGAGCCACCGGACAGACACCCTTTGCTCTTGTCTATGGAGCAGAGGCAGTTCTCCCCACGGAACTCGTATACGGATCTCCTCGAGTGCTCGCTTATGATGAGCTCGAGCAAGAGCAACTGCGACAAGATGATGCATTGCTCCTCGAGGAGGAACGTCTCCAGGCTGCTGTACGAGCTGCTCGATACCAGCAAGCCTTGCGCCGCTATCATAGCCGCAAGGTTAAGGCCAGGAGTCTCGAGGAAGGCGACCTTGTTCTTCGGCGTGTTCAGTCCGCCAAGAATTCCAACAAGTTGATGCCGAAGTGGGAAGGCCCTTATCGGGTGAGACAAGTCACAAGGCCCGGCGCTGTCCGCCTTGAGACCGAAGAAGGCTTACCGGTGAGCAACTCCTGGAACATAGAGCATCTTCGCAAGTTTCACCCATAAGGCGCGGTTCCCGTGATCCGCTCCGGCAACCACCTTTTGTACGAGTCTTGCCGCTGTTGCATGTAATCCTTTGTACAAAGCCGGGCGCAGATCCCGTGCATCAGTAAAGCTTTTGTGTTTTGCACTATTTGTCTTTTCCATGCTTTTCTTCGCTATTTGCATGCGTTGTTTGGCATCTTGTGCAACACACGTACCCGGTAAGCATTAGCACGCCGAAAGGCCATATACTTGCTTTCCCTCTTCCTTTTCTTTCCCTCTTAAGCAGAAGGAATGTTCCTCGCGCACAAGTTTGCCGGGGGGGGGGGAGGAGGTGGAGGACGAAACAAGTGCTGTTCAAGAAAGAGAAGCTTGTCGGAGAAGCAAGCAATATATGAAAGCTAAGTTACCAGAATTTGAGCAGTTCAAATTTTTAAATTTCAGTTATCTTCCTTGAACAACCACACTTTGTATGGAAAACCTGTGCGCGGAGGAGCCTACCCGTGGCTAGCCGCACCCTTATCTTGTTTTCGAGCACGCTCAAACGACTTAAGTAAGCTGCGACAAGTGTCGCGCCCTTGCTTCGTTTTCGAGTTCGCTCAGCAAGTTAAGTGCGTTGCGACTAGCTGCGGCAAGGTTACTTGCTGGTAAGGCCTTGGCCAGCAGGCTGCTCGGAGTCCAGCACTCAGCGCTCGCGGCAAAGGCCCCTTGCCGGCAAGTCCCCTAGAAGCGTAGGGTTAAAAGCATACAAAGTAAATGACCAAAGCAAGGGAGATAACACAGCATCGATTGATCAAAATAAGATAATATATTACAAGGGATAACTTGTCACAATGACTAATAGATTCATGTTCATGGCATACTATGCAGCAACAAAGGAAATAAAAAGAAGGAGGTCTAATCTACGCGATCGCCTTCATGCCTGGAGATCTTGTTCACCTTGGCGATGATGTGGGCGACCTGCGCCTTCAGTGCCTCCTGATCTGCATCGGCCGGCAAGCTGCGGAGGACGTTGACGAGATTGATACCAGGGTTGCGGTAGACAATCTTGGTCAAGACGCGCTCCAAGGTTCCCGCGCAGAGCTGGCGCGACTCCTCGGCCAGCTGCGCGGGGAGCTTCTCCTGCAGCCGTGCGAGCGCCGGCGCGATCCCTCTGAAGAAAAGGCTTAACCTGGCGCTGTGGGGGAGGGTCTCGTCTGGAGAATACACAAGATGCTCTGCCCTCATCGCCATCAGCTCCTTGTCGATCTTGGCAGCAGAATCGACCAGCTCCTCCGTCCATTTCTCCACCGCCTGGTTGAAGAGGTTCGTGGAGGTGGCAGTGCTCTCCACCAGCTCCCGCTCCTTGCGGAGCTCCTCCTTCAGTTTGGTCTCGCGGTCCCGGGCGGCGTCGAGTGAATCTCTCAGTGTGGAGACCTTCAACTCAAGATCAGCAATTGAGTCCTTGGCGGTTTTGAACTCGTCGCCCTGCTTGGAGAGGCGTACCTGAAGCTCGGAGTTGGTATGGGCGTCTTTCTCGCGCTCTATGTTGAGCGCGGTGACCCTCTCCGTGCTCGCCTTCAGGTACTCCTCCAGCTGCGCCACCTTAGCTTCAAGGTCCTTCTTGGCGTTTTCCGCGGCGATTGCGGCTTCCTTCGCCTCCTTCATAGTCTGCTCCCGGGCGGTGAGCTCATCGTCGTGCGCGTCGAGCTCAACCTTCCGCTGGTTGAGCGCTCCTTCTCGCCGGGACAGCTCTTCGCCAACTAGGCGCTGCTGCTCCTCGGCCTCAGCTTTTTCCAGAAGAAACTCCTGCTGCTCTCCGGCAAGCCTCTCGCGCTCCTCCGCCAAGTCGTGGAGGGCCGCTTGGTTGGCGGCGCGGAGTTCCGCGGCGCGCTTCTCCAAGTCTGCTGCAGCCTTGGCGGTGAGGGCTTCTCGGGAATCCAGCTTCGCCTGCCTGGCCCGGTAAAGGGCCAGGAGCCGGCGAAGCAGTTTTTCCTCCTCGGGCTCGTCGCTCCCGCCAGGCGCTTCGACGATCTTCAACCCCGCGGAGGCGAGAACCTCTCCATCAAAGGTCTCTCCCTCCACGGGGGCTCGCGACGAGGATCCCCACGGCACTTGTATGAAGACGCCATTGGGGGCCTCAAGATAGATGCCCGACTGCTCCTTGCCGGCGGAGGGGTCGGCGGCCGGCGCAGTGCTTGACGCTCCTGCCGCCTCCGGGCCGGCAGTGTGGCCGCCGTCCCCCTCCCCAGCCGCGGCGTCTGCAGTCGGGGCAGTCTCCCCAGCGGCGGGCTCGTCGGCTCCTGCCATGTCTTCGATGACAGGGGCATTGCCGGCGTCGCCTTGCGCGCCCTCCTCCTCGACGACGACCTCCGTCTCCATCCGCTCCGGGGGAGGGGGATCTAGAAGAAAAAGAAGAAAAGAGAAGATCAAGCAAATATCCAAAAAGACAAGTCCAAGAAGAAGAAGCTGCAGAACTTACCTTCGCGGACTTCGTCGACGACAGGCTCCCTCGCCGGGGAGTCCTCCCTTGGCGGTGGAGCGGTGGCCCCTGCTGGTGGAGGGCCGCCCATGCCCTCCCTTGGCGGGGTGGCCACCCTTGTCGGGCTGCCCGCCCTTGGCGGGGAACCCGTCCTTGGCGGAACGTCCTCCCTCGCCGGGGAGTTCACCCTTGGCGGGGAGGGTGGAATCTGCAGCTCCTCGGGAGTGACCTCTGGTTGCTCCTGTGGCTGCGGTTCTACTTCTGCACAAGGCAAACAAGATAAACAAGACAACAAGGTGTTGGTACAAGACAAAAACCCCAAGCGCGCCCGACAAGCAAGAAGCTCAAGACCAGACTTACGCTGGGGGCTGCGCTGGGGGCTGCCCCTCGGAGCAGCGCTTGGGTCCGGCAAGTTCGTCGCCGGCGCGTCCCCTGTCGCCGTGACGGGCGATTCGTCGTCGTCCTCGACCACAGGGATCTTGGCCCGCTTCACCGCCCGCTGGGCCAGGGACCTGAAAACAAGAACAAGATCAGAATCATGAAAGAAGAATCAAGACAGAATTGAAGAAGCTACAAAATACAAGTGCTTACTCCTCTTCCTCGTCGTCTTCGTCGCTCAGGGCGGAGAAGTCGAACTCCACCTGGGGCGCGCCCGCGCGAGGAGCAGGAGGAGAAGGCTCCCTCGGGCGCTTGGCGGTCTCCGGGGCTGGGGGCTGCGAAGACCCAGCCTCCGTTGGCGCCGAGGCCCGGGGAGCAGGCGGAGCAGCTGCTCCACTCTGAGAGGATCCCCCTCCGCTAGGTGCTGGTGCGCGTGGCGCCTCCGTCGCGGCTGACGCGCGGGGCGCCTCCGCCGCAGCTGGTGCGTTGGGGGCCTCCGTCGCGCCTTGGCTCGCTCTGGCGGCCCGCGCCGCCCGGCGAGCAGGCTGCTGTCGGGGCGCCTGCGTCCTCGTCGCTGTGGGCGCCTTGCGGAGGCGCTTCCCCGGCGCTTGCTTTGGACTTGCCGGAGGTGAGGAGCTCTCCGACGATGAGGAGGCGTCGTCACCGAGTCCTAGAGACCCGCCGGTGTGTTCCTTGGTCTCGGTGTCTTCCTCCTCCTCCCCAACAGGCCCGCTGGGTCCGGCATCCTGCCCTGCGGCCCTACTCCCACCGGTGGCTCCGCTCCCTCCGGCACCTCTGCTGCCTCCGGCAACCTCGCCTCTTGCCGCGGCCTCGCTCACGATCCCGGGAATCCCGGCGTATCTCAGAGAAGGAACCCCGGCGAGCTCGTCGGGCGGGAGCTTGAGCAGTCTGTGGATCTCAGCCTCCTCTGCTTGGCACGATGCATCCTCAGCCTCTGCCTCGTCGACGGAGAACCCGAAGTCTCCTGCTGCTGCAGCTGCGGCGGCCTCTTCCATCCGGGAAGCAATATAGGCTATGTCCCGCTCTGTGGTAGCCCGAGTGAGACCCTTGTTCTCCTCGGTGTTCTTGGGCACTTCGACCAGATTGTCAAAGAAGCTCATGATTGCATCCGGCGTGGGCACTATCCATGTGGGGTCGACGCCGTGGGAGTCACACGCGGGCATCATTGCGCGCAAGGCGTCCCGGGCGGTGCTGTTGCACAGCGGCACCACTCCCCGGGGAGGCCTAAACCACTCCGGATGGGCCGGGTCGTGCTTAAAAAGCTCCCGGACCATCCCCTTCAGTACCAGCGCCGTGAAGTTGAAGTTCAAACCCGGGCGCAGCCTCATAATATCCGCCGCATTGCCAAACTCCCATGCTGGCCTTTTCCTCTCCTGTAAAGGGGCAATGCGGCGGCGGAGGAAATCTGCCCCTACCTCTCCGATGGTCAACTTGGCTACCCGGAGACAAAGTATCCTGACGAGGGCGGCGTTGAGCTTGACATAATCTGGGGCCAAATCGCTCCAGTCCCTGCCGCGCACTATGGCTATTGTGCGCGGCGCAGTGAAAGGCTCCGGCCGGTCCTCCACTATCCAACACCAATCTGCGCGCCACTCCTCCCACTTGCCGCGGAGCTCTCCTTTCAGATAGGAGTCCTTCTTGTTCAAGCGGAAGATCCAGGAGATACCCCCGGAGAGGGGAGCGCCGGCCTCTACTCTAGGCATGAAAAAATGCCGAAAGAGCGCTACGTTTGGATAGATCCCTATGTAATTTTCGCACAGATGTGCGAAAACCGCCATCGTAAGGATGGCGTTGGGGGTGAAGTCTAAGAGATGGAGGTTGTACGTGTTCATGATGTCGCAGAAAAACTCCGAGAATGGAGGACACAGGCCGCAGTGGAAGAAAACAGCGAAGAAGAAATACCCGCCGGGAAGCAGATCTTTGGCGCCGGTGGGGTAGACTCTGGTCCGGGGATGCGCCTTAGTCTCCTTGGCCCAGAAAAGGTAATACTTGTTCCAGAGCTCCCTCGCGCTGAGCCTCGGCGCGAAGACTACGTTCCTCTTCCGCAGGGCGGCGAGCTTCGCCGCCTGCTCGGATTTCTCCCTCTTGGCCTTCTCCGCTTTCGCCTTCTCGGCCTTCGGGGCCATGGCGGAGGCGGCGGGGGAAGGGGCGAGGAGTTCGACGGCGCCGCAGGTGCGGAAGAGGGCGGAAGAGGTGTGGAGGCAAAGCACAGTGGGGGATTTCTGGAGGTTGAAGACGAAGTGAAAGCGCAGGAGGGAAACTGCCCCTGTTCCCTCTGCTTTTAAGGAGGGAGTGGGGGACGCTCCGCATTTCCCATTAAAGAACGTGGCCACGATCTCTCCCACGACGCCGCAATCGACGCGTGCCGTTAGGGAGGGGCGCGGCGGATGCGGAAGGGAATCTACGGCTCGCCGTGGGCCGCGCGTGCCCGTGCACTGTTTTGGGCCTGGCCCAACAGCGCTCGGCACCGTGTGTGGCCCAGGCCCGGGGGCTCCTGTCGGTGTACTAAGATAGGGGTACCTTAGTACCCCAACTTGTGCACGGGCAGTAGCAGCTCCCCGCGGCAGGGACTACCGCGTGCTTGCCGGAAACCTTTCCGGTCCTTATCAAGCCATTCAAAAACAAAGTATACAAGACAGAAGATCGAGACCCCGGCAAGTGGAGCTTGCTGGGAAGGCCGTCCCAGGCTCAAGACTATAACATTAATGCAAGACCCTGGCGAGAGGAGCTTGCCAGGAAGACCAGAAGACTGCATTTCAGAAGACACGCCTTGGCGCAGCATGCGCCTCGGCAGGGCCCGGGGAGTGACAAGCTTCAGGGCCCGGCAAGGTCAAGGCCCCGGCAAGGTGCTTGCCGGGGGGAACTCACGCTGTGTGCCCGCGCTCCAGCTCATCGACCCACACGTCGCCCTGGGGCCCTTCCAGGGACGCGTGGCGGATGGCTGTGCAGCCTGGGGGACATGGTGGCACTCCACGGTGACGAAGCTATCGCCGTGGCGAACGGAGACGCAAGGGCGGGCGCTTTTGGGGTCGACGGTGACGGGCATTTAATGCTCTTGTCCCCCACTGTCAAAGTAGGTGATGACCACTGTTCATCCACTGTTCACGCACTGTTCCCGCACTGTTACAACTACCACCAAAGTTACATTTTTGCCCTTTCTTCTACATTGACACCTGTCGGTGACCCCTTGAGCTATAAAAGGAGGCCCATGCACAACGTAGAAAGGTTCAAAACCTTGATAGCTCTCTGGCTCGGTGTAGTTAGTTCTTCAAGCTCCCGAACTCACAAACTCAATACAAACCAAGCAGGAGTAGGGTTTTACGCGTCCGTCGCGGCCCGAACCTGGGTAAACTGCCCGCGTGCTCTCCTCGATCTGCTCTTCGTGCTCCCTCCGCTCCCTTACCGCAACGTACAAGGGGCTCCGGTCCCATAGGTGCTCGTGGTGGACAGTTTCCCCCGACACTCGGGCCCTAAGTGACAAGCATTAAGAGCAACAAGTTGAAGCAAAGATGATAAACACCAAAGTAGATGATAGGCAACATGCCCCCAACAATCTGATAAACTATTACATGATCTAATTCATCCAATCCCTACCATCCCCTTTGCCTACAGCAGGGAATTACTCACACATGGAAGGAGAAGCCATGGAGGGAGGATGGAGTGGTGATGATGATGACGATGGCGACGATCTCCCCTCTCCGGAGGCCAAATCAGCCTCCAGATTAGCCCTCCCGAAGAAGAACAGAGGGTGGCGGCGTTTCCGCGACGGAAACTGGGAAAACGACTTCTGTTCTGGGGTTTTCTCGTCATGGGGATAAATACGGGCCAAGGTAGGGCACCAGAGGGGGAAGGACCCGCCCAGGCGGCCTCCCGAGGCGGCCAGGGGTGGGGCCGCCCCAGCAGGGCGCCTGGGGCCCCCCTGGCTGCCCTCTGGCCCCTCTTCTGGCACAAGGGCCCTTCGGGTGCGTGGATTTTCTGTGTTTTTTCTTGGAATTTTCTGAGATACCTAAAAATCCGTTTTCCTGCACACAATAAAACCATACAGGCAGCTCTGCTGAAAACAGCGTCAGTCCGGGTTAGTTTAGTTCAAATCATGCAAGAATGAGGTCAAAACAATAGCAAAAGTGTTTGGAAAAGTAGATACGTTTGAGACGTATCAGCTACTGATGATACATCCAGGCGAATATGCTCCCTTTGGCAAAACTCTTCCATCTCTCCTTTAGATAGGTTGGTGCCATTATCAGTAATGATGCTGTGTGGAAAGCCAAACCGGAAAATTACCTTTTTGATGAATTTAACCGCTGTTGCCGCATCACACTTACTGACAAGCTCTACCTCAATCCACTTTGTAAACTTGTCCACTGCTACCAATAGGTGGGTGTTCTGATCTTGGGATCTTTTAAAGGGTCCAACCATATCAAGCCCCCAAGTTGCAAACGGCCAAGTAATTGGAATCATCCATAGCTCCTGTGCCGGAACATGAGCACGCCGTGAAAATTTCTGGCGAGCATCACATTTTCTGACTAAGTCCTTTGCATCAGCATGAGCCGTTAGCCAGTAGAACCCATGACGAAAGGCTTTAGCTACCAATGACTTTGAACCAGCGTGATGACCACAATCTTATCATAGCCTTCTTCTGATGATACGCATCGCTGAAATGCCCTAGAGACGCTGCGGTGATGAAGTTCTCCATTGACGATGGTCATAGATTTGGATCGCCGGATTATCTGCCGAGCCTCAACCTCATCCTCTGGCAACTCACCTCGGCTCAGGTACGCCAAGTAAGGGAGTGTCCAATCCGGAATAACGTGAAGTGCTGCAACTAGCTGTGCTTCCGGATCAGGAATAGCTAAATCCTCCTCTGACGGTATCTGTACCGACGGACTATGCAATTCATCCAAGAAGGTATTTGGTGGAACCGGTTTACGCTGAGAGCCCAGCCGGCTTAATGCATCGGCCGCTTCGTTTTTCCGCCGGTCTATATGGTCCACCTGATATCCTTTGAAGTACCCTGCAACCACTTCAACTTCTCGCCGGTAAGCTGCCATGAGCGGATCTTTGGAGTCCCACTTGCCAGACACCTGTTGTGCCACTAGATCTGAGTCACCAAAGCACTTGACCCGGCTCAAGTTCATTTCCTTGGCCATCCGTAAACCGTGAAGGAGAGCTTCATACTCAGCAACATTGTTAGTGCAAGGAAACATTAATCGGAGGACATAACAGAACTTGTCACCTCGTGGGGAAGTTAACACGACTCCAGCCCCCGAGCCCTCTAATTGCCTTGAACCGTCAAAGTGAATAGTCCAGTATGTATGATCCGGCTTCTCCTCAGGTGCTTGCAACTCTGTCCAATCATTGATGAAATCTACCAGTGCTTGGGATTTTATAGCAGTACGGGGTACATACTTCAATCCGTGTGGGCTAAGCTCAATAGCCCATGTCGCCACTCTGCCAGTGGCTTCTTTGTTCTGGATTATATCCCCCAATGGAACTGAGCTGACAACAGTGATTGGGTGGCCTTGGAAATAGTGCTTCATCTTCCAGTTTGCCATGAACACGCCGTATACCAACTTATGCCAGTGCAGATACCTTTGCTTTGACTTAATAAGAACCTCACTGATGTAGTAAACCGGGCGCTGAATCGGATATTCCTTGCCTGCCTCCTTGCGTTCCACCACAATTGCCACGCTAACTGCACGGGCATTTGCGGCCACGTATAGCAGAAGCGGCTCTTTGTCAACAGGGGCAGCAAGAACTGGCGGTTCTGCTAATTGCCGCTTCAAATCCTCGAACGCAACGTTTGCAGCATCGCTCCATACAAACCGGTCCGTCTTCTTCAGCATCTGATAAAGCGGGATCGCCTTCTCTCCCAAACGGCTGATGAAACGGCTCAATGCTGCAATACAGCCTGCTACGCGCTGGACATGATTGATACAAGCCGGTTTAGCCAAGGATGTGATCGCCTTGATCTTCTCCGGATTAGCCTCAATCCCTCTGTTTGATACTAAGAATCCAAGGAGCTTGCCTGCTGGAACACCAAAAACACACTTCTCCGGATTAAGCATCATCTTGTAAACCCGGAGGTTATCGAAGGTTTCTTTCAAGTCTTCTATCAGCGATTCCTCCTTCCTGGATTTTACCACAATATCATCAACATAAGCATGGACATTTTTTTCCAATCTGCCCTTTGAAACAGTTCTGCACACAACGTTGATAAGTTTCTTGGGCACTCTTGAGCCCAAAAGGCATGGATACATAGCAGAAGGCTCCAAAAGGAGTTATAAAAGCCGTCTTCTCCTGGTCCTTAACTGCCATCTTTATCTGATGATAACCTGAATATGCATCCAAAAAGCTTAGCCGCTCACATCCTGCCGTAGCATCAATAATCTGATCAATACGGGGGGAGCGAAAGGATCAGTTGGGCAGGCCTTGTTTAAGTCTGTGTAATCAACACACATCCTCCAGGTTCCATTTTTCTTTAGCACCAGCACCGGATTAGCCAACCACTCTGGATGAAACACCTCAACTATGAATCATGCGGCCAAAAGCCTAGCCACTTCTTCACCTATCGCCTTGCGCCTCTCCTCATTGAAGCGGCGCAAATACTATTTGACCGGTTTAAATTTCGGATCAATATTAAGACTGTGCTCAGCGAGTTCCCTCGGTATACCTGGCATGTCAGAAGGCTTCCATGCAAAGATATCCCGGTTCTCACGGATGAACTCGATGAGCCCGCTTTCCTATTTGGGGTCTAGGTTAGCGCTGATAGTAAACTGCTTGGATGAATCGCGCAGAACAAAGTCAACCTGCTTGGTCTCCTCCGCCGATTTAAACTTTAACACCGGATCATGCTCTGTAGTTGGCTTTTTTAACGGGGACATATCCGCTGGATCAACATTGTCTTTGTAGAATTTCAGCTCCTCCATAGCATAAACTGCCTCAGCGTATGCTGCGTCTCCTTCCTCGCATTCCAATGCAATCTTGCGGCTTCCATGAACCATTATGGTTCCCTTGTGACCCGGCATCTTGAGTTGCAGATAAACATAACACGGTCTAGCCATGAACTTGGCGTAAACCGGTCTCCTAAACAGAGCATGGTATGGGCTCCTGATCTTTACGACCTTGAAGGTCACTGTCTCTGATCTAGAATCCTGCTTATCCCCAAAGGTAACTTCCAGATCAATTTTCCCAAATGGGTAAGCCGATTTACCTGGCACCACTCCATGGAATACTGTGTTGGATTGCCGGAGCTTCTTATCTATCAACCCCATACGTCGAAAGGTCTCATAATATAAGATGTTGATGCTGCTGCCGCCGTCCATAAGTACCTTTGTGAACTTGTAGCCACCCACCTGTGGTGCCACCACCAATGCCAATTGGCCCGGGTTATCAACCCGTGGCGGGTGATCCTCTCTGCTCCACACAATGGGTTGCTCAGACCAACGTAAGAAACGTGGTGTCGCCGGTTCAACTGCGTGTACTGCCCGCTTCAGCACCTTCTGATCTCGTTTGCACAAACTTGTGGTGAAAACATGATACTGCCCACTGCTTAGTTCCTTCGGATTATTCTGATATCCGGATTGCTGCTGCTGCTGATGCTGTTGATTGCCTTGGTTGTTGTAACCACCCTGATCATGCTGCCGGTTCTGTTGATGCTGGCTGTTGCCGTTGTAGTTATTGTTACCGCCGTGATATCCTGATCCAGATCCGTTACCTTGGTAACCTGGACCCTGAAAGCCCGAACCTGATCCGCCGCCGGGGGGGGGGGCATGGTTATATCTGGCCTGCTTCATAGCCTCCTGCATGATACGGCAGTCCTTCCAGAGGTGCTTAGCTGGGTTTCCCTCTGTACTGTGCCTTGGGCAGGGTACACTTAGCTGTTGATCTAGATTGAAGGATAGCCCTTCACCATGTGGGGGTGGTTTACCCCTGCGGCGCTGCCCGTTTCCCTGAACGTTGGTATTGGCCATAAAGTCAGAGCCGCCCTCCGCCTTTCGTTTGCCATTGTAACCTGTACCTGCCGGATTGGCCTGCGCCAGTTTACCAGCTTTGTTCGCCTTCCCAGACTTGTCTCCGTCTGCATCTGGGTACTTGGTGTTATCAGAGTCCCCATAGTTCACCAAAGCACTCATGAGCATTCCCATGTCGTTGCAATCGCGCTTGAGCCGTCCTAACTTCAGCTTCAAAGACTCGAACCGGCAATTGTTTTCCAAAGTCACTATCGCCGTACTGGGGTTCATACTATTGGAAGAGTGCAGGATCTCCGATACTCGCCGTACCCAACTGCTTGTGGTCTCTTGCTCTCCTTGAACACATGCTGCTAAGTCCACCACCGACATCGGCTGTTTGCACGTGTCTTTAAATTTTTTGATAAACTGGCGACGCAACTCTCCCCATGATCCGATGGAGTTAGGCGGTAGGCCCTTTAACTATATCTGGGCTGTACCCTCAAGCATCATGGTAAAATATTTGGCACACGCCGCTTCGTCCACATCAAGCATCTCCATAGCCATCTCATAACTTTCAACCCACGCCTCTGGAGCTAGATCCGTCGTGTAGTTGGGTACCTTGCGTGGGCCTTTGAAGTCCTTGGGTAATCTCACGCTTCGTAAAGCGGGAATGAGACACTGTACTCCAAAGGAACTAACCGTGACTCCCGTTTCTGCGGTGGTGGGGTGAACCGGCGTCGCTTGACGGGTGTCCTCACGGGCAGTATGTCTAGCCTGGTTTATCGCCCCTTGGGCGTGTGCTTCTGCTCCCGCTGGATTATCCTGCCTGTGACGGTGACGTCTCCGCTCGCTGCTAGACACAGCCGGTTCATCCCAGTGCCTAGTATAACT
>LR738712.1:569443999-569457842 GCA_902687465.1 Secale cereale
AAGAATACACCTGCTACTGTGTCAGCGCCGTGTCCAACAATTCCTTAGCCCGCCGTGCCTCCACTTCTACGGGGGATGCCCCCTCAATGGGTAAAGCGGCCAGTCGTGAAGCGGCGGCGACAATGTTGTCCAACGGGTTGGAATAATGGCCGGGAGGGGTGGGAACGTGCGGTGTTGGCACAACTTGGTGGTTCCGCTCTATCGCCGACGGCTAAACCGGCGCGCCTGTCCCTGGAGCCCCCCCGGTTTACCTCCGGGCGATTACTAGCTCCCGCTCCTGGTGTGCCAAAGAGATTCCTTGCCTCATAAACCGGCGGTAGTTGAGTTTGCTGTCTTCTGTACATTACCGCATGTGCAGAATTCTGATCCAACCTAAGCCGGAAAGCTTGGGAGTCCAGCTCTGCTTGCCTGGTAGCCATCCTGACTTTCTCCGCATCCAGATCCCGTTTAGCTTGCTCAATCCGGCCCTTCAGCTGAAGGATCTCTGCATCATGTTGCGCCTTGTCGGCAGGGGCCACTTCTGCTGTTCCGAGTGCCGTCAAGTTCTCGACCAAGGTGGATAGGACGTCAGAGGGCGATGGGGTGTGGTTGCCTGCCCCGGCGCCCGCTGCCTCTGAGGTGATCGCCCCGGTCATCGAGGGCTGCTGCGTAGACTGTGATCCGGCCATGAAAACAACAACCCTGTTCGGTGGATCAAAGGGGTCCGGAATACTATCACCATCGAACACGCCCTCTGACCGGCCATCCTACAACAGATACAAAGATTCGGTCTCTCCGGATGAAGATTCATCGTCAGAATAGACAACTGTCTCGCCACCAGAATCTGACCCGTCCTCGGCTTGTACTCCATGCACTGCTCCAATGAAGACGCGCTTCATGGCGGGCTGAATCCGAGCCGATCTCGCACGCTGAGCCGGCTCGACGATGTTGGGGAAGATGTCCGACTCAGGTCCCGGTTCGCCGATCTTGCCGATGAGGACGTGGATGCCGCCGAAGGGAACCCGGTACCCGTATTCGATTGAATCGGCCTCGGGGCCCCAGCCTGCATCGTCGATGTAGATCCGGCCACGACGACTCTTGGTCATCCGGCCAACCGCGTAGACCCTTGAGTCCTTCAAAGCTGCCCTTCAAGAACTCAAAACCATCGTGCGATAGCCCCACAGTGGGCGCCAACTATCGTGGAATTAGCACGGCAGATGTCCGGTTTAGGGGACTTAGGTGTGAGGCCATCGCGCGGGTTAGCTTGAAGAGGTTAAAGCGGACAAAGGACACAAAGAGTTTATACTAGTTCGGCCCCTTCGTTGAAGGTAAGAGCCTACGTCTAGTTTGGTGTGGTATTGCTTGTGCGTCGATGAACAGGGAGCGAATCCGCTTGCCTGTGTCTCGAGCTGTTGTTTCTTGTCCTTGAACCGTCACCGGGTCGTCCCTTTATATAGGAGGCGATGCCCGGTCCGGTTTACAGAGTCCCGAGGCCGGCTCATAAACATGTCCGCCTCGGTCTCTACTCTTCCTATCTTACATCCCAAGTTACATGGTACGACGGTTTACAGACCGTGGGCCTTATACATGGGCCCTAAGCCTATACGGGCTACGCCCCCTTTTACATATCTTACCGGGCTTGTAATAATACAGCCTTGTCAGTGTAATCCGGATCTTCCTGGCCGGTTTATACCTACTAGTAATATCCGTGACAATAAGTGTGATGATCATCATTATTAGAGCATTGTCCCAAAGAAAAAAAGAAAAAAGAAGAAAAAAAGAAGAAGGAAATGCCAAAAAAAAGAAAAAAAAGAAGAAGAAAAAAAGAAGAAAAAAAAAGAAAAAAAAGAAAAGAAAAAGGGACAATTGCTACTATATTTTTCCACACTTGTGCTTCAAAGTAGCACCATGTTCTTCATGATAGAGAGTCCCATGCTTAGTCACTTTCATATGCTAGTGGGAATTTTCATTATAGAACTTGGCTTGTATATTCCAACGACGGGCTTCCTCAAATGCCCTAGGTCTTCACGAGCAAGCAAGTTGGATGCACACCCACTTAGTTTCTTTTCTTAAGCTTTCATACATTTTTAGCTCTAGTGCATCCGTTGCATGGCAATACCTACTCACTCACATTGATATCTATTGATGGGCACCTCCATAGCCTATTGATACGCCTAGTCGATGTGAGCCTTTCTCCCTCCTTTTTGTCTTCTCCACAACCACCACTCCATTCCACCCATAGTTCTATATCCATGGCTCACGCTCACGTATTGCGTGAAAGTTGAAAGGTTTCAAAGAATAGAGTATGAAAACAAGTGCTTGGCTGAAACCGGGGTTGTGCATGATATGAATATTTTGTGTGATGAAGAGGGAGCATAGCGAGACTATATGATTTTGTAGGGATAACTTTCATTAGCCATGGTATTTTGAGAAGACATGATTGCTTTGTTAGTATGCTTGAAGTATTATTATTTCTTATGTCAATATAGACTTTTGTCTCGAATCTTTCAGATCTGAACATTCATGCCACAATAAAGATAATTATATTGAAAATTATGTTGGTTAGCATTCCACATCAAAAATTCCACATAAAAAATTATGTTGGTTAGCATTCCACAATAAAGATAATTATATCGAAAATTATGTTGGTTAGCATTCATTTACCTACTCGAGGACGAGCAGGAATTAAGGTTGGGGATGCTTGATACGTCTCCAACGTATCTATAATTTTTGATTGTTCCATGCTATTATTTATGATGTTTTGGATGTTTAATGGACTTTGTTATACACTTTTATATTATTTTTGGGACTAACCTATTAACCCAAAGGCCCAGTCCAGATTGCTAATTTTTTTAACCTATTTTAGGGTTTTATAGAAAAGGAATATCAAACGGAGTCCAAACGGAATGAAACCTTCGGGAGAGATATTTTCGGAGCGATATCTTCACGGGAGACTTGAGAGCCGTGGAATAGGGCACATGTGGCGTCCACGAGGGTGGGGGGCGCGCCCGCTGCCTTGTGGGCCCCACGTTGGTCCCCCGATGCCGTCCTTCCTCCTATATATATCCATGTACCCCGAAAACATCAGAAGAGGAGAAAAAAACCCTAATTCCACCGCCGCAACCTTCTGCTCCCATGAGATCCCATCTTAGGGCCTGTTCCGGAGCTCCGCCGGAGGGGGGATCTACCACGAAGTGCTTCTACATCAACACCCTCGCCTCACCATGAGTTGTGAGTAGTTTACTACAGACCTTCGGGTCCACAGTTAGTACCTTGATGGCTTCTTCTCTCTCTTTGGATCTCAATACCAAGTTCTCCTCGGTCTTCGAGGAGATCTATTCGATGTAATCTCTTTTTGCGGTGTGTTTGTCGAGATCCGATGAATTGTGGGTTTATGATCAAGATTATCTATGAGAAATATTTGGTTCTTTTCTGAATTCTTTTATGTATGATTATAATATCCTTGCAAGTCTCTTTAAATTATTGGTTTGGTTTGGCCTACTAGATCTATATTTCTTGCAATGAGAGAAGTGCTTGGCTTTGGGTTCAATCTTGCGATGTCCTTTCCCAGTGACAGTAGGGGCAGCAAGGCACATATTGTATTGTTGCCATCGAGGATAAAAAGATGGGGTTTATATCATATTGCTTGAGTTTATCCCTCTACATCATGTCATCTAGCTTAAGGCGTTACTCTGTTTTTATGAACTTAATACTCCAGATGCATGCTGGATAGCGGTCGCTGTGTGGAGTAATAGTAGTAGATGCTGAATTGTTTCGGTCTACTTGTCACGGACGTGATGCCTATATATAATGATCATGCCTAGATATTCTCATAAGTGCTTTTCCATCAATTGCTCGACAGTAATTCGTTCACCCACCGTAGAATTCTGCTATCATGAGAGAAGCCACTAGTGAAACCTATGTCCCCCGGGTCTATTCCCAACAAATCAACCTACAATCTACTTTACTTTACCATTTTTACTTTCTGTTCTTATATCCAAAAATACCAAAAATATCAAACTATCATATCTATCAGATCTCACTTTCGTAAGTGACCGTAAAGGGATTGACAACCCCTTATCGCGTTGGCTACGAAGTTCTTATTTGTTTGTGCAGGTGCGAGGGACTCACGCATGGTCTTCTATTGGATTGATACATTGGTTCTCAAAAACCGAGGGAAATACTTACGCTACTATGCTGCATCACCCTTTCCTCTTCTAGGGGATACAACGCAAGCTCGAGAAGTAGCAGGGTCGCCCTGCTAGACTGGTTTGCCAGCGGCGGCACGTCGTCGTCCCTGTCCTAGAGCAAGATGACGCCTCCCTCCTCGCGGCCATGGCGGTGCGCGATGATCTCCTCCAAGGCGCGGTGCTGGCGGTCCATCTCCAGCTGCGCCCAATCTTCCCGCACCCACTTCATGGCGGCCTCCTCGTTGATCGGCTCGCTCTTCACGGCGACGAGCCCAGGCTCCGCATTTGCTTTGACAAGGCGGGGCGGAGCCAAGGAGGAGGCGCGGCCGCCCTCGTTGATGACGATGCTGGCGCTGTGGGTGCGCCTCCCGAGCGGCGTTTCCGCGGGCATGGCCTTCACGCTGATGAGCGCTGGCGACTTGGAGGAGTGGGAGGAGGATCGGGAGGAGGAGGAGGAAGTGGAGGACCCGCCTAGCATCCTCGTCGGCAACCACAAACCACCGCTTCGGTCGCCACTTCGGCGGACGACCGGGGCCTCCGGGTACTCGAGCGGCGGATTGTTGCTGCCCTCGAGGTGCTCGAGGACAGCATGGAGTGTGCGACCGGGGGTACCGCACCACAGGCGGCGGCCATCACTATTGTTGCGCCCCCGCATCACCGGCGCGTTGTTGGTGGAGGCGAGCCGCTCCGCCTTCCGGCGTGCGAAGTACGCCGCCCACGCTGATACGTCCATTTTGCATCATGTTTTCTTGCTGTTATTTATATTGTTATTGAGCATAATAATGCTTTTTGGAGTAATTCCAATGCCTTTTCTCTCATAATTTGCAAGGAATGCACCATGGGGGAGAATTCCGGCAGCAGGAAATCTGGACCTGAAAAAGCTACGTCAGGCCACCTATTCTGCACAACTCCAAACAAGCTGAAACTCCATGCAGAAATTTTATGAATTATTTGAAGAATATTGGAGTAAAGAAGTACCAGAGGGGGCCCACCAGGTGGGCACAACCCACCTGGGTGCGCCCTGGTGGGTTGTGCTCACCGAGGCCCACCTCTGGTGCCCATCTTCTGGTATATAAGCCCTTCTGACCTAGAAAAAATGAGGATAAGACTTTCGGGACGGAGCGCTGCTGTCTCGAGGCGGAACTTGGTCAGGAGCACTTTTGCCCTCCGGCGGAGCGATTCCGCTGGGGAAACTTCCCTCTCGGAGGGGTAAATCATCGTCATCATCATCACCAACAACTCTCCCATCTCGGGGAGGGCTATCTTCATCAACACCATCTCATCTCAAACCCTTCATCTCTTGTGTTCAATCTTGTTACCGGAACTATAGATTAGTGCTTGTGGGTGACTAGTAGTGTTGATTACATCTTGTAGTTGATTACTATATGGTTTATTTGTTGGAAGATCATATGTTCAGATCCATTATGCTATTTAATACCCCTGTGATATTGAGCATGTTTATCACTTGTGAGTAGTTACCTTTGTTCTTGAGGTCACGGGAGAAATCATGTTGCAAGTAATCATGTGAATTTGATATGTGTTCGATATTTTGATAGTATGTATGTTGTGATTCCCTTAGTGGTGTCATGTGAACGTCGACTACATGACATATTTGGTCCTAAGGGAATGCATTGTGGAGTAGTAATTAGATGGTGGGTTGCGAGAGTGACAGAAGCTTAAACCCCAGTATATGCGCTATTCCGTAAGGTACTGATTGGATCCAAAAGTTTAATGCTATGGTTAGAATCTATTCTTAATACTTTTCTCGTAGTTATAGATGCTTGCGGGAGGGTTAATCATAAGTAGGAGGTTTGTTCAAGTAAGAACAACACCTAAGCACCGATCCACCTACATATCAAATTATCAAAGTAGCGAACACGAATTGAACCAACATGATGAAAGTGACTAGATTAAATTCCCGTGTACCCTCAAGAACGCTTTGCTTATTATAAGAGACCATTTGGCCTGTCCTTTGCCTCAAAGGAATTGGGCTATCTTGCTGCACTTTTGCTACTACTATCGTTACCTGCTCATTACAAAATTATCTTGGTATCAAACTACCCTGCTACTTACAATTTCAGCACTTGCAGACAATACCTTACTGAAAAACACTTGTCATTTCCTTCCGCTCCTCGTTGGGTTTGACACTCTTACTTACCGAAAAGAGCTAAAATTGATCCCCTATACTTGTCGGTCATCAAGGCAATTTTCTGGTGCCGTTGCTGGGGAGTGAAGTTCTTCTGGTAAGTGGAAATTGGTAAGGAAACATTCGTATAGTGTGCTAAAATTTATTGTCACTTGTTACTATGGAGAACAATCCTTTGAGGGGTTTGTTCTAGGTATGTTCACCTCGACCAGAACCACAATTAGCTACCCCTAAACCCGCTGCTCCTACTGAAAATATTGAATATGAAATTCCTTCGGGTATGGTAGAACAACTGCTAGCTAATCCTTATGCAGGAGATGGAACCGAACATCCTGATATGCACTTGATATACGTGGAACAAATATGTGGATTGTTTAAGCTTGCAGGTTTACCCGGAGATCAAGTTATGAAGAAGGTTTTTCCTTTATATTTGAAGGGAAAAGCATTAACATGGTATAGGCTATGCGATGATATTGGATCTTGGAACTGGAACCGATTGGAAATGAAGTTTCACCAATTTTTTTATCCTATGCATCTAGTTCATCGTGATCGGAATTACATATATAATTTTTGGCCTCATGAAGGAGAAAGTATCACTCAAGCTTTGGGGAGGCTTAATTCAATGTTATACTCATGCCCCATTCTTGAGCTCTCAAGAGAAATTACTATTCAGAATTTTTATGCTCGACTTTCTCACAATGATCGATCCATGTTTGATACTTCTTGTGCTGATTCTTTTATGAAGAAAACTATTGAATTCCGGTGGGACCTTTTGGAAAGAGTTAAACGCAACTCTGAAGATTGGGAACTCGACGAAGGTAAAGAGTCAGGTATTAAGCTCAAGTATGATTGTGTTAAATATTTTATGAATACCGATGCTTTTTCAAAGTTTAGCACTAAATATGAACTTGACTCTGAGATAGTAGCCTCCTTTTGTGAATCTTTTGCTACTCATGTTGATCTCCCTAAAGAGAAGTGGTTTAAATATCACCCACCTATTAAAGAAGAAATTAAAGAACCGGTACTAGTTAAAGAAGAAACTATACTTTATAATGTTGATCCAGTTGTTCCTACTGCTTACATTGAAAACCCCCTTTCCTGTTAGGATAAAGGAACATGCTAAAGTTTCAACCATGGTTAACAAAAGTTATATCAGAACACCTAAGCGAGATGAACAAATTAAAGTAGAACCTAATATTGCTATGGTTAAAGAACTCTTGGTAGAAAATGTAGATGGGCATGTTATTTGCTTTAATGAAGAAGCTGCTAGAATTGCCAAACCTGATATAAAAGATAAACACAGACCTGTTGTTGGCATGCCCATTGTCTCAGTCAAAATAGGAGATCACTGCTATCATGGTTTATGTGACATAGGTGCTAGCGTGAGTGCTATCCCCTACTCTTTATATCAAGAAATTATGAGTGACATAACACCCACAGAGATAGAAGACATTGATGTCACTATTAAACTTGGTAATAGAGATACTATATCACCAATTGGGATTGTTAGAGATGTTGAAGTCTTGTGTGGGAAAATAAAATACCCTACTGATTTTCTTGTTCTTCGTTCCCCACAAGATGACTTCTGTCCCATTATATTTGGTAGACCTTTCTTGAACACCGTTAATGCTAGAATGATTGTAAGAAACAAACTATCGGTGTTAGTTTTGGTGATGAATCTCATGAGTTTAATTTTTCCAAGTTTAATAGTAAGCTTCATGAAATATAATTACCTAGTAAAGATGAAATTGTTGGTCTTGCTTCTATTGCTGTGCCTCCTACCGATCCACTAGAACAATATTTGCTAGACCATGAAAATGATTTACATATGCATGAAAGAAATGAAATAGATGATATTTTCTTTGAACAACGTCCTCTGCTTAAACACAATCTACCTATTGAAACTATAGGAGGTCCTCCTCCACCTAAAGGTGATCCTGTGTTTGGATTAAAACAATTGCTTGACACTTTGAAATACGCTTACCTTGATGAAAAGAAGATATATCCTATTATTATTAATGCTAACCTTTCAGAACATGAAGAGGAAAGATTATTGAAAGTTCTAAGGAAGCACCGAGTTACTATTGGATATACTCTTGATGATTTAAAGGGCATTAGTCCCACTCTATGTCAGCATAAGATTAATATGGAACCTGATGCTAAACCCGTTGTCGACCATCAACGTCGGTTAAATCCGAAGATGAAAGAAGTGGTAAGAACATAAATATTAAAACTTCTAGAAGTAGGTATAATCTATCCTATAGCTGATAGTAGATGGGTAAGTCCCGTTCATTGTGTTCCTAAGAAAGGAGGTATTACTGTTGTTCCTAATGATAAGAATGAACTTATTGCACAAAGAATTGTTACATGCTATAGAATGGTAATTGATTTTAGGAAATTAAATAAAGCAACTAGAAAAGATCATTACCCTCTACCTTTTATTGATCAAATGCTAGAAAGATTATCAAAGCACACACATTTTTGCTTCCTTGATGGATACTCTAGTTTTTCACAAAACCCATCTCTCAACCTGATCAGGAAAAAACTACTTTTACTTGGCCCTTTGGAACTTATGCTTATAGACGTATGCATTTTGGTTTATGCAATGCACCTTCTACCTTTCAAAGATGTATGACTGCTATATTCTCTGACTTCTGTGAAAAGATTGTGGAAGTTTTCATGGATGATTTCTTTGTTTATGGGAAGTCTTTTGATGAGTGTTTAAGCAATCTTGATCGAGTTTTACAGAGATGTGAACAAACAAGTCTTGTCTTGAACTGGGAGAAATGCCACTTTATGGTTAATGAAGGTATTCTCTTGGGCCATAAGATTTCTGAAAAAGGTATTGAAGTGGACAAAGCTAAGGTTGTTGCAATTGAGAAAATGCAATGTGGTAAGGATATCAAAGGTATCCGTAGTTTCTTAGGTCATGCTGGTTTCTATAGGAGATTTATCAAAGACTTTTCTAAAATTTCTAGGCCTCTCACTAACCTTTTACAAAAGGATGTTCCTTTTGTTTTTGATGATGATTGCTTTTAAGCCTCTGAAACCCTTAAGAAAGCCTTAATTTCTGCACCTATAATTCAACCACCTGATTGGAACTTACCCTTTGAAATTATGTGTGATGCTAGTGATTATACTGTTGGTGCTGTTCTAGGACAAAGAGTTGATAAAAAACTAAATGTTATTCATTATGCTAGTAAAACTCTAGACAGTGCTCAAAAGAATTATGCTACCACTAAAAAAGAATTCTTAGCACTTGTGTTTGCTTGTGACAAATTTACATCTTACATTGTTGATTCAAAAGTGACTATTCACACAGACCATGCTGCTATTAAATATCTTATGGAAAAGAAAGATGCTAAAGCTAGACTTATTCGATGGGTTCTCTTGCTACAAGAGTTTGATTTGCATATCACTGATAGAAAAGGAGCTGAGAACCCCGTAGCTGATAACTTGTCTAGACTTGAAAATGTGCCTGATGACCCACTACCTATTGATGATAGTTTTCCTGATGAGAAATTAGCTGCAATAAATAATACTAATAATACTCCTTGTCCTTTGTATGGTGACTATGCTAATTACACTCGTTCTAAATATTTACCACCTAGTTTTACTTACCAAAAAAATAAAAAGTTCTTTTATGACTTAAGACATTACTTTTGGGATGACCCACATTGAACATATAAACCTTGCTAGACAACCCGCATAGCCAGAGGCATCGAGCGCGCGCGATGTTTTTGACCGCACGATCGAGTTACTGGTGTAGCGACAGTGTATTTTTTGGCTGCTGGCGTTTGGTCAGCCGTCGATCTTTTTTTACTTTCGTGGTTGCATCAACAGTCGATGGCGGGTGGGCCTGCTTACCTGTTCCATCGAAAGAACAAGGTGGGTTTCGCCTCGTTTCGGTGCGATCTGATTACCGACGGAGATGGAAATATCTCACGCCCTCCTCGATTCCTTCCACTCCCCCACGACCCCCGCAGCCGCCTCCTCTCCTGTCGCCCCCGCCGCCGCCGCCGTGCCACCGCAGCCGCCTCCTCTCATCTCTGCCTCCTCTCCTGCCTCCCCCGCGGCGCCACCGCAACAGCCTCCTCTCATCTCCGCCTCTCCTGTTGCCCCCGCGACGCCAGGGCCTCGCCTTGCCCTCACCGTGCACCGGCGACCTCCCAGCCCTTGTTCTCCGCCTCGTCGCACTGGAGGAGCGGCCCTTGTCACGTGGTGGCCAGATGCGGCCGCCCCATGCTCAAGCGCGTTGCTGGTGAACGCGAGGAGCAGCACCAGTAGAAGGAAGCGGTGGTCCGCGCCGTCGCCGTTGCCGTTGCCACCGTCCTCCGGCAGAAGGTCAAGCCAAGATGAATCAACAACACTACAGCGGAAACGACCATAGGTCCTGGAGCCGAGGTAACCATCTCATTCCCTTCCTCAATTCTTATTCTCTTGATTTAATCCCCACAATCTCATCTTTGTTTTTTCTATGCCTACAAGGTGTTCGATAAAAGAAAAATGAGCTGCAACAAAAGATGGGATGAATTAACACGTGTTTCTTTCTAAAGCAGGTGCATGATATCTGTGTGTGATGTGTTGTGCTTGGAGTGCAGTAGTACCAGGGCTCCTATCGCTGCCAGTACCCCGACGGTGAGGGCCATGGCGGTGATCAACCTGCTGTTCTCAATCTTTCTGAACCCTAGCTGTGTCGCTTGGTGCTTCTCGATGGGTCGCCCGTCGGGGTGCTCCACCTCGACTTCATGGTGGAGCAGTACCATATCCTGAATCGTGGGAGCAAAGCAAACATTTAGCTCGTCATGGTCCAAGTAAGCCAGATTCTTTTAATTTATTCTACAAGCCTGTTTATGATTGAGATACAGTGTTGGAAAGCAATGTGATATGTAGAAGTACATGTTGGTCATTAAACTGTCAATCTACTACGTACAACATTAATAAGTCTCTGCGCATGAAATTTTGTGCTGCCAGATTCTCGGTTGATTATGTAAAAATGATAAATGAAACTATTAGTCTTGAGATCTTTGCCTCTTAACATTCTGTGATTCTCTTCTCTGATAAGAAAACAGAGGTCACAGAGGCAGGAAAAAAACAGAGTAGTGCTTCTCTTATATTGTTTGTACAAGAATAATTTCTATAGCTATATGAAATACATGAGATATAACGACGATGAAAGATAATAAGTCTCACATGCTCATTGTGGCCATAGGCCATTCTCTGTTCGGAGTCGGGGACAAGAAGCAGCAGGGACCGGGCTCCCGCTGTAGTGGAGTGGAGCTGCAGGGAGAGGAAGGAAGCCAGTGAAAGAAGAAAAGAAGATACCGGCTCTGGTTCATCATGGAGAACACAGCTGTTCGCCCTCCTCCGCCTCTTCTTCCCTATCCATGGATTCCTGGTACGTCTCATGTTCTCTATCCAGCATCTACTAAGCAGCTCCTAGCAATTTGGACCTTGAACTTGTGAAAAACAAGTGCTCGAGGCTATCATTTTGACAGTTCGTAGTTCTGCTCTCTCCATCTACTTATTTCTCTTATGTTATCATCTTGTCTTTTTCTTTGTCCTTTCAGTACAAAATTATGTAGCTTGCTTCTGATCCATGTGCTCATCACCTCCGTTTCCATGTCTTTCTTAATTTTTTCAGAGACAATGCCAACGAATTGTCGGTCACGGGTACTGAGTCACTCTCATGTGAGGTAATTTTAACTTCTCAGTTGGATATTAGTCAACATCCTTCAAGTTAGGAATGTTCAGTATCCCCATATTTAATTTATCTTCTTGTTTACCCTTGCTCCACGTTCCTCTGCTCCCCCCCCTTGCATGTCGACAATGGAGGCTTTACATCACCGTGCGAGGCAGCGGTGCCTGCAATAGATGTAGATGACGAGGAAGAGCTGCATCCACTAGGTCTCTTCTCCATGGTCGTTGTGTTCCCAAGCCCATGTGAACCTTTTATCTTTTTTATTTCTTCACTTCCACTTCTCCACTTTTCTAGGCCAATAACCGTCTTCACTTTTCAGGTTGTTTCTACTACAAATCCAAATAATTGTTTTGTTATCCATGGTGCTTCTCAATGTTCAAAAAAGCAGAAAGCTTAAGCGGAGCAGAAGGCCACAACTCAGAGCAATGGGCGCTTAAGCGTAAGCGCGTTTAAGCGTTTTTTTTAAATTGGCCAGAATCTGACTGTTTCTGAGTAATGCCATGTTAAACCTGATGCGCCTTCTAGCCCTTGATGTCTTTGTTAGTAAGTATAAATATTAAATTTGATGTCCATATTTTTTGCAAATGATGTCTACATCAGGTACGGGTATTTTCTTTTGCCATTTGCCAATTATACATGCCCCCTTTTGCTACTCAAATGCCGACGATGAATTAAAAAATAAGATGCACCGGATATGGGTCTATACAGTACCTATAGGATGTAATAGATTTCCATTGGTTCAAAGTGATGTGATTATATTGTGATTTTCAGAATTGCTACTCGAATTTTGTTCACCATTCATAGAACAACACTCTGTTGGTCTTGCTATTCGCCATTTTCCTCCCGAAAAGTGGCTACAGAGTCCACTGAGCTCGGTATACATTTCTCAGCCAAAATAAGTTTCGATAACTAAAAAAAAATCTGAAAAAATGTTTTCATGGAGACATATACTTAAAGTATACGCGTACAAATTTTCATAAACATATGTATTCATATGTGATGTATACAAAAATGACAAATACACAGATTGAAATAGGCTTTTTCTTTGATGTATTTGTGTCAGATTTTTGTCTTTTTTGTGTAGCATGCAAATGATCAAATTAGTTACTGAAAATTTATACATACTTAAAGAATATGCATATGTATTTGTGCAAAAAAATTTGGCATTTTTTGAAACTTTTAAATATATTTTGATTTTTTTTGGTAAACCGGGCTCCCTGGAGCCCGGTCTCTGCGACGCCTTACTTATTTTCCTCCCCCCTATAGTGCTGCCACTCTGTGATGCCTCGGCAAGAAGGCCATTCGCAGGGAGATGCGCCATGTCATGTCCTGAAGAGGCAATCAGGTGCTCTCTCTTCTCTTCTTACTTTCTCAAGAAGAGTATGAAATTGCTTTTATTCCGTCGCTTTGAAAATTTCTAGCTTACTACTCAACAATTTTTATTGCCCTAGCCCATCACAGAATTTCTGATGCTTATGTCGAAATATCAAACAATTTCTTATTTGTTTGTCAACTCAATCGAGTAATACAATGACCATTATTTCTTAATCATTCTTGGGTCTAAATGAGAAATCTTCATGCTGTGTTTCCTACATTCCCAATCTGTTTACCAATCCTCGATAAAGGCTCGACGGACGAAACATGATTTTTTTTCCCTTGCCATCTACGTGTGCTATCAATTACTGCTGTTCGGTCATTTTGCTGTTACTTCCTTTACCTCTGTCAGCTGCTGGGTCGTCTGTTTTTTTCTACACGCGCTAGCAGTTACCGGCCCATGCATGTCTTGCCGCCTACTGTGTGTTCGTTCTGTCAGTTATTTGTGTGTGT
>LR738712.1:569457886-569524401 GCA_902687465.1 Secale cereale
GGCCTTGCATGTTTGTACTGATCCTGGTTCTTAGGTCCCGCTTATTGCTTTGGGAGGCCTACGTGTGTCCGTTTAGATTCACAAAATGCCTGTGCGATGGCCTTTGTTTTTGGTGACCGGTCTGGTGTGTTTGTTGCCTTGTGGTTTTAGCCTCCAGTGGCTGCTGCATGCAGGTTAGTTGTAGGGTTCAGTTCCTATTTTGTTGATCTCTGGAACGTGCACGATTAGTTGCATCTCCAAGAAAAGTGTCCCTGTGTTTCAGGGCATAACTGGGCTGGATCACATGGTTAATTAGCAAAGAGAAAGAAAAGTCTATGCTTACTTTGTTTGTGGTCCAGAGCGGGTGCGCCAGTTCTTTGTTCCTCTTAGTGGGCGGTTGTTTCATTTTGTCTACAGCAATGGGGTTGCTTCCTCTGCCCTGTTCGTGTGGTTGATGTTTGTTCTTCTTCCATCCTCTTCATGATTATTTGTTCTTTCTATGTGAAATATTTGAAAACCAGATACAAATCATTGCGATATTTAACCTTCACTACTTATAATGCACAAATATAAAATTGTATATTGTTATGATGTTCTTCTATCCTAGAATTATTTCCCTTATCTGCCTATGTCGATCATGAAATTAAGTTAATTTCTTCTATTATCTTCATGTGTTAGGGATAGGATTCTGAAAGCTTATAAACTTATTCTCAAAGCTTGCATAATAATTTAATCATATAAGTTGAAATTCAGTAAAGCATTCCCATTTGACATTTCTGTTCTTATTCCCTTAAATGTTGATCCAAGTGTCATAAATGACACAAGATGCTTAGCTTTTAATGGCATGTCAATGACGTCATGTTATATACATTTTTCGAGATGGAACATATTTCAGTAGATTTCTCTATTCGTGCTCCGGGTGGAGATTTCAATGTACTATGTACCTAAATTTTGATTTGACATGCACCGGATATTTCGGTGGCCTCAAGCCCTCAACCCTCTGGATCATCCGTCTGTTGTGCGTGCTCTCATCCGGGTTGCAAAGAGACGCCTCCTCCTGCGGCGCTCCTGTCCATTTTTTTGTTTCTGTAAAAAAATCTTATCATCGCCTCACCTATTTGGACAATTAGGTGAGCTCTGCAATTTGGTTCTGTATCCTTAAGAGGGAACACATTTTTCCTGAGTTAGTCGTGCTACCATAGTAACATAAACTCTTACTCCATAGTTACAATCCCTAAATTGTTGTGAGATGCAATGCTAAGCAAATGGAAGATAACAGTTTGGACCGGCAAAAGTTTAATTACAGTATTTTGCCCCACTAAAAGAGATGGATATTAGCATTGTCCGTGGTGCATTTTGTTTGCATTTCCTGTGATAGAAATGGGTGCATTTCGTTTACATTTTGCCATGCCGGATTTTAGATACGATGTTGATGCCTATAATTCTTTTTACTGAATTTATGTGGCAGATGAGAACGGATACATTACTGCCCTCAATCCTTGTGCTTTTCTATATATTTAGGAATATGATACTACACTTGATATTTTCGTAAAATAAAAACTGCTTGCAACAGAGATGATGCTTGTGATTTTAGTCAGCTAATGTTATGCTATATGGGATTTTTTTGTATTGAAGGAACTGTGCATAATGAACCATATATTTCTTATCCAGTGATGTATGCTCATTATTAATCTGATGTGTTGTTTTCTTGTGATGGACGCTGTTGCATTTGTTGTCCATTTTGCCATCTTCAGCTTCAGGTAACTGCTTTATGTGGAAATATGCCAATGGATAATATCCTCCAGATTAACAAGTTCATGTGTGCTGCTGCTCTTATTATCTACATGTTAGTCTGGTCTGACACTTCTATTAATGGCTTTTTCCTCTCGAGTACCAAGAAAAATAGCAGGAAAAAAAATCTCTTTTTGTGACTTCTTAAATGTTTGTTTCTTGGATGAGTCCACTCATTTGGTATTTCTCTGTGCTATTGAAAATTCTGTGATGCTTACTGTCTAGCTGATTTTTTTTGTAGACCATTAGTTAAGAAGGTTGTTGATTATAAAAATGGCACCATAATCTGTCATATGGTGGTAGGAAATGTGGTTACATTGGATTCTTTATCTTCTTAGATAAAGAACTATTATAAAATAAAATATGTATATAAATTTCCGTGTCTCTTGGTTATTTTATATATACGTTGTATTATTCCTAACCAATTTCTTAGTATTACTTAGGGTTTGTTTGTTTGGGCTGGCATTTCCATGGCTGCAGCTGAAGGAGTGGCTGTAGCTGGTGATGAAGAGAGGCACTTTGCATTTGTCCACCAGAAGTATAGATCGGTAAAGTACAAAGAAGCTTCAGAGCATGGTAGCATTGTTTATGAGAAGAATCCACGACGGACTAATAACCTACTTCTTCTTGGAGTCATGTACTGTCAGTTTATGACTTGGTGCTAGCCGGAGCTTCTATTTTCTACCAAAACTGCTATTAACAAAAGAACTCTAGCGATCCAGGATTTTATCATAAGCTGCTATTAAACTCACAAGAGGGAGCATTTTAATAACAAAGAACTCTAGCCATGCTTTTTGATATACTATGCCTATGTATGATGTACTAGCAGTTCCTATTTTTAACTATCGTGTACCAGAGAATTGAATTGGCCATGTCTGCATAAATATGATGTACTCCCTCCGTCCGAAAATACTTGTCATCAAAATGGACAAAAAGGGATGTATCTAGAACTAAAATACATCTAGATACATCCCCTTTTATTCATTTTGATGACAAGTATTTCCGGATGGAGGGAGTATTAAATTATGTCATGAGAGGGATTTGTTCATTTTCAAAACTAAGTTGGATGAGCTTAAAGCACTTATTCACCAGTACAAGTTAAATATGCTTTTAAAAATTTATATACATTTTTTTGGAGTACATCATCTTTTATTTCTAAAGGAATACTGGATATGCTCATTTCTATGGCCACATTACAAGTTAAACCATCCTAACTCCATGGCAGTGCTACTCCAAACAGAACTGGAATGATTATATTTTTTATGGATTTTACAAATTCAGCAGGTTGAGCATTTTTTGTGATTCTCATGGTAAATCAAATATTAGAGTAAACTTTCATACTCAGCGACAACTTGACTTAGCATAAGATGTTTGTTTCTGAACTTGGTAGATCAAATCACTCAGTAAAGCTAATGCACACTCTTCCAATACTTGGCTTGCACTCGGCCTTTGCGCCATTGGCGCAACGGGTCATCTAGTCTTTATAAAGAAGGAGTAGATGGTGCTACTTCTCGAGCTTGCGTTGTATTCCCTCGAAGAGGAAAGGGTGATGCAACATAGTAGCGTAAGTATTTCCCTCAGTTTTTGAGAACCAAGGTATCAATCAAGTAGGAGACCACGCGCGAGTCCCTCGCACCTGCACAAACAAATAAGAACTTCGCAGCCAATGTGATAAGGGGTTGTCAATCCCTTTACGGTCACTTACGAAAGTGAGATCTGATAGATAGGATAGTATAATATTTTTGGTATTTTTAGTATAAGAACATAAAGTAAATAAAGCAAAGTAAAGTAGATGGAAGATTAATATGATGAGAATAGACCCGGGGACCATAGGTTTCACTAATGGCTTCTCTCATGATAGCAGAATTCTATGGTGGGTGAACAAATTACTGTCGAGCAATTGATAGAAAAGCGCATAGTTATGAGAATATCTAGGCATGATCATTATATATAGGTATCACGTCCGTGACAAGTAGACCGAAACGATTCTGCATCTACTACTATTACTCCACACATCGACCGCTATCCAGCATGCATCTAGAGTATTAAGTTCATAAGAACAGAGTAATGCTTTAAGCAAGATGATATAAACCCCATATTTTTATCCTCGATGGCAGCAATACAATACGTGCCTTGCTACCCCTGCTGTCACTGGGGAAGGACACCACAAGATTGAACCCAAAGCCAAAGCGCACTTCTCCCATTGCAAGAACTATAGATCTAGTAAGCCAAACTAAACCAATAATTCGAAGAGACTTGCAAGGATATTATAATCATACATAAAAGATTTCAGAAAAGAATCAAATATTGTTCATAGATAACTTGATCATAAACCCACAATTCATCGGATCTCGACAAACACACCGCAAAAAGATTACATCGAATAAATCTCCTCGAAGATCGAGGAGAACTTGGTATTGAGATCCAAAATTAGAGAAGAAGCCATCTAGCTAATAACTATGGACCCGAAGGTCCGTGGTAAACTAATCACAACTCATTGGTGAGGCTATGGTGCTGATGTAGAAGCACTCCGTGGTAGATCCCCCCTCTGGCGGAGCTCCAGAACAGGCCCCAAGATGGGATCTCATGGGAATAGAAGGTTGCGGCGGTGGAATTAGGGTTTTCTCTATTGCCTCGTTTTTTCAGGGTACATGGATATATATATATATAGGAGGAAGGAGGGCATCGAGGGAGCCAGAGGGGGCCCACGAGGGTGGGGGGAGCGCCCAGGGGGAGGGGGCGCGCCCTGGACCCTCGTGGCCAGCTCCTTCGTTCCCTCGCCTACACTCCAAGTCTTCTGTGAAGATACGGTTCCAAAAATAACTCTCCAGAAGGTTTCATTCCGTTTGGACTCCGTTTGATATCCCTTTTCTGCGAAACTCTGAAATAGGCAAAAAACATCAATTTGCACTGGGCCTTGGGTTAGTAGGTTAGTCCCAAAAATAATATAAAAGTGTATAATAAAGCCCATTAAACATACAAAATAGAATATATAATAGCATGGAACAATCATAAATTATAGATACGTTGGAGACATATCAAGCATCCCCAAGCTTAATTCCTGCTCGTCCTCAAGTAGGTAAATGATAAAAACAGAATTTTTGATGTGGTATGCTAACTAACATAATTCTCATTGTAATTCTCTTTGTTGTGGCATGAATGTTCAGATCCGAAAGATTCAAGATAAAAGTTCATATTGACATAAGAATAATAATACTTCAAGCATACTAACAAAGCAATCATGTCTTCTCAAAATAACATAGCCAAAGAAAGTTCATCCCTACAAAATTATATAGTTAGGCTATGCTCCATCTTCATGACACAAAATATTCCAATCATGCACAACCTCGGTTTCAGCCAAGCACTTGTTTCATACTTTAATTTTTTCATACTCTTTCAACTTTCGCGCAATATATGAGCATGAGCCATGGACATAGCACTATAGGTGGAATAGAGTGGTGGTTGTGGAGAAGACAAAAAGGAGGAAGATGGTCTCACATCAACTAGGCGTATCAGTGGGCTGTGGAGATGCCCATCAATAGATATCAATGTGAGTGAGTAGGGATTGCCATGCAACGGATGCACTAGAGCTATAAATGTATGAAAGCTCAACAAAAGAAACTAAGTGGGTGTGCATCCAACTTGCTTGCTCACGAAGACCTAGGGCATTTGAGAAAGCCCACCGTTGGAATATACAAGCCAAGTTCTATAATGAAAATTCCCACTAGTATATGAAAGTGACTAAACAAGAGACTCTCTATCATGAAGATCATGGTGCTACTTTGAAGCACAAGTGTGGAAAAAGATAGTAGCATTGTCCCTTTTCTTTTCTTTTCTTTTTTTCTTTTTTTTCTTTTTCCCTTTTTTTGGGCCTTTCTTATTTTCTTTGGCCTTTCCTTCTTTTTTTTTTCTTTTTTTTCTTTGGGACAATGCTCTAATAATGATGATCATCACACTTATATTGATTTACAACTCGATATTACAACTCAATACTAGAACAAAGTATGACTCTATATGCATGCCTCCGGCGGTGTACCGAGATGTGCAATGAATCAAGAGTGACATGTATGAAAAATTATGCATGGTGGCCTAGCCACAAATACGATGTCAACTACAAGATCATGCATGGCAATATGACAACGATGAAGTGTGTCATAACAAACGGAACGATGGAAAGTTGCATGGCAATATATCTCGGAATGGCTATGGAAATGCCATGATAGGTAGGTATGGTCGCTGTTTTGAGGAAGGTATATGGTGGGTGTATGGTACCGGCGAAAGTTGCGCGGTACAAGAGAGGATAGCAATGGTGGAAGGGTGAGAGTGCGTATAATCCATGGACTCAACATTAGTCATAAAGAACTCACATACTTATTGCAAAAATCTACAAGTCATCAAAACAAAGTACTACACGCATGCTCCTAGGGGAAGGGCTGGTAGGAGTTAACCATCGCGCGATCCCGACCTCAACACAAAGGATGACACTCAATGAAATACCTCATGCTTCAAATTTGTCACACAACGGTTACCATACATGCATGCTACGGGACTTGCAAACCTTAACACACGTATTTCTCAAATTCACAACTACTCTACTAGCATGACTCTAATATCACCATCCTCATATCTCAAAACAATCATCAAGTATCAAACTTCTCTTAGTATTCAATGCACTTTATGTGAAAGTTTTTACTATACTCATCTTGGATGCCTATCATATTAGGACTAGTTTCATAACCAAAGCACATTACCATGCTGTTGTAAAAGAGTCTCAAAAGGATATAAGTGAAGCATGATAGATCACCAATTTCTACAAAATAAAACCACCATGGTGCTCTAAAAGATATAAGTGAAGCACTAGAGCAAAACTATCTAGCTCAAAAGATATAAGTGAAGCACATAGAATATTCTAATAAATTCTAAACCAAAATTATCTCTCTTAAAAGGTGTGTCCAGAAAGGATGATTGTGGCAAACTAAAAAGCAAAGACTCAAATCATACATGACGCTCCAAGCAAAACACATATCATGTGGTGAATAAAAATATAGTCTCAAGTATAGTTACCGATAGATGAAGACGAAAGAGGAGATGCCTTCCCGGGGCATCCCCAAGCTTAGACTTTTGGTTGTCCTTGAATTTTACCTTGGGGTGCCTTGGGCATCCCCAAGCTTAGGCTCTTGCCACTCTTTGTTCCGTAGTCCATCAAAGCCATACTCAAAACTTGAAAACTTCACAACACAAAATGTAGCCAAAAATCTCGTGAGCTCCGTTAGTATAAGAAAACGAACCACCACTCAAAGGTACTATAATGAAATCATTCTTTGTTTATATTGGTGTTAAACCTACTGTATTCCAACTTCTCTATGATTCATACTCCTTAATACTACTCATAGATTAATCAAAATAAGCAAACAACACACGAAAACAGAACAATCTTTAGTAATCTGTAACTTTCGAATACTTTTGTAACTCCAATTTTTTTTCAAAAAATTGGTAAACCTGAGGAATTTGTCTATTAATAATCTGCAAAAACAATCAACCAAATAGCACTCTCCAGTAAAAGATTACAACCAAACTCGTGAGCGCTAAAGTTTCTGTTTTTTATAGCATGATCATATAAACTTCACACAAGTCTTCCCAAAGGTTCTACTTGGCACAAACACTAATTAAAACACAAAACCACATCTAAACAGAAGCTAGATGCAATGTTTATTCCTAAATAGAAGCAAAAACAAAGAAAATAAAATTGGGTTGCCTCCCAACAAGCGCTATCGTTTAACACCCCTAGCTAGGCACGATACAAGAATAGATCTAGGTATTGCCATCTTTGGTAGGCAATCCATAAGTGGCTCTCATAATAGATTAATTAGGTAATTTGATTTTCTTTCTAGGAAAGTGTTCCATGCCTTTCCTTAACGGAAATTTGAATCTAATATTTCCTTCCTTCATATCAATAATTGCACCAATCGTTCTAAGGAAAGGTCTACCAAGAATAATAGGACATGAGGGATTGCAATCTATATCAAGAACAATTAAATCTACGGGCACATAATTCCTATTGGAAACAATAAGAACATCATTAATCCTTCCCATAGGTTTCTTAATGGTAGAATCCGCAAGATGCAAATTTAAAGAACAATCATCAAGCTCATGGAAACCTAACATATCACACAAAGGTTTTGGGATTGTCGAAACACTTGCACCCAAATCACACAAAGCAAATCATTCATGATCTTTAATTTTAATTATAATAGTAGGTTCCCACTCATCATAAAGCTTTATAGGGATAGAAACTTCTAATTCAAGTTTTTCTTCTTAAGATTGCATCAAAGCATCAACTATGTGTTTGGGAAAAGCTTTATTTTGACTATAAGCATGTGGAGAATTTAGTATGGATTGCAACAAGGAATACAATCTATCAAAGAGCATTATCATAATTGAATCCCTTGAAATCCAAAATGGTGGTTTCATCACTAGGCAAAGTTTTAATCTCATCAATCCCACCTTTAACAATTTTAACATCAAGATCTAAAAACTCCAAATCATTGGGACACCTTTTAACTAAAGTAGACTCATCTCCAGTCCCATCCTTATCAAGATTCATACAAGAAAACAAGGATATAATAGGAGACACATCAATAACTTTCAGATCTTCATCTTTATTTTCATGATAACTAGAAGAACACGCTTTCATAAAGCAATCTTTTTTAGCACGCAACCTAGCGGTTCTTTATTTGCATTCATCAATGGAAATTCTCATGGCTTTGAGAGACTAATTGATATCATGCTTGGGTGGAATTGATCTAAGTTTCAAAGAATCAACATCAAGAGTAATTCTATCCACGTTCCTAGCCAACTCATCAATCTTAATCAATTTTTCTTCAAGCAAAGCATTGAAATTCTTTTGCGTATTCATAAACTCTTTAACACTAGTTTCAAATTCAGAGGGCATCTGGCCAAAATTTCCATAAGAGTTATTGTAGGAATTACCATAATTATTAGAGGAATTACTAGGAAAAGGCCTAGGATTAAAGTTTCCTCTATAAGCATTGTTACCAAAATTATTCCTACCAACAAAATTCACATCCAAAGATTCATTGTTATTTTCAATCAACGTGGATAAAGGCATATCATTAGGATCAGAAGAAGTACTCTTAGTAGCAAATAATTTCACAAGTTCATCCATCTTTCCACTCAAAACACTAATCTCTTCAATAGCATGCACTTTTTTACTAGTAGATCTTTCGGTGTGCCATTGAGAGTAGTTAACCATAATATTATCTAGGAGTTTGGTAGCTTATCCTAAGGTAGTTTCCATGAAAGTGCCCCCCGCAACCGAATCTAAAAGATTTCTAGAAGCAAAATTCAAGCCAGCATAAAAGTTTCGTATAATCATCCATAAGTTCACACCATGTGTAGGGCAATTACGTATCATTAATTTCATTCTCTCCCAAGCTTGTGCAACATGCTCATGATCTAGTTGCTTAAAATTCATAATATCGTGTCTAAGAGAGATAATCTTAGCAGGAGGAAAATACTTAGAGATAAAAGCATCTTTGTACTTATTCTATGAATCAATACTATTTCTAGGCAAAGAGGAAAACCAAGTTTTAGCACGATCTCTAAGTGAAAACGAAAATAACTTCAGTTTAACAATATAATTATCTGTATCCCTCTTCTTTTGCATATCACACAAATCAACAAAGTTGTTCAGATGGGTAGCGGCATCTTCACTAGGAAGGCCAGAAAATTTATCTTTCATGACAAGATTCAACAGGGCAGCATTGATCTCACAAGATTCAGCATCGGTAATGGGAACAATCGGAGTGCTAATAAAATCATTATTGTTGGTATTGGAAAAGTCACACAGTTTGGTATTGTTCTGAGCCATAGTGACAAGCAAGCAATCCAACACACAAGCAAACAAGAGGCAAGCGAACGGTAAACACACGGAAAAAGAAGGGCAAATAAAATGGCAAGGGTGAAGTGAGGGAGAGGAAAACAAGAGGCAAATAATGTAGTGCGAAGGATAAGGGTTTGTGATAGGTACTTGGTATATGACTTTTGCGTAAGCCTCCCCGGCAACGGCGCCAGAAATTCTTCTTGCTACTTCTCGAGCTTGCGTTGTATTCCCTCGAAGAGGAAAGGGTGATGCAGCACAGTAGCGTAAGTATTTCCCTTAGTTTTTGAGAACCAAGGTATCAATCCAGTAGGAGACCATGCGCAAGTCTCTCGCACCTGCACAAACAAATAAGAACTTCCAAGCCAACGCGATAAGGGGTTGTTAATCCCTTTACGGTCACTTACGAAAGTGAGATCTGATTGACAGGATAGTATAATATTTTTGGTATTTTTCGTACAAGAACATAATGTAAATAAAGCAAAGTAAAGTAGATGGAAGATTAATATGATGAGAATAGACCCAGGGGCCATAGGTTTCACTAGTGGCTTCTCTCATGATAGCAGAATTCTACGGTGGGTGAACAAATTACTGTCGAGCAATTGATAGAAAAGCGCATAGTTATGAGAATATCTAGGCATGATCATTATATATAGGCATCACGTCCATGACAAGTAGACCGAAATGATTCTGCGTCTACTACTATTACTCCACACATCGATCACTATCCAGCATGCATCTAGAGCATTAAGTTCATAAGAATAAAGTAATCCTTTAAGCAAGATGACATGATGTAGAGGGATAAACTCAAGCAATATGATATAAACCCCATCTTTTTATTCTCAATGGCAACAATACAATACGTGCCTTGCTGCCCCTGCTGTCACTGGGAAAGGACACCGCAAGATTGAACCCAAGGCCAAGCACTTCTCCCATTGCAAGAACTATAGATCTAGTTGGCCAAACCAAACCAATAATTCGAAGAGACTTGCAAGGATATTATAATCATACATAAAAGATTTCAGAAAAAAATCAAATATTGTTCATAGATAATCTTGATCATAAACCCACAATTCATCGGATCTCGACAAACACACCGCAAAAAGATTACATCGAATAGATCTCCTCGAAGATTGAGGAGAACTTGGTATTGAGATCCAAAAAGAGAGAAGAAGCCATCTAGCTAATAACTATGGACCCGAAGGTCTATGGTAAACTACTCACAACTCATTGGTGAGGCTATGGCGTTGATGTAGAAGCACTCCATGGTAGATCCCCCCTCCGGCGGAGCTCTGAAACAGGCCCCAAGATGGGATATCATGGGAACAGAAGGTTGCGGTGGTGGAATTAGGGTTTTCTCTGTTGCCTCGATGTTTTTAGGGTACATGGATATATATAGGAGGAAGGAGCTGATACGTCTCCAACGTATCTATAATTTTTGATTGTTCCATGCTATTATATTATCCTTCTAGGATGTTTTATGGGCTTTTTTATACACTTTTATATTATTTTTGGGACAAACTTATTAACCCAGAGCCCAGTGCTAGTTTATGTTTTTCTCCTGTTTTAGGGTTTTACAGAAAAGGAATATCAAACGGAGTCCAATTGACGTGCCAATTTTTGATGATTTTTTCTGGACCAAAAGAAGCCCCTGTGGGGACCCCGACTTAGAAGTCGAGACCACCGAATGCACGTGTACAGTGATCCCAGAGATCAATGCTCACTGAACACACAGAAGCTGAAATAACAAGAGTCTTACATCCATACACATAGTCTTACACGAATTAAGGCCATTATGGCCAAGTCTTACATAGATAGAGCCTCACGGGCTGAATAGCAAATAACTCAAGTAGCGGAAGTCTTCGATAAACGGGTAGAACCCATGCCATCTGCCTTAACCCTACAGGCATTCTGACTGGGATAGCGTCGTAGTTCGCATGATCGTCTCCAAAGAACTCTTCCTCATATTCCTGCTCTTCCATGCCTGGCCAATTAAATAACCAGTGGCAAGCCAATGAGTACTTTGAATGTACTCGCAAGCAACCCATGATGTGGTAACAATGCAATGGAACAATTATGAACAATCTAGCAGGAAGCTAGAGCAATATGCTATCATCAAGTTTATGCATCAATAACCTCGCGTAACCTCGAAGACAGGTTACCGACATCAACATGAATATGATTCATTTCATCGAGTCAAGTCACCATCCTTGACTCATCACACACATATCAACACCGATGAAGTAAAATTCTGGACATAGTTTAAGTAGCACCACCCAACTGTCCATGACCGGGGACACGGCTATTCGAATAGTTTTACACTCTGCAGAGGTTGCGCACTTTACCCACAAGATCCGGGGAACTTCCGTGTGATCCACGACCCGCGGTACCTCAAGTACCCGGGGTAAGCACCCGGTCAATACCTTTCCTTAGACGACACTAACATAGAGTCCACTCGTTGGCACACGGCCCTCGGGTACAAACAATAGATCACGGGACTTGCCCTAATTTCAATGTTCACGCGTACCCGAAGGGACCAACGGTGTGTCCGGTGCCCTGTAAAAATAGTCATGGCCGTCTATCCAAGCACGACCCCGTCCCGGGAAAGACCTCAAGTCTTCCCGTCACTAGTAATGCGGGCACCATGCTAGTATCGACCTGAGTAATCAATAAAGCCCCGTCCCATAAGGGGTAGTGTGGTTGCACATGTTTGGTTGGGACGGTAGTCACACATAAATCTAATCCATCATTCCACCATGCACAAGATATTACCGGCACATCACTTCTTTCTCAAGTGATGACCTAACACTTCATCACCCTCGGGCATTAGGGGCACCCGATGGGTTCATGCAAAGATTTCAACTACGAGGGTTTATCTCACACATGCATCATATAAGCATCATGACCAACTACTTGCATGTCATCTAGCACATAGCAAGATCAACAATAAGGCATGCATCATGTGGTGGTTCATCTAGGTTACCATCGTAACCCTATCATCATGCATCGGAAACAAACGGGTTCCGAGAACAAGTGTATCATGGTCAAAGGGCTGCTTGCCTGGATTGGCTTGGTCTTCAAAGTCTTCAAGTCCTTCTCCTTCTTCTTCCACAGCAACTTCGTCAAATACGGGATCTATACGTCGCATAATAACCACGGGAAAATAAGAATACAAATAAAACAAAAAAATCAAAGTGCTCAGAAAAATATCAACTTATTTTTGTAAAATACTAGAGGGATTTCTAAGATGGGGAAAAATCTTAGTTGGAGTTTTGGAGTTACAGAATAGGACATATTGATTTTTGAACAGGAGTTATACTGCTCAAATTTGAATTTAAATTCGAACAGTACAACAAAGTTTCATGGATTTGAATGAAAGTGGCACCATTAAATAGGTTGGAATATTGCAAGATTTTAGGAGTTGGAAATATTTAATTTGGATCAATATTCTTTTCTGTATAAATGTTTAAAACATTAACAGAAAAGAAAAAGGGAAAAGGGTCCTGTGCACTGGGCCAGAAGAGGCCACAGTGCACGGCCCAGGCGGACTGGCCCAGCCGCACGGAGCCAGCGCGCGCGCACGTCAGGTTTTCAAACCTGACGGGCGGGGCCCGTGGGTCAGCGGCACAGAGGAGGGGGAGAGAGGTGGGGGGATGACAGGCGGGGCCCGCCTGTCATCTCTAACCCCTCGGCCACGGCGGCGGCGAGCTCACCGGCGAGGATTCCGGCCACGGCGATGGCAACGGAGGCCAGGGACGGACTCAGTGTTGAGTGGCGGTTGCAGTGGTGGTGGTGCGGCACGGCGGGGAGGTCTGGTTCACCGGCGGCGAGGTGGGACGGCGGAGGCTCGTTGGAGGGTAGTTGCTGCGGCCGTTTCCGACTGCAAATGGAGGGGGAAATAGAGGGGAAAGGATCAGTGGAGTGAGGCGGTCCCGAAACGAGTGGAAGGAGGGGCAGGGGAGGTCTGTACCTCGAGATCGCCGGCGGCCCGACGCGGCGGAGCTCCGGTCGATCCCGAGCACTGGGACCTCCTGGGGTCGAGCTGGTGGTGCAGGAGTGATGCTGGGGAGGAGGAGGTGCTGCTGGTGCTGTTGGAATGGCTCGGGAGGGCCTATATATAGGGGCTCGACGAGGACCCGTGGTCCAGTGCGCCGGCGAGCTCCGGCTCGACGCTACAGCGCACGGGGAGATGATTAGCGGGGGAGCGTCAGAGGAGGGCGCGCGTGTGAGGCAGAAGAATGGCCGAAGCGGGCGGCCGGTGCGCGTGCGACGACGCTCACTGGAGGGCGCAGGAGGAGGGGGGACAGCGCCGGGGAGGTCGCGGACGTCGAGGCGCCTCGACTGGCGCGAGTGGGAGGCTCGAGGTTGTCGGGGGAGGCCGATTGGCCGGAGCCAGCGTGCGGGGTGCACTGTTTGCGCGCTCCAGAGCATGCGTATTGCTGGCATCAGCGTGCTCTCGCCGGTTTGGTCCGATCCAGCGTGCCCAACAGTGTCTAGTGTGTTGTAGGAGGAGTAAAGAAAGGGCCTGAGGCCTTGGATGCCCTGGGGATGCAGAGAGAGAGGGAGAGGGCTGGTGAAATGGTGAAAGTTGGCTGTACAGCAAGGTAAAACTGGGGTTTCACCCCTCAATCATGGAGCTGAGGTGCTGGGGGAGTTACTGGAGGTAGCTGTTAACTCAATGAGCCTGTGGTAAGAAGTTGAGGCCATGGAGAAAAGTGAAAGTGGTCAAATTGGAGGTTTTAGCATTTCTGCAGAAGGTGTTTGATCAGTGTTTGATCAAGTAAATGAAGTCCACTTGACATGGCACTTGACAGGGTTGAAAGACATGAGAAAATAGGTTGCCTCACCAAATTTGGCCTCATTTGAAGAAACTAGCCAATGTAACTTTGGTGAACCCTAGAAATCAACAGAAACAGTTTCATCTTGATTGAGTCAAGCTAATCATCTCCCCTTGATGCACCACTTGGTGTAGTATCATCATTTGGGGTATTGATCATGCCCACAAAGTTTGAAGCTCCAGATAAAAAGTTGGTAATGTAAAGTTGTTCAAATTTGCATTTGAACAGAAAGGGTTTTGAGGTGATCTGATCAAGTTGCTCTATTCAAATTCTTGTGCCATTTGGTCTAGGTGCCTTATTAGGTCATTCTAGCATGTGCACCAAGTTTGAGAGCATTTGGACAAGTTTGGCAATGTAAAGTTGCTCAAACTTCAAGTATGGACAGAATGGTTATGAAGGGGTTTGAGGAGGTTTTCTTGCTTCCCAAGGCATGGGATTTGGCAAGATCATCAAATATGTCATATATGACATGATAGAATTTCCCTGGAATTTTTGGAGAAAGTTTCCTTTGTAAATATTTCAAAATCTTGAAATATCCAGAAAGGGTTTTTGAGGGTTTAGCCCATTATTTTGAACATGACCAAGTGTTGAAACTCTTATATATGGACAATATATGTCCTATGAGTCTCTCTGAATTTTGGCAAATATTTTTGAAATAGTTAAATAATTTTCCCCTATTAAAGACCATTTCTGGCCTTAAGAAAAAGCTTTTAAATAAAATAGGAAAATAACTTTTAAAATTATACCTTTGTGGTTTCTGGGAGTCCTAAGACTACTAGGTCTCAAATAAACCTTTTGAAATAATTTTCTCACCCTAAATCAAGTACTTGCAGTGCAATTCTCAATTCAGGGGTTTTTGGAAAACTAAATTTATAAAATACTTTTTGGCCAAATTAATTTTGTAAGAAAATACTATACTGTTATATAACACTTGGCATGATCATTGGGCAGAAGTTTTGGGTATGGAGATGAAATCTATAAGAGATCATAGTTGACTTTAATGAGCACAAGAAAAAGCACATGAAGAAAACTCAATTCCAAATGAAAGCCAAATGATGCTAAAAAATTTTGCTGGTCCAAATTTTCATGCTTCAAAGTTACAAACAACATGTTACAAAATGCAGGGTGTGACAGCCCCCGAAGTAAAAGAGTTGGGCCTTGAGAGCCACGGGCTGCCCACGAGGGTGGGGAGCGCGCCCTCCTATATCGTGGACGGCCCAGAGGGCCCCCTGACTTGTGCCCTATGCCAAAAAATCCTATAAATACTGAAACCTTCGGAAATTAACCTAGATCGGGAGTTCCGCCGCCGAAAGCCTCTGTTGCCACCGAAAAGCAATCTAGACCCGTTCCGGCACCCTGCCGGAGGGGGGAATCCCTCTCCGGTGGCCATCTTCATCATCCCGGCGCTCTCCATGACGAGGAGGGAGTAGTCCACCCTCGGGGCTGAGGGTATGTATCAGTAGCTATGTGTTTGATCTCTCTCTCGTGTTCTTGAAATGGCACAATCTTGATGTATCGTGAGCTTTGCCTTTCTAGTTGGATCTTATAGTGATTCTCCCCTCTACTCTCTTGTAATGGATTGAGTTTTCCCTTTGAAGTTATCTTATTGGATTGAGTCTTTAAGGATTTGAGAACACTTGATGTATTTCTTGCACATGTTTATCTGTGGTGACAATGGGATATCATGTGATCTACTTGATGTATGTTTTGGTGATCAACTTGCGGGTTCCATGACCTTGGGAATCTATGCATAGGGGTTGGCACACGTTTTCGTCTTGACTTTCTGGTAGAAACTTTGGGGCACTCTTTGAAGTTCTATGTGTTGTTTGAATAGATGTTTCGAGATTGTGTGATGCATATCGTATAATCATGCCCACGGATACTTGAGGTGACAATGGAGTATCTAGGTGACATTAGGGTTTTGGTTGATTTGTGTCTTAAGGTGTTATTCTAGTACGAACTCTATGATAGATTGAATGTTACTAAGGACTCTTGAATAGATCGATCAGAAAGAATAGCTTTGAGGTGGTTTCGTACCCTACTATAATCTCTTCGTTTGTTTTCCGCTATTAGTGACTTTGGAGTGACTCTTTGTTGCATGTTGAGGGCTAGTAATATGATCCAATTATGTTATCCTTGTTGAGAGAACTTGCACTAGTGAAAGTATGAACCCTAGGCTTTGTTTCCTATCATTGCAACGCCGTTTATGCTCACTTTTATCTTTAGTTACCTTGCTGTTTTATATTTTCTTATTACAAAAACCTATATCTACCATCCATATTGCACTTGTATCACCATCTCTTCGCCGGACTAGTGCACCTATGCAATTTACCATTGTATTGGGTGTGTTGGGGACACAAGAGACTCTTTGTTATTTGGTTGCAGGGTTGTTTGAGAGAGACCATCTTCATCCTACGCCTCTCACGGATTGATAAACCTTAGGTCACCCACTTGAGGGAAATTTGCTACTGTCCTACAAACCTCTGCACTTGGAGGCCCAACAACGTCTACAAGAAGAAGGTTGTGTAGTAGACATCAAGCTCTTTTCTGGCGCTGTTGCCGGGGAGGTTAGTGCTTGAAGGTATATCTTTAGATCTTGCAATCGAATCTTTTAGTTTCATCTTTTATCACTAGTTTAGTTTATAAAAGAAAACAAAAAAAAAATGGAATTAAGGTTACCTCATATGCTTCACCTTTTTAATATCTTTCGTGAAAATGATGGGAAAGAAAATTTTGCTCAAGTACTAGAAGAAGAATTACATATAATGCTTGGCATAAAATATGTGCATGATTGGCATGATTGCAAAGTTGTTAGTATGAATTCTTTGAATACCCATGATGCTAATGATATGCAAAGCCACAAGCTTGGGGATGCTATGTTTGATGAAGATGATATGTTTAGTCCCACAAGTTTTGATGAGCAAACTTATTATGACGAAAGCACGCCTCTTATTTATGATGATTATATTGATGAAAGTGGATTTGGAGAGGTCATGACTTTATTTAGTGATGAATCCACTATTTTGGAAGAGGTTCCAATTGATTATGAGAACAAAGTTTCTATCTATGATGATTATTGTGATGACTTGTATGCTATTAAGAATAATGATAACTATGAAACTTGTCATCATGATTTTAGTTTTCAATTGGATTATGCTTCACATGATAGTTATTTTGTTGAGTTTGCTCCCACTACTATTGATGAGAAGAATTTTGCTTATGTGGAGAGTAGTAAAATTTCTATGCTAGTAGATCATGAAAAGAATGCTTTATGTGATGGTTATATTGTTGAATTCATTCATGATGCTACTGAAAATTATTATGAGGGAGGAACATATGCTTCTACATATTGCAATAATATCAAGTTTTCTCTCTATGTGTTGAAAATCTTGAAGCTATGCTTACTTTGCCTTCCTATGCTAGTTGATTATCGTTCACATAAGTTGTTTGCTCACAAAATACCTATGCATAGGAAGTGGGTTAGACTTAAATGTGCTATTCTTATGCTTCATGATGCTCCCGTTATGTTTCAATTCTTATCTTTTATGTGAGCATCATCATGCCTAGCTAGGGGCGTAAGACGATAGCGCTTGTTGGGAGGCAACCCAACTTTATTTTAGTTTCTTTGTTTTTCTTCTGTTTAGGAATAAATATTACATCTAGCTCCTATTTAGATGTGGTTTTGTGTTTTAATTAGTGTTTGTGCCAAGTAGAACCTTTGGGAAGACTTGTGTGAAGTTTATATGATCTTGCTATGAAAAACAGAATCGTTAGCGCTCGCTAGAATGGTCATCAGATTTTACTGGAGTGTGCTATTTAGTTGATTATTTTTGAAGATGATTAATAGACAAATTCCTCACGTTTAACAATTTAGTTTGAATTTTTTGGAGTTACAGAAGTATGCGAAACCTGCAGATTACTACAGACTGTTCTGTTTTTGACAGATTCTGTTTTTCGTGTGTTGTTTGCTTATTTCAATGCATCTATGAGTAGTATTGGGAAGTATGAACCATAGAGAAGTTGGAATACAGTAGGTTTAACACCAATATAAACAAATAATTAGTTCGTTACAGTACCTTTGAGTAGTGGTTTGTTTTCTTATACTAACGGAGCTCACGAGATTTTTGTCTAAGTTTTGTGTTGTGAAGTTTTCAAGTTTTGAGTATTGCTTTGATGGACTATGGAACAAAGAGTGGCAAGAGCCTAAGCTTGGGGATGCCCATGGCACCCCAAGGTAAAATTAAAGGACAACCAAAAGCCTAAGCTTGGGGATGCCCCGGGAAGGCATCCCCTCTTTCGTCTTCATCTATCGGTAACTATACTCGGAGCTATATTTTTATTCACCACATCATATGTGTTTTGCTTGGAGCATCAATTAATTTTAGTTTATTTTGCTTTCTGTTTGAATAATATCCCAAGATCTGAAATTCTTAAATGTTAGAGAGTCTTCACATAGTTACATAATTATTCAACTACTCATTGATCTTCACTTATATCTTTCGGAGTAGTTTGTTATTGCTCTAGTGCTTCACTTATATCTTTTAGAGCACAGTGGTGGTTTTATTTTGAAGAAATTGTTGATCTCTCATGCTTCACTTATATCCTTTGAGAGTCTATTAAAACAGCATGGTAATGTGTTTAGGCTATAAAACCAGTCTTCACATGATAGAGATCCAATATCAATGTAGTAAAAACTTTCACACTAAGTGCATTGAATATGATGAGAAGTTGGATGCTTGATAATTGTTTTGAGATATGAGGATAGTTATATTAGAGGCATGCTAATGGAGTTATTATGAAATTGAGAAATGCTTGTGTTAGGTTAGTGATTCCCGTAGCATGCACGTATGGTGAACCGCTATGTGACGAAGTTAGAGCATGAGGTATTTGTAAAGTGTCAACCTTTGTGTGGAGGTCGGGGGCACACGATGGTTAACTCCTACCAACCTCTCCCCTAGGAGCATGCGTTTATTGCTTTGTTTTGATGACTCATAGATTTTTGCAATAAGTATATGAGTTCTTATGACTAATGTTGAGTCCATGGATTATATGCACTCTCACCCTTCCACCATTGCTAGCCTCTCTTGTACCGCGCAACTTTCGCCGGTAACACACACCCACTATATATCCTTACACAAAACAACCACCATATTATTCCTCAAAACAGCCACCATACCTACCTATCATGGCATTTCCATAGCCATTCCGAGACATATTGCCATGCAATTTTCCACCGTTCCGTTTATATGACACGCTTCATATTGTCATATTGCCATGCATGATCATGTAGTTGACATCATATTTGTGGCAAAGCCACCATGCATAATTTTTCATACATGTCACTCTTGATTCATTGCACACCCCGGTACACCGCCGGAGGCATTCATATAGGTCATACTTTGTTCTAGTATCGAGTTGTAATATCGAGTTGTAATTCAATGAAATGTGATGATCATCATTATTAGAGCATTGTCCCATGTGAGGAAAGGCTAAATCAAGAAAGCCCCTCCAAAAAAAGAAAAAAAGAAAAGTAAGGCCAAAGAAAAAAAAGGAAGGCCCAAAAAAAGAAAAGAAAAGAAGGGACAATTGCTACTATCTTTTTCCACACTTGTGCTACAAAGTAGCACCATGTTCTTCATGATAGAGAGTCTCATGTTTAGTCACTTTCATATACTAGTGGGAATTTACATTATAGAACTTGGCTTGTATATTCCAACGACGGGCTTCCTCAAATGCCCTAGGTCTTCGTGAGCAAGCAAGTTGGATGCACACCCACTAGTTTCTTTTGTTGAGCTTTCATACATATTTAGCTCTAGTGCATCCGTTGCATGGCAATCCCTACTCACTCACATTGATATCTATTGATGGGCATCTCCATAGCCCATTGATACGCCTAGTTGATGTGAGACTATCTCCCTCCTTTTTGTCTTCTCCACAACCACCTCTCTATTCCACATAGTGCTATGTCCATGGCTCACGCACATGTATTGCGTGAAAGTTGAAAGGTTTGAAAGAATATAGTATGAAAACAAGTGCTTGGCTGAAACCGGGGTTGTGCATGATATGAATATTTTGTGTGATGAAGAGGGAGCATAGCCAGACTATATGATTTTGTAGGGATAACTTTCTTTAGCCATGGTATTTTGAGAAGACATGATTGCTTTGTTAGTATGCTTGAAATATTATTATTTCTTATGTCAATATAGACTTTTGTCTTGAATCTTTCAGATCTGGAGAATTACATTGAAAATTATGTTGGTTAGCATTCCACATCAAAAATTCTGTTTTTATCATTTACCTACTCGAGGACGAGCAGGAATTAAGCTTGGGGATGCTGATATGTCTCCAACGTGTCTATAATTTTTGATTGTTTCATGCTATTATATTATCCTTCTAGGATGTTTTATGGGATTTATTATACACTTTTATATTATTTTTGGGATTAACCTATTAACCCAGAGCCCAATGCCAGTTTCTGTTTTTCTCCTGTTTTAGGGTTTTACAGAAAAGGAATATCAAACGGAGTCCAATTGACGTGCCAATTTTTGATGATTTTTTCTGGACCAAAAGAAGCCCCCGAAGTAAAAGAGTTGGGCCACGAGAGCCACGGGCTGCCCACGAGGGTGGCGCACCGTCCTATCTCGTGGACGGCCCGGAGGGCCCCCTGACTTGTGCCCTACGCCAAAAAATCCTATAAATACTAAAACCTTTGGAAATTAATCTAGATCGGGTGTTCCGCCGCCGAAAGCCTCTGTTGCCACCGAAAACCAATCTAGACCCGTTCCGGCACCCTGCCGAAGGGGGGAATCCCTCTCCGGTGACCATCTTCATCTTCCCGACGCTCTCCATGACGAGGAGGGAGTAGTCCACCCTCGGGGCTGAGGGTCTGTATTAGTAGCTATGTGTTTGATCTCTCTCTCGTGTTCTTGAGATGGCACGATCTTGATGTATCGCGAGCTTTGCTATTCTAGTTGGATCTTATGATGCTTCTCCCCCTATAATATCTTGTAATGGATTGAGTTTTCCCTTTGAAGTTATCTTATCGGATTGAGTCTTTAAAGATTTGAGAACACTTGATGTATGTCTTGCACGTGTTTATCTGCGGTGACAATGGGATATCATGTGATCTACTTGATGTATGTTTTGGTGATCAACTTGCGGGTTCCGTGACCTTGGGAATCTATGCATAGGGGTTGGCACACGTTTTCGTCTTGACTTTCCGGTAGAAACTTTGGGGCACTCTTTGAAGTTCTATGTGTTGGTTGAATAGATGTTTCTGAGATTGTGTGATGCATATCGTATAATCATGCCCACGGATACTTGAGGTGACAATGGAGTATCTAGGTGACATTAGGGTTTTGGTTGATTTGTGTCTTAAGGTGTTATTCTAGTACGAACTATATGATAGATTGAACGTTACTACGGATTCTTGAATAGATCGATCATAAAGAATAGCTTTGAGGTGGTTTCGTACCCTACCATAATCTCTTCGTTTGTTTTCCGCTATTAGTGACTTTGGAGTGACTCTTTGTTGCATGTTGAGCGCTAGTAATATGATCCAATTATGTTATCCTTGTTAAGAGAACTTGCACTAGTGAAAGTATGAACCCTAGGCCTTGTTTCCTATCATTGCAACGCCGTTTATGCTCACTTTTATTTTTAGTTACCTTGCTGTTTTATATATTCTTATTACGAAAACCTATATCTACCATCCATATTGCACTAGTATCACCATCTCTTTGCTGAACTAGTGCACCTATGCAATTTACCATTGTATTGGGTGTGTTGGGGACACAAGAGACTCTTTGTTATTTGGTTGCGGGGTTGTTTGAGAGACACCAACTTCATCCTACGCCTCCCACGGATTGATAAACCTTAGGTCATCCACTTGAGGGAAATTTGCTACTGTCCTACAAACCTCTACACTTGGAGGCCCAACAACGTCTACAAGAAGAAGGTTGTGTAGTAGACATCAGGAGGGCATCGGGGGAGCTAGAGGGGGCCCACGAGGGTGGGGGCGCGCCCAGGGGGAGGGGCGCGCCCTGGACCCTCGTGGCCACCTCCTTCGTTCCCTCGCGTGTACTCCAAGTCTTCTGTGAAGATACGGTTCCAAAAATAACTCTCCCGAAGGTTTCATTCCGTTTGGACTTCGTTTGATATCCCTTTTCTGCGAAACTCTGAAATAGAAAAAAAACATCAATTTGCACTGGGCCTTGGGTTAGTAGGTTAGTCCCAAAATAATATAAAAGTGTGTAATAAAGCCCATTAAACATCCAAAACAGAATATATAATAGCATGGAACAATCAAAAATTGTAGATACGTTGGAGACGTATCAGATGGTATTATTAGACATTGTGTACCTGAGCATGAACAGGGACAAATCCTTCAGAAATGTCACTCCGAAGCATATGGAGGACATCATGCTGGAGATAGAACTTCTCACAAGGTATTGCAGTCTGGGTTTTATTGGCATACCTTTTTCAAAGATGCTCGTAAGTTCGTCTCCTCTTGTGATGAATATCAAAGGATAGGTAATATTGGTAAGCGTCATGAAATGCCTATGAATTATTCACTTGCTGTTGAACCATTTGATATTTGGGGCTTTGATTACATGGGACATTTTCCTTCCTCTAATGGGTATACACATATTCTGGTTGCTGTTGATTATGTTACTAAGGGTAGAAGCTATTCCAACTAGTAGTGCTGATCAGAACACCTCTATTAAAATGCTTAAGGAAGTTATTTTCCCAAGGTTTGGAGGCCCTAGATATTTAATGACTGACGGTGGTTCACACTTTATTCATGGTGCTTTCCGTATGATTCTTGCTAAATATGATGTTAACCATATAATTGCATCACCCTATCATCCTCAGTCTAGTGTTCAAGTTGAGCTTAGTAATAGAGAAATAAAATTAATTTTGCAAAAGACTCTCAATAGGTCTAGGAAGAATGGATCTAAGAAATTAGATGATGCACTTTGGGCTTATAAAACAACTTATAAAAATCCTATGGGTATGTCTCCCTATAAATTGGTTTATGGTAAAGCTTGTCATTTGCCTCTTGAGTTAGAACACAAAGCTTCTTAGGCACTCAAGGAACTCAACTATGATTTCAAACTTGCTGGTGAAAAGAGGTTATTTGATATTAGCTCTTTAGATGAATGGAGAACCCAAGCTTATGAAAATGTCAAGTTATTGATGTCTACTATGCAACCTTCTTCTTGTAGACGTTGCTGGACCTCCAAGTGCAGAGGTTTGTAGGACAGTAGCAAATTTCCCTGAAGTGGATGACCTAAGGTTTATCAATCCGTGGGAGGCATAGGATGAAGATGGTCTCTCTCAAACAACCCTGCAACCAAATAACAAAGAGTCTCTTGTGTCCCCAACACACCCAATACAATGGTAAATTGTATATGTGCACTAGTTAGGTGAAGAGATGGTGATACAAGTGCAATATGGATGGTAGATATAGGTTTTTGTAATCTAAAAATATAAAAACAGCAAGGTAACTAATGATAAAAGTGAGCGTAAACGGTATTGTAATGCTAGGAAACAAGGCCAAGGGTTCATACTTTCACTAGTGCAAGTTCTCTCAACAATAATAACATAACCGGATCATATAAGTATCCCTCAACATGCAACAAAGAGTCACTCCAAAGTCACTAATAGCGGAGAACAAACGAAGAGATTATTGTAGGGTACGAAACCACCTCAAAGTTATTCTTTCCGATTGATCTATTCAAGAGTTCGTAGTAAAATGACACGAAGCTATTCATTCTGTTCGATCTATCATAGAGTTCATACTAGAATAACACCTTAAGATACAAATCAACAAAAACCCTAATGTCACCTAGATACTCCATTGTCACCTCAAGTATCCGTGGGCATGGTTATACGATATGCATCACACAATCTCAGATTCATCTATTCAACCAACACAAAGAACTTCAAAGAGTGCCCCAAAGTTTCTACCAGAGAGTCAAGACAAAAACGTGTGCCAACCCCTATGCATAAGTTCACAAGGTCACTGAACCCGCAAGTTGATCACCAAAACATACATCAAGTAGATCACGTGATATGCCATTGTCACCACAGATAAGCACATGCAAGACATACATCAAGTGTTCTCAAATCTTTAAAGACTCAATCCGATAAGATAACTTCAAAGGGAAAACTCTATCCATTACACGAGAGTAGAGGGGGAGAAGCATCATAAGATCCAACTATAATAGCAAAGCTCGCGATATATCAAGATCGTGCCATCTCAAGAACATGAGAGAGAGAGAGAGAGAGATCAAACACATAGCTACTGGTACATACCCTCAGCCCCGAGGGTGGACTACTCCCTCCTCGTCATGGAGAGTGAAAGTGCTGTATATCGACTAGAGAGAGGGGGGGGTGAATAGGCGATTTTTATGGAATGCTTCAAAACATGGAAGTTTCGAAGACAAACGATAAAACCAATCATATTTATATGCAACGGAAGGTAGACTACACTAGACAAGCCATAGTCAAGTATTCAATGAAGTGAAAGCATGAAGACTAATAGCAGCTAGGCAGTATGGATCAGGATGGAAGATTGCATGAAGGCAATCAGAACAAGTAGTCACACAGTGAAGTCAAACAGATAGGCAAGCAGGCAATGACTTCACAATGAAAGACAATAATTAAAGAGAAAAAAGGATAGAACCAGTAGCTCAGGGAAGACAGTGATTTGTTAGACCAGTTCTAGTTGCTGTGACAACTGTACGTCTTATTAGGGAAGCTGAGATTTAACTCAGAAGACCGCGTCCTCACCTTGTTCCCCTTGAGCTAAGGACACCTAGTCCTCGCCCAATCACTCTGGTAAGTCTTCAAGGTAGACTTCCAAACCTTCACAGACTTCGTTCACTGGCGATCCACAATGATTCTTGGATGCTGAGAACGCGACGCCTAACCGGCTGGAGGAAACACCGTCCTCAAGTGTAACAAGTCTTCAGGTCACACAGACAGAAAGACTTCAGTGATGCCTAACACTCTTTGGCTCTGGGTGTTTGGGCTTTGTCCTCGCAAGGATCTCTCTCTCAAATGCTTCGGAGGTGGGTTGCTCTCAAACGACAAAAGCCGTGTAATAACTCTGAGCAGCCACCAATTGATGGTGTAGGGGGTGGGCTATTTATAGCCACTGGGCAACCCGACCTGATTTGTCCGAAGTGACCCTGGGTCACTAAGGAACTGACACGTGTTCCAACGGTCAGATTTCAAACACACACGACAACTTTACTTGGGCTACAAGTAAAGCTGACTCATCCAGCTCTGGATAAGATTTGCTCTCATTATCTTCGCTCGAAGACATAGGATTTTGGTTGAGCATCACATCAGTCACTCTGACTTTGTTCACTTGGACCCCACTTACCAGTACGATGGTTCCTATGACTCAACAAAGAAGAAAAGGAAACAACGAAACATCTAAGTCTTCGCGCTCCATAGTCTTCACACAATGTCTTCTCTTGTCATAGACTTCAATATGATTATCTTCATGTACCACCATTGTCGTCAATGTCTTCATTCATTTTTAGGGGTCATTTCCGGTAGGTAAACCGAATCAATGAGGGACTACTACCTGTGTTATCCTGCAATTCTCACAAACACATTAGTCCCTCAACCAGGTTTGTCGTCAATACTCCAAAACCAACTAGGGGTGGCACTAGATGCACTCACAGAGAGCGCCGGGATGATGAAGATGGCCACTTTACCCACCTCCTGCAGGGTGCCGGAACGGGTCTAGATTGGTTTTTGGTGGCAATAGAGGCTTGCGGCGGTGGAACTCCCGATCTAGGTTATTTTCTGGAGGTTTCAGTATATACAGGGGGTGTTGGAGTCGGGAACAAGTAAGGGAAGTCTCCGGGCTGTCCACGAGGTAGGGGGGCGCGCCCAGGGGGTGGGCGCGCCCCCACCCTCGTGGGCAGCCCGGGACTCTCTGGTCCTCCTCGGGTACTCATTGGGCTTCTTCTGGTCTAAAAACAACCTTCATCAAGTTTCAGGTCAATTGGGCTCCGTTTGGTATTCCTTTTCTGCGATACTCAAAAACAAGGGAAAAACAGAAACTGGCACTGGGCTCTGGGTTAATAGGTTAGTCCCAAAAATCATATAAAAGTGTATATAAAAGCCCATAAAACATCCTAGAAGGATAATATAATAGCATGGAACAATAAAAAATTATAGATACGTTGGAGACGTATCAAGCATCCCCAAGCTTAATTCCCGCTCGTCCTCGAGTAGGTAAATGATAAAAACAGAATTTTTGATGTGGAGTGCTACCTAACATAATTCTCAATGTAATTTTCTTGATTGTGGCATGAATGTTCAGATCCGAAAGATTCAAGATAAAAGTTTATATTGACATAAGAATAATAATACTTCAAGCATACTAACAATGCAATTATGTCTTCTCAAAATAACACGGCCAAAGAAAGTTCATCCCTACAAAATCATATAGTTTGGCTATGCTCCATCTTTGTCACAAAAAATACCCAAATCATGCACAACCCCGGTTTCAGCCAAGCAATTGTTTCGTACTTTAATTTTTTCAAACTTTTTTAACTTTCACGCAATACATGAGCATGAGCCATGGACATAGCACTATAGGTGGAATAGAATGGTGGTTGTGGAGAAGACAAAAAGGAGGAGGATGGTCTCACATCAACTAGGCGTATTAATGGGCTATGGAGATGCCCATCAATAGATATCAATGTGAGTGAGTAGGGATTGCCATGCAACAGATGCACTAGAGCTATAAATGTATGAAAGCTCAACGAAAGAAACTAAGTGGGTGTGCATCTAACTTGCTTTCTCACGAAGACCTAGGGCATTTGAGGAGGCCCATCGTTGGAATATACAAGCCAAGTTCTATAATGAAAATTTCCACTAGTATATGAAAGTGACTAAACAAGAGACTCTCTATCATGAAGATCATGGTGCTCCTTTGAAGCACAAGTGTGGAAAAAGATAGTAGCATTGTCCCTTTTTTCTTTTTTTTCTTTTTTTTCCTTTTTCCTTTTTCTTTTTCTTTTGGGACAATGCTCCAATAATGATGATCATCACACCTATATTGATTTACAACTCGATACTAGAACAAACTATGGCTCTACATGAATGCCTCCGGCGGTGTACCGAGATGTGCAATGAATCAAGAGTGACATGTATGAAAAATTATGCATGGTGGCCTAGCCACAAATACGATGGCAACTACATGATCATGCATGGCAATATGACAATGACGAAGCGTGTCATAGTAAACAAAACGGTGGAAAGTTGCATGGTAATATATCTCAGAATGGCTATGGAAATGCCATGATAGGTAGGTATGGTGGCTGTTTTGAGGAAGGTATATGGTGGGTGTATGGTACCAGCGAAAGTTGCGGGGTACAAGAGGGGCTAGCAATGGTGGAAGGGTGAGAGTGCGTATAATCCATGGACTCAACATTAGTCATAAAGAACTCACATATTTATTGCACAAATCTACAAGTCATCAAAACAAAGTACTACACACATGCTCCTAGGGGAAGGGTTGGTAGGAGTTGACCATCGTGCGATCCCGACCTCCACACAAAGGATGACACTCAATGTCGGTGCACTAAAGTAGGGGTACCTTAGTATCCCGAACTTGTGCACGGGCAGTAGCAGCGTCCCGTGGCAGGGCTTGCCGCGCGTCCGCCAAGGCCCGCTGTGGTTCCTTTGGAGCCATTCAAGAACAAAGTATTCAAGTTAAAGAAACAAGGGCCCGGCAAGAGGAGCTTGCCGGGAAGGCCATTCAAGGCACAAGACCGCCTCTTTGGTACAAGACCCTGGCAGAAGGAGCCTGCCGGGAAGGCCAAACACGGCATTTCATGAGACTTGCCGCGACGCGCCACGCGTCCCGGCAAGGCCCGAGGAGCGACAAGATGGCGGCCGCGGCAAGGCGCTCGCCGCGGCAAGCTTCCACTAAGTACCCGCGCTCCAGCTCATCCGCCCACGCGTCGCCCTGGGGCCCTTCCAGGCACGCGTGGCGGAAGGCTGTGCAGCCTGGGGTACACGGTGGCAAGCTGCGATGATGAGGCCACCTTCGTGGCGGACGGAGACGCCCTGACGGACGCTTTTTGCACTGTTAGGGGCGACGGCGATGGGCATTTAATGCCCTTGTCCCCTGCCGTCAGGGTTAGGTATAGAGCACTATACATACACTGTTCCAACTACCACCGTTTTTACGTTTTTATCCTCACCTATGTTGCCACCTGTCGGTGACCCCTTTGATCTATAAAAGGAGGCCCATGCGCAACGTAGAGGGGGTTCCGATCTTCGATCACTCTCACGCTCGGTGTTGCTAGCGATAAGTACTGTAGCTCTTCTCGCTCCCGAGCCAAGAACGCAATACAAACCAAAGCAGGAGTAGGGTTTTACGCATCCGTGCGGCCCGAACCTGGGTAAACTGCTCGCGTGTTCGCCTCGATCCGCTCTTCGTGCACCCTCCGCTCCCTTGCCGTACCGAAAAGGGGCTCCGGTCCCATAGGTGTTCGTGGGCGATCAGTTTCCCCGACATCTTTGGCGCGCTAGGTAGGGGGCGTCGATGTTGTGTGAACCCGATCCGGTGTTCACGCGAGCAAAATCTCCACCAACTTCATCGACTTCATCAACATGCCCCCGAAGAAGAAGGCTTCGGAGGCAGCAGGCCCGTCCGCGTCAATCCCACCACCACCGAAGCCAATGGCTGGTGGGGTAGACGCCGGCGGAAGGACGGACGCCGGCGAGGAAACTCACGGCGCCACCAAGTCCAAGGATAAGACGGACGACCGAGCGCACTCCAAGACCTCGGCGTCTGTGCTTGCTCCACGCCCGTCTCAGGAGGCGCCGGACCGGCAGCGACGTGGTACACAAGGTACCATACGCTTGCTGGGCCAAGGTCAAGCTGGTGGTACGCGGGACGCTCAAGGCCAACATGCTAGCACGAGCAAGGCGCGGTTGCCGGGATGAGACGCTGCTCCTTCTAACGCTGTTAGAAGTCCGAGCATATCTCGCTCCTCGCACCGATCGCCACCGCTCCCCGCCACTCCAGCAGAAGCTCTAGCTCGAGCTCAGCTACTCCTTGACTTCCCTCCAGCAGCGGACAAGGCCGAAGACTAGAGGGCCACTATCCAGAGCCTCATCGCCTTCGCCAATAACGACACTCCGCAGCAGCCGACGACGTCGCGGCCGCGGCAAGTTAGCCAGGCGCGGGCTGATGGCGACAAGACCGCCGGGGGTGCAACTACCATGCACTCCCCGCCTCGAAGGCCGAAATCGCCGACTCGTCGGATCAACATCGACGACGACTCCACGGCGTCGTCGGATCCACGAGCTCGCCGCGATCAACGCCAAGTCCTTGACGACAGACGACAAGAAGACGCTCGAACTCGCATCGAGCGTCGAAGAGAAGCGCGGCGACAATCCGACCAGCGCGCTGGGCCCGCTATCGACATGCACGCGCCCGGAGAACCAGGTGACTTGCCGTATGCGGCGGGTTTCCTGCGTTCACCCGTGAGCTGCGGCAAGTCCAGTGGCCCAGCATGAAGAACTTCAAGCCCGACGTACCCGAGAAGTACGACGGCAAGACTCATCCGTCAGAGTTCCTCAGCATCTACACCATCGCGGTGCAGGCTGCCGGGGGACGAGACGAGAAGATATTAGCAAACTACTTCCCGCTAGTGCTCAAGCCAAACGTCAGATCTTGGCTCATGCACTTGCCGGAAAACTCCATCTCTTCTTGGGCCGACCTGTGCCATCAGTTTGTCGGCGCCTTCACGGGCGGCCACAAGCCCCATGGCCATGAGAGTGATCTTCATATACTCGCCCAGAAAGAAGGAGAGTCCCTGCGAAAGTACATCCAAAGATTCAGCCGCGTCCAGCACAACATCCCAGACGTCCACCCTGCCGCGGTTATTAGCGCGTTCCACCAGAACGTACGTAACCGCAGGATGAGGGAGGAAATGGCGATGTACAAGATCCGAGACGTCAGTGAGCTCTATGCCCTGGCCGACAAGTGCGCACATGCTGAGGAGGGGAGGAGACTCCCCGGAGAGGATACTGGAGCAGGGGGGACAAATAGTGAGGATGCCGCCCCGGCAAAGAAGAACCGGCGGCGGAACAACAGGAGGAAGAAGAACAAAGAAATATTGGTCGTTGAGCAGTCCGACAAGGAGGCCGGCGCCAAGAAAGCCCAGGCTGGCAGCTCTGGCAAGGAGACTGTGGCGGCCGCCGACAAGCAGGACGGCTCCGACAAGCAGTACTGCAAGATCCACCGCACCAAGGGCCATGACCTCCAGAACTGCAAAAGGGTCGAGTACCTCGTCGAGCAGCAAAAAGCTGAGTACGAGCAACGCGACAAGGAGAAGGCCCAGGGAGGTGGAGGAGAGTCCGGCAAGAAGCGACCATTCAATGGCCGGGGAGGGCGCCGCGGCAAGGCCAAGCAGCGGCAAGGAGATAGGCCTCCCCGCGGCCGCGACAAGGACGAAGACGACGACGACGACGAAGACATGGAAGACGGAGATAACAGCGAGCAGGAGTTCCAGAAGGCAACGGAGGTTTTGTGCGTAGACGGTGGAGCTTCTCTGCATACTTCCCACCGCCAACTCAAACAATGGGTGCGGGAATTCAATGCGGCAGAGCCACCCGTCGAGTTGCGCAAACTTCTGAAGTGGTCCAGCACGCCCATCGTCTTTGACATTGAGGACCACCCTGATCGCACAACTGCGCTCGGGTGCTTGCCGATGTTGGTTTCACCAACTATCCGCAACCTCAAGGTCACCAAGATGTTGGTTGACGGCGGGGCCGGCCTGAACCTGATCTCCTCTGCTGTAGTCCGGAAACTCCAGATCCCCGACAGCGAACTCGAGGAAACCGGCACATTCCAAGGGATCAACCCGGGAAGGAGCAAGCCGAAGGGGAAAATCACGCTGCCAGTGACTTTTGGTGGAGAGCTGAACTTCAGAACTGAGAGGATCACCTTTGACGTTGCCGATATCCCATTACCTTACAATGGGATACTTGGCCGTCCAGCGCTCGCCAAGTTCATGGCAGCCTCTCATTATGCCCACAACATGCTCAAGATGCCAGGCCCGATAAGCGTCATCTCTGTTCCCGGCGACAAGAAGGACGCGCTTATCTGTGCTGACAAGATCTACTGGGACGCAGCAGCCGCAACAGATAGCAAGACACTTGCCGCTGAAGCTCCCGGGAGGAAGAACAAGAACAAGTCCGGCAAGAGCTCTGGCGCCCACTCCGGCAAACGCACCTCCTCGGAGTGCTGCGCTGCCGTCGAGGACGCACCATTGAGCTCCACCGGCAAGTGCAAGAAGGCGATGACAGCTCCACCCACGATCAAGAAGGTGTCCTCCAAAGAGGACGGCACTGGTGGTACTTTCACCATCAGCGCCACGCTCGATCCTAAATAGGAAAGCGCGCTCGTTGCTTTCCTGCGGGCGAATGTCGACGTGTTTGCATGGCAACCGTCAGACATCCCCGGTGTTCCCAGGAAAGTGATTGAGCACAAGCTTGCCGTCTGTCCTCGCGCGCGGCCCGTCAAGCAAAAGGTTAGAAAGCAAGCGCTGGAGCGCCAAGAGTTTATTGCAGAAGAAATCAAGAAGCTGGAAGCGGCGGGCCTTGTCAGAGGTGTACTTCATCCCACGTGGCTGGCCAACCCTGTTGTCGTGCGCAAAGCAAACGGGAAGTGGAGGCTTTGTATAGACTTCACCGATGTGAATAAAGCTTGTCCCAAAGATCCATTTCCCTTGCCGCGCATTGACCAGATTGTTGACTCTACGGCTGGATGTGAGTTGCTTTCATTTCTTGATGCCTATTCAGGATACCACCAGATATTTATGGCTGAAGAAGATGAAGAGAAGACCGCATTCATTACTCCATGTGGCACGTATTGCTTCATACGCATGCCGTTTGGATTGAAGAATGCTGGTTCAACGTTTGCGAGGGTAGTCCACACTGCTTTTGAGCCACAGATACACAGGAATGTAGAAGCTTACATGGATGATATAGTGGTCAAAAGCAAGGACGGGGCTACCCTGATTCAAGATCTAGATGAAACCTTTGCGAATCTGCGCAAGATACAACTCAAGCTTAACCCCGAGAAGTGCGTGTTCGGAGTCCCCTCCGGCAAGCTTCTCGGGTTCTTCGTGTCCCAGAGGGGGATTGAAGCCAACCCCGACAAGATCAAAGCCATCGAGTAGATCGAAGCTCCGAAGTGCGTCAAGGATGTACGGAGGCTTGCCGGCTGTGTGGCTGCTCTCAGCAGGTTCATTTCTAAGTCCGCAAAACGCGCCCTGCCGTTTTTCAAAATCTTGAAAAAGGCAGGTCCAATGAAATGGACTCCGGAAGCGGAGGCAGCACTACAAGACTTGAAAAGACACCTGTCCTCCACTCCAATACTTGTCGCACCTAGGCCACAAGAGAAGTTGCTGCTGTACTTAGCAGCAACCAATCAAGTGGTTAGTGCTGCGTTGGTAGCGGAGAGGGAGGCAGATGAGGAGCCCACAACCCCGACAAGCACATCCAGCGACAAGCAGGGGGCTTCCCCGTCAAGCTCTAGTCCCGACAAGGATGGGTTTGCGCAGATGCATGAAGAGGTGCGAAAGAAGATGGTGCAGCGCCTAGTTTATTTTGTCAGTTCCCTCTTGCAGGGGGCTAGGTCAAGATACTCTGGGGTGCAGAAGCTGCTTTTCGGCCTCCTCATGGCCTCGAGAAAGCTGCGCCATTACTTCCAAGCACATGAGATAACAGTGGTCACTCGCTTTCCGCTGAAGAGGATACTGCAAAATCCAGAAGCGACAGGCAGGATTGTCGAGTGGGCACTGGAGCTGTCAAGCTTTGGTCTCAAGTTTGAAAGTACTTCAACTATCCAGAGCAGAGCATTGGTAGAATTCATAGCAGAATGGACGCCAACGCCAGATGAAGAGATTCCAGAGACAAGCATCCCCGTCAAAGAAGCAAGCAAGGAATGGATAATGTACTTTGATGGTGCCTTCTCGCTGCAAGGCGCTGATACGTCCAAAACGTATCTATAATTTCTGCTTGCTCCATGCCACTTTTGGGTGATATTGCTATGATATTCATACACTTCCATACACTTTTGATCATATTTGGACTAACTTACTAATCCAGTGCGCCCCAGTGCCAGTTTCTGTTTTCGGCTGTTTTTGTATTTCAGGTTTTCACGTTACGAGAACTGCCAGGAAAAATCCAGAAAAATTATATAAAAAATCAGCGTTCCAAAAACAACCGTGCGTCCGAAGGGCAGCCGGGGGGGGGGCACCAGGGCTCCAGGCGCCTTGGCGGCGCGCCCCCCCTGGGCCGCGCCGGGGGGGGCGCCTGGGCCCCCCGAAGCTTCCCCGATGCTCCCCTTTGGCATATATTTAAAGCGTCCTCCGAAACCCTCAGAACAGGAACTCTTTTCGCGATCCCATCTCTGTTCCGCCGCCGCCGCCGCTTCCAAGATCGGGAGCACCAGGAGAACTCTTCCCGGCACCCTGCCGGAGGGGAGGATCACCACCGGGAGCTTCTCCACCACCATGGACGCCTCCCGGATGACTCGTGAGTAGTCTCCCTTGGACCATGAGTCCATGACCAGTAGCTATGTGATGTTCTCCTCCCGTTCGTTTGCTTCACTAATTAGTCCTCGTGAGCTGCCCTACATGATCGAGGCACATATGTAATCCTTATGCTGTTGCTATGTTGAGTTTGCTGGGATCCGATGGATTATGGGATTATGTTCAGATTGATCTTGAGTAATATATTTGATCTACCTCTTTTATATTTATGTTCATAAGTAATTCTTGCATGTTCTCCGTTGTTATTTATTGCTTTGGCCAAGTAATACGTAGTGACTCCAAGAGGGAACGTTATGCTCGATTGTGGGTTCATGCCCCTCGATGACTAGCTTGAGTGACAGAAACATGAGTCTAGGGGATGTGTTGTTGCCACAAGGGGGAAAACAACGGTGCTTGTGCCCGCGGGTGCAAGGATTGTTTACTTTACGCAAAGTTCTTTTAATGCAGTTGTCTGTTGCATTGAGTTTACACTATGGGTGGGACTCGCAACTTAATAACAGCGAGATGTTCTGGATAGATATCTCAAGGTGGATGATTAGTAGTAGATATTGATGGATTTCGGTCTACTTATTTTGGCGTACCTCCCATGCTTTGAACCTCAACCTTTATGCAATGTAGTCAGCATTGGTTTGCGTTCGTGGTCCTGTCAATTGCCCAGCTGTAATTTGTTTACCTCACATAGCTGTTTATCGTCTTTTGGGAGAGAGACATCACTAGTGAACATCATGAGACTCCGGTCCATATTACCATCATTGATCACATCCGCTATTTACTTACTATTGCAAAACACTATCTATCACTACTATCATTTGCTTTTAACCCTTTGTGAACTACAAGGCCGGAGGGATTGACAACCTCTCTGTACTCGTTGGGAGCAAAGTTATTTGTATCTGTGTGCAGGTCCACGTTGATTGCTAATTTGCGCCGTTAGCAGTTGACACCTACTTGTTGAACCTAGGAGTCTCTGGGGATTCGATCCTTGGCATCTTTGCTAAGGGAAAACACTTCTACATACTGCATCTTACACCTTCCACTTGGGGTAACCAACGAGGGGTTCGAGGCCCATCAAGGAGTATTTTCTGGCGCCGTTGCCGGGGACTCCACTCTTCAGGATAGGGGAGTTGCACGCTATCTTTTACCTTTGCTTTTTAGTCTTGTTAGTTTACCTTTCAGTTTTTGCTTTAGTATCTTTTATCAAAAATCACAAAAAAATTATTTACCTTTCTGTTAGTAGTCCTATCTGTTTAGCTAAACATGTTAGGATTTGGTGCTTTGAGGGAATCAGAAGTTCTAGATTTCCATCAAAGGGATGGAGAAAATATGAAGAAGGCATGGGACAGAATTTCTGATGCACATAGGAGAATTATGCCTTGGATACCTATAAAAATTGTGCTTAGGAATTTTTACCAGGGTCTTTTTAAATGGTGTAAACACTCTCTTGACATTATAGCCGAGGGAGATTTCCTAGAGTGTGATGAAGCTAGAGCTCTTGAAATTATACATGGTCTATCTAGTTACTTTGTTTATGATCATAATCTTGATGCTGTCATAGATAGACTTGCTACTATTGAAAAAAGAATGGATGCTCTAGACTTAATGAAGGTAGAGAAACCCAAACCCAATAAGAGAGATATTTTGGAAATAGATAATGACTGGGAGCTCTTGTTAGGATTAGCATCTCTAATCAAGACTTCCTTGCTTATTGTGATATTGGATCTATGGTTTCTACTATGCCAAAAATTGTTCATGATTCTTTAAAATTTAACATGGATAGATTATCATCTTATCATGAACACACTAATGGAAATATTTCTGAAATCCAGGGAAGAATAAAAGACGTGCCAGTTAAATTCCTTAAAGGGATTGCAATGATTGATTTCTTCATCATGGAGCCAAACCAAGGAAATATAGTGCTTGGAAGGGACTTCCTCCGAGCGGTAAAAGGCTTCATCGATATAGGTAAAGGACAAATCCGCTTACGCGGGAAGGCAAAAGGTGTGTACCCCTTTCCTAGAAGGAACAAGAGTGAACTTGTTGAGGAACCTTATGAATCAATTTATAACTCCGATTATTATGATGGTTATTGATTCCTCTATGCATTATGCCTAGCTTAAAGGCATAAAAGAAAGCGCTTTTGGGAGGCAGCCCACATGAATAAACTTTTTGCTTTTGTTGTGTCTTGATGTTGTTTACTGCTGTAGCATCATCATTGTATCTTTGCTTTTCATATTTGTGCCAAGTATAGCCTCTGATTGCTAGAAAGTTCAAAAGTTGTGAGGTGCTGTCCAGGAAACAGATTCTGTCCTTGGATAGAAAAATTCGTATAAAATCACCAGATCATCTTTTTGGTCTGAATTGTTTCGACAGCGTTCTCTATATAATTGTCTTTCGTGCATCTGTTCTGAGTTTTTTGATTTGAGTTGCAGAAGTATCCCGAACAGATCAATTACTACCTGCTGTTCTGTTTTTCACAGATTCTGTCCTGTTTTGCCTTTCCTTCATTCTGCAAATCAAGAGCTTGCTTTTTCTTTGCAAAAACCTTTTGGCAATCTTGAGAAACAGTAGAACTTCAAGAATATCTTTATTTCCAGCAAGGTATAATTATTTTATTAAGGGTACTAACCTCGCTAATCAGATTATGATGAGTTATGTATGAAGGGAGTTTTCAAGTGTGCGAGGGAAGATGATAAAAAGATTCAGGAGTGTCAAGCGCTCAAGCTTGGGGATGCCCCCGTGCACCCCCAAGAAATATTCAAGGAGACTCAAGCGTCTAAGCTTGGGGATGCCCCCGTGCATCCCCTTCTCCATCAACATTATCAGTTCGTCTTTCGTTTCGCTATATTTTTATCACTTCATGTGTTATGTGCTATACTTGGAGCGTCTTGCTTTTAGTTTTCTTTTTAGTTTTTCATAACGAGTCAGAACTCAGCATTCTTTATGTGGGAGAGAAACACGCTCCACTTCTACCTAGAACATAACATAGAATTTTTCATGTCTATCATTGCTATGTGTGTTCTTTGTCTTTTAATAGCTACTATCATGCTCTGCTCTTAGTATTCATGCTTATCTTTTCAAAGAGCTTTTGTTTAGTTGGTTGCTTGAACTCTCTTTAATTATCATGCTCACCTTATTAAGAGAGTTTGCTTCCGTTGCATTGGTTAATATGTCTATGATAAATATGCTACGTGCATAATGGTGCTTAGTAGTTCGGGTTTTCTTATGGTTACTCTCAAATAGCTGGGGGATTCCCAATGTGTTATAGGAGTACCAACTTGATTTGTTTACCTATGATGTGGTATGGTTTAGTAATATCTTCCTTCGAGAACTTATTTTGATTGACTTGGCGTATGCTCACGCATATTTAAGACTGTAAAGAAAGTCTATCAAGCCTTGATGATCTTTTATTTCTGAGTAGCGATATAACTACCATGCCTGATTCAATATTGCTTTGTCGCTCTGCATGATTATGACCGTCATTGCTCTCTTAGTAGGTCGCTTCCAGTCTTTTTGCTAACCTCCACCTGTACTAAGCAGACTAACCTTGCAATACATAGCTCATGGGAAAGTAGCCTAAAAACTATTGTGGTAAAGAATATGTTGCCTATGTATCTTATTTCTTATAAGTTGCTTGCTGTGCGGTAACCATGTTTCTGGGGACGCCATCAACTATCACACTTTTGTTGAATATCATGTGAGTTGCTGTGCATGTTCGTCTTGTCTGAAGTAAGGGTGATTTGCCGTGGGTTGAATGAATATGCATATTGTTAGAGAAGAACATTGGGCCGCCAACCAAAGCCATGCATCATGGTGGAAGTTTTAGCTTGGACTTAATCCTCAATCTCTTATGAGAATATGCTTATGCATTTAAGAGGAGTCCATCATCTATTTTCTATGTTGTCCCGGTATGGATGTCCTCAAGTTGAGATCTATCAAAAACGAGAAATCAAATGCGATTTATCTCCTTGGACCTTTGTACAGGTGGCATAAAGGTACCCCTTTGTGACACTTGGTTGAAACATATGTAATGCAATGATAACCCATGGAAATCCGAGCTAATTAGGACAAGGTGCGAGCACTATTGGTATTCGATGCATGAGGCTTGCAACTTATAGGAGGTCTTATACATAACACATATGAAGTACTACTACCGTTGACAAAATTGCTTCCATGTTTTCAAAATAAAAAGCTCTAGCACATAACCATTCTTTTACTTTTATGTTGAGTCTCCAGCTTCTTTCAAAAGCACCAACTACTGAGAGCATGATTGTCATTCTGAGTGTAATGTGCATTGTCCCAAAGTAGCATTGTCTTTTGCATGATTGTGATATCGTTATTTCTGAAATCATTGTATCTAGTCATCACTTAAACCTTGAGGGTGCCCCTGCATTTATGTTTTGCTTCACTAAAGGGGGCAAGCTAGATATCACTTTATCATATTTGCACATCATGTTCATTGCAAATCTATTTGATGCTTCAATGTCATGTTGTAAAACTTTCAGTCATTTGTGATTTTCTCTTGAGGCAACTTAATTACTATAGAATCATTGTCTCAGTAAGCTTTTGTCATATGACTATGAAAAAGTCCTATATGGTTAATAGCATGTCACCATAGAAATTATTCTTGTTATCATTTACCTACTCGAGGACGAGCAGGAATTAAGCTTGGGGATGTTGATACGTCCAAAACGTATCTATAATTTCTGCTTGCTCCATGCCACTTTTGGGTGATATTGCTATGATATTCATACACTTCCATACACTTTTGATCATATTTGGACTAACTTACTAATCCAGTGCACCCCAGTGCCAGTTTCTGTTTTCGGCTGTTTTTGTATTTCAAGTTTTCACGTTACGAGAACCGCCAGGAAAAATCCAGAAAAATTATATAAAAAATCAGTGTTCCGGAAACAACCGTGCGTCCGAAGGTGTGGGGACCCCGACTCATAAGTCGTGATCACCGAATGCACGTGTACAGTGATCCCAGAGATCAATGCTCACTGAACACACAGAAGCTGAATAACAAGAGTCTTACATCCTTACATACCGTGTTACACAAATAGGACCATAATGGTCAAGTCTTGAGTATATCGTCGCAGCGGAAATCTGCAAAGACAACTGGGACCCATGCCATCTGCCTTAACCCTACAGGCATTCTGACTGGGAAGCGTCCTAGCTCGCATGCTCGTCACCAAGAATTCTTCATCATAACCTGTTCTCTCATGCCTGGCCAATAAAATAACGAGTGGCAAGCCAATGAGTACATTGAATGTACTCGCAAGCAACCCAAGTGTGATAACAGAATAATTTATGCAAGGCTCTACTGCTAAATTGGTAGTTTTGCGGAAAGCTAGTTTTTCATATGCAAGTATGATCAACATATAACATGGATATGCATGTGTCTGTAACAAGTATCAGGAGGTCACAGACATCAATATCGAGAAAGAGTTGTAATCAACTCATGTTCAAGCTCATTGAGACTTTCTCACAATCACATCAACAATATCTCTGAATCGTTGTTGTTTCCCAGAAACTTATGGACATAGTCTAAGTAGCACCACCCAACTGTCCTTGACCGCGGACACGGCTATTCGAATAGTTTGACACTCTGCAGAGGTTGCACACTTTACCCACAAGATCCGGGGAACTTCCGTGTCATCCACGACCCGCGATACCTCAAGTACCCGGGGTAAGCACCCGATCACTATCTTTCCCTAGACGACACTAACATAGAGTCCACTCGATTGGTAGTAACCCCCGTGCCCACATTTCACATCTCAAGATTTTTGGAGTCTCGCTCCGATATTCATCACATACCACGAGCACGGGGTACCAACGGTGTGTCCGGTGCCCTGTGAAAACAGTCATGGCCGCCTATCCAAGCACGACCCCGTCCCGAGAGTGACCTCATGTCACCCCCGTCACTAGTAATGCGGGCACCATGCTAGTATCGACCTAGGTAATCAATAATGCCCTTTCCCATATAAGGGTAGAGTGGTTGCGCATGTTTGGTTGGGACGGTAGTCACACATAAATCTAATCCATCTCTGTAGACAACACTTTCGTCAAGCCTCGGCACACTACTTCTTCACCAAGTAGTGCCCTAGCTCCTCATCAACTCCCAGGGGCATTAGTGGCACCCACTGGGTCATTTGCAAGTATGTCAGACCACACTTGTTTCACTCAATGCATAACCCCGACCCATTTTGCGTAGCCAACTACTATAGCGTACATCTATCTACTCCCACCCACATAACCCTCATAGGAAGGTAGGGTCATGTTTGATGCAAGTTTCAATAGTAAGTAACAAAGGTAGCAACCAAAGTGGTCTCCACCTCAACATGATTCCGATGCATTGATAATAAGGTGCTATGAGACATGCATAAAAAGGTTTCTTGAACATGGTCAAAGGGCTGCTTGCCTTATTCTTCCGAGTCTTCAAACCTTCTGGTCCATCTTCGAGTATTCCGTTTATTTTGTCAACTAACGATGGAAACAATCATAATAAGCAACACAATCAAAGCAACAATAAAAGTGCTCTAAAAATAGGAGTTGGACTTTTCTAGGATACCTCTAGTCATATGAAAAATAACCAAGGTGGTTTCATAGGTGTTGGATCAATAGGTAGTTTGGAACATTTCAATGTGATGGAACCAAGGGGTTTATGGATTTGGAAGAAGTATACAGAAATATCTCCTTGAATGATGAGCAAAGGCACCCATCATCAAGTCATGATTTTAGAAGCATCTAGGAGTTGGTTTCACTGGATTTGGATTTGAAATGAATTTCCTAGGATTTTGCAAAGCTGATAAATATGAAGAAATGGCTCAATATTTGGTGGGGTACAGAAAGTATTAATAAAAATGTTCCAAAACTAAGTTTGGGCATGACAATCATCCAGGAATTTGAACCACAGCATTTGGATCAAGATTGAGCTCTCTGTGATTTTCTAAAGTTCATCACAGAAATAAAATAAAGGCATTTGTTAAATATTTGTGAAAGAAATGTTTCTGGAATAATGTGCATGTTGCACCATGTGATAGAGCATGAATTTAGAGACTACCAGAAATTTGAATCATGCCATTTGGAGTTCATTTGAATATTTGGGAGATATTTGAAGTTTACTGGAAACAGAAAATAAAAGGAAAAAGGGGGTTATACCCTTGCGCGCAGGGCGAAGAATAGCTGCACAGCAACTGGGCCGGCCCATCTGCACAGCAGCGCGCAAGGACTCAGCCACGTCGAAGGCGCCCGCCAGGAAAGGCGCTTCCGTGCGGGGAAAGCGGCCGAGGCCAGATCCGCCTCCACTTAAACGGAGGGGCCCAGCTTCCAGGTCGCTGACGCGCGGGACCCGGCGCTCCGGCCATCATCAACCTCCCGCCGCGCGTTCTCGCCGTGGGATGAGCTGCTCCCGCCGGTGATTGCCGGGGCCACAGAGCGTCTCCGGCGACGCTCCGCCCACCGGCGTGCTCAGGAGGGCACGCCGCACCCATCCATGTATCGCACGCATGCCGAGGAGGGCTGAAGCGGCGACGGCTTGGATGACCGCGGAGGCGGCCATCGGCGGTCTTGGCACAGCGAGGAAGAGGCGGGGGAAGGAAGAGCTGGAGCTTGGGGGGAGTTTGGGGCGGTGCTGAGGTAGTGCTGGAGCGGCTAGGTGGAGGAGGAAGGGCCTGAGGTGCCCGTATTTAGGCGGCGGCCGGCGGCTCTGCTCCGGCCAAGGTGATGGCTGGAGGGCACGGGAGGAAGAGTGGGACGTCCTGGGAGTGCACGGGGGCTAGGAGAAGCAAAATGAGACGAAAGGGAGGACCCGGGCGGCCTTAAGTAGGAGAGGGCGTGGTGCACAGCGGGCCGTGCGCCGGCGAGGCCGTAGCCGTCCCTGTAGGCCACGGGGGGGCTTGCCTTCGAGTCGGGGGTCCTGCTGGGCGTGGTCTACGACCAGGGAAAGAGAGAGGGAGAGAGGAACGAGCACGAGGGATGACAGGGACACGGGCAGCGACTGGTGGACGTGGGCGGCGCTCGGGCACGCGTGACACAGGTCGCCGGAGAGAGAAGGAGGAGGGGGCCGACCATCTAGCGTGTCCCGGACGCCGAGGCGGCCTCGGGGGACACGAGGGGGGAGGCCCTAGGTGGTCGGGGCCGGTGATTGGGGGCGGCTGCAGTGCTCCAGAGCACTGTAGCGCGCTCCAGAGCGTGCTTTTGGCCGGCATGGCCGTGCCTTTGCTCCTTGGCCGTGTGCTCTTGTGTCTAGCAGTGCTAGGGGATAGTAAACAAAGGCGTGAAGGTCTTGGATGCTCTGGGGAGCGTCTGGAATGAGGAGAGAGGTGAAGGAGAGGATGAAAGCTGCTGCCAGAATAGTGAATTTGGGGTTTTACCCCCCTCCAATAATTGAGCTGAGGCCATAGAGAGTTACTGGGGGTAGAGGATGATCAGGGGAAGCTGTGGTAAGAATTTGGGGTAAAGGGAAATAGTAAAAGGGGTCCAAACACTTGTTTTGGTAATTGGACAAAAGGTGTTTGATCAGGTTTTGGGGAGGCAAACGACTTCCAATTGGCATGGGACTTAATAGGATGGAATGTCACATATAATTAGGCTCCTCTACCAAATTTGAGCTCATTTTGGCAAAGTGGCCAATGTAACTTTGGTGAACCCTAAAAATCAACAGAAATGGTTTCACCATGTTTGAGTCAAGCAAATCATCTCCCCTTGATGCACCACTTGGTGTAGCATCATCATTTGGGGTTATGATCATGCCCACAAAGTTTGAGGGTCCAGGTAAAAAGTTAGTAATGTAAAGTTGTTCAAATTTGCATTTGAACAGAAAGGGTTTTGAGGTGATCTGATCAAGTTGCTCTATTCCAAATCTTGTGCCATTTGGTCTAGATGCCTTATTAGGCCATTCTAGCATGTGCACCAAATTTGAGAGCATTTGGACAAGTTTGGCAATGTAGAGTTGCTCAAACTTCAAATATGGACTAAATGGTTTTGAGGGGATTAGAGGATGTTTCCTTGATCTTCAAGGCATGAGGCTTTTCAAGATCATCAAATATGTCATATATGACATGATAGAATTTCCCTGGAATTTTTGGAGAATATTTCCTTTGTAAATATTTCAAAAGCTTGAAATATCCAGAAAGGGTTTTGGAAGGATTAGTCCAATATTTTGAACATGACCATGTGCTGAAACTCTTATATATGGACAATATATGTCCTATGAGTCTCCCTGAATTTTGGCAAATATTTTTGAAATGATTAAATAATTTTTCCCTATTAAAGACCATTTCTGGCCTTAAGAAAAATCTTTTAAATAAAATATAAAAATAACTTTTAAAATTATACTTTTGTGGTTTCTGGGAGTCCTATACCTAATAGGATTCAAATAAACTTTTTGAAAGATTTTTCACACCCTAAATAAGGTACTTGCAGTGCAAACCTCAATTCAGGGGTTTTTGGAAAAACTAATTTTAGAAAATACCATTTGGCCAAAATATTTTTATAAGAAAATTCTATACTGGTCTATACACATGGCATGATCATTGGGAAAAGGTTTTGGGTCAAGGAGATGAAGTATAAGAGTTGGAGGATTTATTTGATTTTTAGAGCACTAGCAAACAACACACAAAAGTCAAATCAAGCAAAGTCAAAAACACTCAAAAGTTTTTGCAAATCCACATTTTTAACATGATAATTAGCTTAAGCAAAGTGGTATGAAAATCAGGGTGTGACAGACCTACCCCCCTTACAAGAATCTCGTCCCCGAGATTCCCAGACTAGGCGTGGAAAGAAAGGCGGAGTCTTGGATATGGGGTAGTCTTCACTTCTCCTTGTTGGTTCTGCTTCCGAGCGGTGCTCCTTGGAATCCTGAAGTGCTTGATGGCATGGCTTTTTGCTTGATGCCTTCCTTGATGGAGGTTGCTGAGGGGCCTCTTGCATAGGTTAGGTTGGGTTAGCTGTCAAAGGCTCGGTGATCGATGTCCTTGCGGGCATCGGGCTAGCTAGGAGGTAAGAAGTACTTCCAGAGTGGGGGGGCTCGTGGAAGATTTGGTGCACGGAGGGTATCTCAGGTGGTAGATCTAGCTGGGGAGCCGTCTACCACATGACTTGCAGTGATATCAAAGGGTCCAATGAACCTTGGTGCGAGCTTCCCCTTGACGTGGAAACGCTTGGTTCCCTTCAGAGGAGTTACCCGCAGGTGCACGTGGTCCCCGACATGGAAACTCATGTCCCGACGGTGAGTGTCAGCATAGCTCTTTTGCCTTGACTTGGTTGCCTTCAAACATTCTCTGACTAGTTGGACTTGCTCTTCCGCTGCGCGGAGAATATCCGGTCCAAAGACTAGTCCTACTCCAGCCTCTGACCAGTTGAGGGGTGTGCGACATCAGCGTCCGTACAACACCTCAAATGGTGCCATATGAGGGCTCGACTGGTAACTGTTGTTTAGGAGAACTCGTCAAAAGGGAGACAGTCCTCCCACTTGGCTCCATATGCCAAGACACAGGCTCGGAGTCATGACTTCGAGAATCTGATTGACTCGTTCTGTTTGACCTCCGGTCTGTGGGTGGAAAGTCATGCTGAAAGACAACTTGGTTCCCAAGGCTTCTTGGAACTTCTTCCAAAACCTTGAGGTGAACTGGTTTCCTCGATCTGACACAATCTCCTTGGGAATACCGTGAAGACTTACGATTCGGTCGATGTAGAGAGCTGCCAGCCGGTTGCCATCATAAGTGGTCTTGACAGGAATGAAATGGACCACCTTGGTCAAATGATCGACTATGACCCAGATAGAGTCATGTCCTCTATCCGACCTTGGTAATCCAGTGACGAAGTCCATTCCGACTTTATCCCACTTCCACTCAGGAACCTTGAGTGGTTGAAGAAATCCAGCGGGTCGCTGATATTCAGCTTGACCCTTTGGCACACATCACACTTTGCAACATAGGTTGCAATTCTCTCTTTTCATCTCGTGCCACCAGAATCGTGCCTTCAAGTCTTGATACATCTTGGTGTGAGCGTTCCTTCGACACGGAAATGCTCGGTTCCTTTGAGAGGAGTGGTTTGCAGATACGCCCGGTCTTCGACGTGGAAGTTACTTCTTGATGACGGTGGTCGGTGTAGATCTTCCTTCTTGACAGGGCGGTCTTCAAATGTCTTCTATCCAGCTGTCCGTCGCTTCTTTGTCTTCGAGCAGACAAGTAGGCCATCAAATAATGATGTTACCCAACTTGTCCAATTACTCCATGAGGTCTAAGGGGTACGCAAGGTAAGCTCGGGTATTGGTGGTGGTCTCGGTTGAGTATTTGCAGAGGCCTTCCTGACTTAGAGCGAAGGCCCATGGTCAGAATCTGACCAGGTTGTGGCTCGGTGGGGCTTAAGGGTTTCAAGGATTCTAGTGAGTGAGTGAACTTATATCATCTTATCCTTAAGCACGGTTTCTGAGATGCCAATAGCTCTACCTAGTACTCCGAACGAGAAAGCAGCCTCTCGCATAGACCAACTTCAATCACCACTCATGCCATACCTATCCTCATGACTCTCAAGAGACGGTCTAACAAAACTATACTGTCTATGATCCCCAAATCTATATGTATGCCTACCTCTAAAATCCAAAGGTAGATCATACATGCTGCTGAGCTTAAATTAAACTCCACAATCCAAGCACTCAACCTATTCTTGCAAGGCTCAAGATAATGCATCTCTATTCTAAGGAAACACGTCATATGCCACTCCAAGATTTGTTTCCTTCCTATAGATCAACTCCGATAGCCCGGTAATTTCCATTAATCACCACGTAATCCAACAATTCTACAAATCCGATGCCTACGGTGTTCCACAAGATCTCAAATCCCTATGATACCCGAATACTTGAAAGGATTATGCATTACGATAGTAAGTCCACCAAATTCCCATCATCCGGGTCAAGTAACTCCAAGATCACGATTATATAGATCCCTAAATCAACTCCGACAAATAATCCAATCTCCTAGGTTATTGTCCACCGAGAAGCATGACATCATAATCAGGATCATAGGCCTAAATCCAATTTACTCCGAACCATGCAGACATATCCAGCATTATACCAACCAGAATCACCTACATAAATCCAAATCTCATGCCCAACGAGAATTCATACATGCTTCCCCAAAGTCATGATCCCATCAATATGAAAACCTCACAATCCATCAAGGTCTCAGATAATTCCTCGAAGTCACTGATATAAAGCCACCAAATTATCTGTCCAATATCCTCGAACTGGTCTATCTATGGCATCGTCAGACCTCGTGCTATATTAAGATGAATATGTGCTCACTCATCGTGTCCACTAGCTCCTTTACGAACCCAGTGTTGTGCAAGGTTGCAAAGGCTTAACAGGTTCTCTCGCTTTACCATGGATTAGGCACATGGTTAAGGATTCGTGCTGGAGTGTCTCGTGAAGTCTCAAAGGGTCTAGGAATGGGGTTACTGGTCTGGAGGGTTAAACATAATTCTATGGGGTTGCAATAGATCGTGGAGGTTGTAGCAGAAGTCTTCGGTGCCAGTTGGCTGTCGAGGTAGAATCCTTGGTGCATCTTGTCTTGCGGGTCTTCAATTGGGGGAGAGAGAAAATAGAGGGAAGAAGCAGCATAGAGGAGGGAAGTGCCTAAAGGGGGTTCTATAGTGCAGGTGCAACAAACAGGTGCAAAAAGGTCGAAACAAAAGAAACAAGGCAAGGAAGGTGATATAGCCATGCACTTGTTGCCTGGGGCAAAAGCGCGACTTATATCAAAATGCAAACGAATAAAAGCAAACAACACACAATCATGGTTCTATTCGAACCATCATATGGACTCGACTGCGCATAGGTGGTACACGACTCATCCTACCCTAGGGGTTCTCGGACTCAGTGCCGTGACTTGTGCCTCGTGCAGTCTTCTGGGCTTCCTCAGGTGTTGCTACGCCCCTTGTAGTTGTTTGATGAACGATCCGGGTTGAGCCTGAAGAATCTTCAACAACTTCTCGCCTGATGAGGTGAGGTGGTGAAGGTGCCTCCTTGTAGCTGGCGTTGACTTGTCTTCTCTTGTATCTTTAATCATGACGATCCCTTGTGCCTTCTGGGGCGTCGAGGGTACTAGGTAGGCAATCCATATGCAATGACAATAACAAGGCATAATAGAGGTCCAACATGTCGATTTCGTTGATGAAAACATCGACACCAAGAGCGGGGGATGAAGAGAACCGTTTTCCTGCTCACTATAGTGAGGCGGACCAAATGGCGAGGTTCTCATCCACCGGTGGTTGCCGATACAACAACGGTAGTGACATGATTACTCTATTAGCGATGTATATCATGATTTTGCACAACTCATGCCATGGTCATCGTAGGCTAGGGTTGCACCATCTTCTGGGTCTTCATGTCCTTATCCATCGAGGATGTAACTTCCGTTGGTATCGTCTTGTCGTGGTGTCGTCAATCTTGCGTTCAGAAGAGGTGGGTAAGTGTTTGGCAAGGTGCACTCCACGAGGATTACAGAAAATCCAGTGGTCAGGGGCATAGGGGTTCTAGCGACCAAGGTTTTGAAGGGGAAGAGATCAAGTATAGCCTTGTTTTCGAAAACTGAGAAGGGAAGAGAAGTATAGATAGTTTTGAAAACTAGTAATAGTTTTGAAAATAGTTTTATCCTAACTAACGACCATGCTAACTAAGGATTCCTACAGTCAGGATGGCTCTGATACCAGCTCTGTGGGGACCCCGACTCATAAGTCGTGATCACCGAATGCACGTGTACAGTGATCCCAGAGATCAATGCTCACTGAACACACAGAAGCTGAATAACAAGAGTCTTACATCCTTACATACCGTGTTACACAAATAGGACCATAATGGTCAAGTCTTGAGTATATCGTCGTAGCTGAAATCTTCAAAGACAACTAGGACCCATGCCATCTGCCTTAACCCTACATGCATTCTGACTGGGAAGCGTCCTAGCTCGCATGCTCGTCACCAAGAATTCTTCATCATAACCTGTTCTCTCATGCCTGGCCAATAAAATAACCAGTGGCAAGCCAATGAGTACATTGAATGTACTCGCAAGCAACCCAAGTGTGATAACAGAATAATTTATGCAAGGCTCTACTGCTAAATTGGTAGTTTTGCGGAAAGCTAGTTTTTCATATGCAAGTATGATCAACATATAACATGGATATGCATGTGTCTGTAACAAGTATCAGGAGGTCATAGACATCAATATCGAGAAAGAGTTGTAATCAACTCATGTTCAAGCTCATTGAGACTTTCTCACAATCACATCAACAATATCTCTGAATCGTTGTTGTTTCCCAGAAACTTATGGACATAGTCTAAGTAGCACCACCCAACTGTCCTTGACCGCGGACACGGCTATTCGAATAGTTTGACACTCTGCAGAGGTTGCACACTTTACCCACAAGATCCGGGGAACTTCCGTGTCATCCACGACCCGCGATACCTCAAGTACCCGGGGTAAGCACCCGCTCACTATCTTTCCCTAGACGACACTAACATAGAGTCCACTCGATTGGTAGTAACCCCCGTGCCCACATTTCACATCTCAAGATTTTTGGAGTCTCGCTCCGATATTCATCACATACCACGAGCACGGGGTACCAACGGTGTGTCCGGTGCCCTGTGAAAACAGTCATGGCCGCCTATCCAAGCACGACCCCGTCCCGAGAGTGACCTCATGTCACCCCCGTCACTAGTAATGCGGGCACCATGCTAGTATCGACCTAGGTAATCAATAATGCCCTTTCCCATATAAGGGTAGAGTGGTTGCGCATGTTTGGTTGGGACGGTAGTCACACATAAATCTAATCCATCTCTGTAGACAACACTTTCGTCAAGCCTCGGCACACTACTTCTTCACCAAGTAGTGCCCTAGCTCCTCATCAACTCCCAGGGGCATTAGTGGCACCCACTGGGTCATTTGCAAGTATGTCAGACCACACTTGTTTCACTCAATGCATAACCCCGACCCATTTTGCGTAGCCAACTACTATAGCGTACATCTATCTACTCCCACCCACATAACCCTCATAGGAAGGTAGGGTCATGTTTGATGCAAGTTTCAATAGTAAGTAACAAAGGTAGCAACCAAAGTGGTCTCCACCTCAACATGATTCCGATGCATTGATAATAAGGTGCTATGAGACATGCATAAAAAGGTTTCTTGAACATGGTCAAAGGGCTGCTTGCCTTATTCTTCCGAGTCTTCAAACCTTCTGGTCCATCTCCGAGTATTCTGTTTATTTTGTCAACTAACGATGGAAACAATCATAATAAGCAACACAATCAAAGCAACAATAAAAGTGCTCTAAAAATAGGAGTTGGACTTTTCTAGGATACCTCTGGTCATATGAAAAATAACCAAGGTGGTTTCATAGGTGTTGGATCAATAGGTAGTTTGGAACATTTCAATGTGATGGAACCAAGGGGTTTATGGATTTGGAAGAAGTATACAGAAATATCTCCTTGAATGATGTGCAAAGGCACCCATCATCAAGTCATGATTTTAGAAGCATCTAGGAGTTGGTTTCACTGGATTTGGATTTGAAATGAATTTCCTAGGATTTTGCAAAGCTGATAAATATGAAGAAATGGCTCAATATTTGGTGGGGTACAGAAAGTATTAATAAAAATGTTCCAAAACTAAGTTTGGGCATGACAATCATCCAGGAATTTGAACCACTGCATTTGGATCAAGATTGAGCTCTCTGTGATTTTCTAAAGTTCATCACAGAAATGAAATAAAGGCATTTGATAAATATTTGTGAAAGAAATGTTTCTGGAATAATGTGCATGTTGCACCATGTGATAGAGCATGAATTTAGAGACTACCAGAAATTTGAATCATGCCATTTGGAGTTCATTTGAATATTTGGGAGATATTTGAAGTTTACTGGAAACAGAAAATAAAAGGAAAAAGGGGGTTATACCCTTGCGCGCAGGGCGAAGAATAGCTGCACAGCAACTGGGCCGGCCCATCTGCACAGCAGCGCGCAGGGACTCGGCCACGTTGAAGGCGCCCGCCAGGAAAGGCGCTTCCGTGCGGGGAAAGCGGCCGAGGCCAGATCCGCCTCCACTTAAACGGAGGGGCCCAGCTTCCAGGTCGCTGACGCGCGGGACCCGGCGCTCCGGCCATCTTCAACCTCCCGCCGCGCGTTCTCGCCGTGGGATGAGCTGCTCCCGCCGGTGATTGCCGGGGCCACAGAGCGTCTCCGGTGACGCTCCGCCCACCGGCGTGCTCAGGAGGGCACGCCGCACCCATCCATGTATCGCACGCATGCCGAGGAGGGCTGAAGCGGCGACGGCTTGGATGACCGCGGAGGCGGCCGTCGGCGGTCTTGGCACAGCGAGGAAGAGGCGGGGGAAGGAAGAGCTGGATCTTGGGGGGAGTCTGGGGCGGTGCTGAGGTAGTGCTGGAGCGGCTAGGTGGAGGAGGAAGGGCCTGAGCTACCCGTATTTAGGCGGTGCCCGGCGGCTCTGCTCCGGCCAAGGTGATGGCTGGAGGGCACGGGAGGAAGAGTGGGACGTCCTGGGAGTGCACGGGGGCTAGGAGAAGCAAAATGAGACGAAGGGGAGGACCCGGGCGGCCTTAAGTAGGAGAGGGCGTGGTGCACAGCGGGCCGTGCGCCGGCGAGGCCGTAGCCGTCCCTGTAGGCCACGGGGGGGCTTGCCTTCGAGTCGGGGGTCCTGCTGGGCGTGGTCTACGACCAGGGAAAGAGAGAGGGAGAGAGGAACGAGCACGAGGGATGACGGGCGGCGACTGGTGGACGCGGGCGGCGCTCGGGCACGCGTGACACTGGTCGCCGGAGAGAGAAGGAGGAGGGGGCCGACCATCTAGCGTGTCCCGGACGCCGAGGCGGCCTCGGGGGACATGAGGGGGGAGGCCCTAGGTGGTCGGGGCCGGTGATTGGGGGTGGCTGCAGTGCTCCAGAGCACGGTAGCGCGCTCCAGAGCGTGCTTTTGGCCGGCATGGCCGTGCCTTTGCTCCTTGGCCGTGTCCTCTTGTGTCTAGCAGTGCTAGGGGATAGTAAACAAAGGCGTGAAGGCCTTGGATGCTCTGGGGAGCCTCTGGAATGAGGAGAGAGGTGAAGGAGAGGGTGAAAGCTGCTGCCAGAATAGTGAATTTGGGGTTTTACCCCCCTCCAATAATTGAGCTGAGGCCATAGAGAGTTACTGGGGGTAGAGGATGATCAGGGGAAGCTGTGGTAATAATTTGGGGTAAAGGGAAATAGTAAAAGGGGTCCAAACACTTGTTTTGGTAATTGGACAAAAGGTGTTTGATCAGGTTTTGGGGAGGCAAACGACTTCCAATTGGCATGGGACTTAATAGGATGGAATGTCACATATAATTAGGCTCCTCTACCAAATTTGAGCTCATTTGGGCAAAGTGGCCAATGTAACTTTGGTGAACCCTAAAAATCAACAGAAATGGTTTCACCATGTTTGAGTCAAGCAAATCATCTCCCCTTGATGCACCACTTGGTGTAGCATCATCATTTGGGGTTATGATCATGCCCACAAAGTTTGAGTCTCCAGGTAAAAAGTTAGTAATGTAAAGTTGTTCAAATTTGCATTTGAACAGAAAGGGTTTTGAGGTGATCTGATCAAGTTGCTCTATTCTAAATCTTGTGCCATTTGGTCTAGATGCCTTATTAGGCCATTCTAGCATGTGCACCAAATTTGAGAGCATTTGGACAAGTTTGGCAATGTAGAGTTGCTCAAACTTCAAATATGGACAGAATGGTTTTGAGGGGATTAGAGGATGTTTCCTTGATCTTCAAGGCATGAGGCTTTGCAAGATCATCAAATATGTCATATATGACATGATAGAATTTCCCTGGAATTTTTGGAGAATATTTCCTTTGTAAATATTTCAAAAGCTTGAAATATCCAGAAAGGGTTTTGGAAGGATTAGTCCAATATTTTGCACATGACCATGTGCTGAAACTCTTATATATGGACAATATATGTCCTATGAGTCTCCCTGAATTTTGGCAAATATTTTTGAAATGATTAAATAATTTTTCCCTATTAAAGACCATTTTTGGCCTTAAGAAAAATCTTTTAAATAAAATATAAAAATAACTTTTAAAATTATACTTTTGTGGTTTCTGGGAGTCCTATACCTAATAGGATTCAAATAAACTTTTTGAAAGATTTTTCACACCCTAAATAAGGTACTTGCAGTGCAAACCTCAATTCAGGGGTTTTTGGAAAAACTAATTTTAGAAAATACCATTTGGCCAAAATATTTTTATAAGAAAATTCTATACTGGTCTATACACATGGCATGATCATTGGGAAAAGGTTTTGGGTCAAGGAGATGAAGTATAAGAGTTGGAGGATTTATTTGATTTTTAGAGCACTAGCAAACAGCAGACAAAAGTCAAATCAAGCAAAGTCAAAAACACTCAAAAGTTTTTGCAAATCCACATTTTTAACATGATAATTAGCTTAAGCAAAGTGGTATGAAAATCAGGGTGTGACAGAAGGGCAGCCGGGGGGGGGGCACCAGGCTTCCAGGCGCCCTGGCGGCGCGCCCCCCTGGGCCTCGAACCCCTCGTTGGTTACCCCAAGTGGAAGGTGTAAGATGCAGTAAGTAGAAGTGTTTTCCCCTAGCAAAGATGCCAAGGATCGATTCCCCAGAGACTCCTAGGTTCAACAAGTAGGTGTCAATTGCTACGGCGCCAGATTAGTAGCAACCAACGTGGACCTGCACACAGATACAAATAACTTTGCTCCCAACGAGTACACAGAGGTTGTCAATCTCTCCGGCCTTGTAGTTCACAAAGGGTTAAAAGCAACGATAGTAGTCTTAGATAGTTTTTGCAATAGTAAATAATAACGGGAAATAAATAGTGGATGTGATCAATGATGGTAATATGGACCGGAGTCTCATGATGTTCACTAGTGATGTCTCTCTCCCAAAAGACGATAAAACAGCTATGTGAGGTAAACAAATTACAGATGGGCAATTGACAGGACCACGAACGCAAACCAATGCTGACTACATTGCAAGAAAGGTTGAGGTTCAAAGCATGGGCGGTACGCCAAAGTAAGTAGACCGAAATCCATCAATATCTACTACTAATCATCCACCTTGAGATATCTATCCAGAACATCTCGCTGGTATTAAGTTGCGAGTCCCACCCATAGTGTAAACTCAATGCAACAGACAACTGCATTAAAAGAACTTTGCGTAAAGTAAACAATCCTTGCACCCGCAGGCACAAGCACCGTTATTTTCCCCCTTGTGGCAACAACACATCCCCTAGACTCATGTTTCTGTCACTCAAGCTAGTCATCGAGGGGCATGAACCCACAATCGAGCATAACGTTCCCTCTTGGAGTCACTACCTACTACTCGGCCAAAGCAATAAGTAACAACGGAGAACATGCAAGAATTACTTATGAACTAAAATATAAAAGAGGTGAATCAAATATATTACTCAAGATCTATCTGAACATAATCTCATAATCCATCGGATCCCAGCAAACACAACATAGCAACAACATAAGGATTACATAGGTGCCTCGATCATGTAGGGCAGCTCACGAGGACTAATTAGTGAAGCACAAGAACGGGAGGAGAACATCACATAGCTACTGGTCATGGACTCATGGTCCATGGGAGACTACTCACGAGTCATCCGGGAGGCGTCCATGGTGGTGGAGAAGCTCCCGCTTGTGATCCTCCCCTCCAGCAGGGTGCCGGGAAGAGTTCTCCTGGTGCTCCCGATCTTGGAAGCGGCGGCGGCGGCGGAACAGAGATGGGATCGCGAAAAGAGTTCCTGTTCTGAGGGTTTCGGAGGTCCCTCTAAATATATGCCAAAGGGGGGCACCGGACGGGCTTCGGGGGGCCCAGGCGCCCCCCCCCCCGGCGCGGCCCCGGGGGGGGCGCGCCGCCAGGGTGCCTGGAGCCCTGGTGCCCCCCCCCCAGGCTGCCCTTCGGACGCAGTGTTGTTTCCGGATCGCTGATTTTTTATATAATTTTTCTGGGCAGTTCTCGAAACGTGAAAACCAGAAATACAAAAACAGCCGAAAACAGAAACTGGCACTTGGGTGCACTGGATTAGTAAGTTAGTCCAAATATGATCAAAAGTGTATGGAACTGTATGAATATCATAGCAATATCACCCAAAAGTGGCATGGAGCAAGCAGAAATTATAGATACGTTTTGGACGTATCAACATCCCCAAGCTTAATTCCTGCTCGTCCTCGAGTAGGTAAATGATAACAAGAATAATTTCTGTGGTGACATGCTATTAACCTTATAGGACTTTCTCATAGTCATATGACAAAAGCTTACTGAGACAATGATTTTAAAGTAATTAAGTTGCCTCAAGAGAAAATCACAAATGACTGAAAGTTTTACAACATGAAACTGAAACATCAAAAAGATTTGCAATGAACATGATGTGCAAATATGATAAAGTGATATCTAGCTTGCCTCCTTTAGTGATTCAAAACATAAATGCAGGGGCACCTTCAAGGTTTAAGTGATGACTAGATACAATCATTTCAGAATAAACGATATCACAATCATGCAAAAGACAATGCTACTTTGGGACAATGCACATTACACTCAGAATGACAATCATGCTCTCAGTAGTTGGTGCTTCAACATAAAGGTAAAAGAAAGGTTAAGTGCTAGAGTTTTTTTATTTTGAAAACATGGAAGCAATTGTGTCAACGGTAGTAGTACTTCATATGTGTCATGCATAAAACATCCTATAAGTTGCAAGCCTCATGCATCGAATACCAATAGTGCTCGCTCCTTGTCCTAATTAGCTCGGATCCCCATGGGTTATCATTGCATTGCATATGTTTCAACCAAGTGTCACAAAGGGGTACCTCTATGCCACCTGTACAAAGGTCCAAGGAGATAGATCGCATTTGATTTCTCGTTTTTGATAGATCTCAACTTGAGGACATCCATACCGAGACAACATAGAAAATAGATGATGGACTCCTCTTTAATGCATAAGCATATTCTCATGAGAGATTAAGGATTAAGGTCCAAGCTAAAACTTCCACCATGATGCATGGCTTTGGTTGGCGGCCCAATGTTCTTCTCTAACAATATGCATATTCATTCAACCCACGGTAAATCACCCTTACTTCAGACAAGACGAACATGCATAGCAACTCACATGATATTCAACAAAAGTGTGACAGTTGATGGCGTCCCCAGAAACATGGTTACCGCTCAGCAAGCAACTTATAAGAAATAAGATACATAAGCAACATATTCTTTACCACAATAGTTTTTAGGCTACTTTCCCATGAGCTATGTATTGCATGGTTAGTTTGCTTAGTACAGGTGGAGGTTAGCAAAAGACTGGGAGCGACCAACTAAGAGAGCAATGACGGTCATAATCATGCAGAGCGACAAAGCAATATTGAATCAGGCATGGTAGTTATATCGCTACTTAGAAACAAAAGATCATCAAGGCTTGACAGACTTTCTTTACAGTCTTGAATATGCATGAGCATACGCCAAGTCAATCAAAATAAATTCTCGAAGGAAGATATTACTAAACCATACCATATCATAGGCAAACAAACCAAGTTGGTGCTCCAATAACACATTGGGAACCCCCCCAGCTATTTGAGATTAACCATAAGAAAACCTGAACTACTAAGCACCATCATGAAGGTATCATCTTTATCATAGACACATTAACCAATGCAAAGGAAGCAAACTCTCTTAATAAGGTGAGCATGGTAATTAAAGAGAGTTCAAGCAACCAACTAAATAAAAGCTCTTGGAAAGATAAGCATGAATACTAAGAGCAGAGTATGATAGTAGCTATTAAAAGACAAAGAACATACACAGCATAGATAGACATGAAAATTCTATGTAATGTTCTAGGTAGAGGTGGAGTGTGTTTCTCTCCCACATAAAGGAATGCTGAGTTCCGACTCGTTATGAAAAACTAAAAAGAAAACTAAAAGAAAGACGCTCCAAGCATAGCACATAACACATGAAGTGATAAAAATATAGCGAAACGTAAGACGAACTGATAATGTTGATGGAGAAGGGGATGCACGGGGGCATCCCCAAGCTTAGACGCATGAGTCTCCTTGAATATTTCTTGGGGGTGCACTGGGGCATCCCCAAGCTTGAGCGCTTGACACTCCTGAATCTTTTTATCATCTTCCCTAGCACACTTGAAAACTCTCTTCATACACAACTCATCATAATCTGATTAGCGAGGTTAGTACCCTTAATAAAATAATTATACCTTGCTGGAAATAAGGATATTCTTGAAGTTATACTGTTTCTCAAGATTGCCAAAAGGTTTTTGCAAAGAAAAAGCAAGTTCTTAATTTGCAAAGTGGAGGTAAGGCAAAACAGGACAGAATCTGTGAAAAAATAGAACAGCAGGCAGTAATTGATCTGTTCGGGATACTTCTGCAACTCAAATAAAAAAACTCATAACTGACGCACGAAAGACAATTATATAGAGAACGCTGTCGAAAAAATTCAGACCAAAAAGATGATCTGGTGATTTTATACGAATTTTTCTATCCAAGGACAGAATCTGTTTCCTGGACAGCACCTCACAACTTTTGAACTTTCTAGCAATCGGAGGCTATACTTGGCACAAATATGAAAAGCAAAGATACAATGATGATGCTACAGCAGTAAACACCATCAAGACACAACAAAAGCAAAAATTTTATTCATGTGGGCTGCCTCCCAAAAGCGCTTTCTTTTATGCCTTTAAGCTAGGCATAATGCATAGATCAAGTTGTATCAATTGAACCATCATCAAGATCATCAAAAAGCTCTTCAATAATACAACTAGTCTTAAGAGGACTCTCAAGCAAAGGCCTCATAGAGATACTTCTAGGTAGAAGACCAAAAGGATAAAAGTCAAGGGATGATTCATTTATAAATTCATCACATAAAGGTGTTTCTTCCAAAGTCTTTACAGTTTCAACCCCTTTGGCAATAGATGGGTTACTTTTAGAACGGGGAGCCTTTGGAACGTGAACGAACTTAGGCTCCTGCTTTGCCGGAGTTTCTACCCTTTTTGTTTTGATCGAGGAGAAAGTAGTTCCTAGAGTATGAAATATTTCCTCAATCTTATCTACCCTAAAAGAGTCCAAGTCATGGAATTTGACGGTCTCCAAAATTTTGAAAATTTTATGCATGGAGCTATCAAGTCTATTCAAATTCCCTTGGATCTTACGATCCAACTCATTCATCTTATTAATGCTTGGCATCTCTAGCTCTATTTTTTCAAGTTTTTTCATAATGTGAGCTAGGGTGATGTCCTCTCGAGTGCTAACAACATGGGGACTCCCAACAAGATTTTCAATAACACTAAGAGACTCCCAAACTGGGGCCTCCAGGAAATTCCCATTGATAGCAGTATCTAGAATAAACCTATTCCAAGAAGTAATTCCAACATAAAAATTTCTAAGTAAGATAGTAGTAGGTTGCTTCTTGGTGGCTCTTTTTTGTGAATCATTAATTCTATACCAAGCATCTTTCAAACTTTCCTCACCTCTTTGTTTAAAGGTGAGAACTTCTGCCTCGTCAAAGACAAAAGGACCCGACATAATTACAACTAAAGAATAAGATAACTATTTTTGTGATTTTCGATAAAAAGGAACTAAAGCAAAAATGAAAGGTAAACTAACAAGACTAAAAAGCAAAGGTAAAAGATAGCATGCAACTCCCCTATCCTGAAGAGTGGAGGCCCCGGCAACGGCGCCAGAAAATACTCCTTGATGGGCCTCGAACCCCTCGTTGGTTACCCCAAGTGGAAGGTGTAAGATGCAGTAAGTAGAAGTGTTTTCCCCTAGCAAAGATGCCAAGGATCGATTCCCCAGAGACTCCTAGGTTCAACAAGTAGGTGTCAATTGCTACGGCGCCAGATTAGTAGCAACCAACGTGGACCTGCACACAGATACAAATAACTTTGCTCCCAACGAGTACAAAGAGGTTGTCAATCTCTCCGGCCTTGTAGTTCACAAAGGGTTAAAAGCAACGATAGTAGTGATAGATAGTTTTTGCAATAGTAAATAATAACGGGAAATAAATAGTGGATGTGATCAATGATGGTAATATGGACCGGAGTCTCATGATGTTCACTAGTGATGTCTCTCTCCCAAAAGACGATAAAACAGCTATGTGAGGTAAACAAATTACAGCTGGGCAATTGACAGGACCACGAACGCAAACCAATGCTGACTACATTGCAAGAAAGGTTGAGGTTCAAAGCATGGGCGGTACGCCAAAGTAAGTAGACCGAAATCCATCAATATCTACTACTAATCATCCACCTTGAGATATCTATCCAGAACATCTCGCTGGTATTAAGTTGCGAGTCCCACCCATAGTGTAAACTCAATGCAACAGACAACTGCATTAAAAGAACTTTGCGTAAAGTAAACAATCCTTGCACCCGCGGGCACAAGCACCGTTGTTTTCCCCCTTGTGGCAACAGCACATCCCCTAGACTCATGTTTCTGTCACTCAAGCTAGTCATCGAGGGGCATGAACGCACAATCGAGCATAACGTTCCCTCTTGGAGTCACTACCTACTACTCGGCCAAAGCAATAAGTAACAACGGAGAACATGCAAGAATTACTTATGAACTAAAATATAAAAGAGGTGAATCAAATATATTACTCAAGATCAATCTGAACAAAATCTCATAATCCATCGGATCCCAGCAAACTCAACATAGCAACAGCATAAGGATTACATAGGTGCCTCGATCATGTAGGGCAGCTCACGAGGACTAATTAGTGAAGCACAAGAACGGGAGGAGAACATCACATAGCTACTGGTCATGGACTCATGGTCCAAGGGAGACTACTCACGAGTCATCCGGGAGGCGTCCATGGTGGTGGAGAAGCTCCCGGTGGTGATCCTCCCCTCCGGCAGGGTGCCGGGAAGAGTTCTCCTGGTGCTCCCGATCTTGGAAGCGGCGGCGGCGGCGGAACAGAGATGGGATCGCGAAAAGAGTTCCTGTTCTGAGGGTTTCGGAGGTCCCTCTAAATATATGCCAAAGGGGGGCACCGGACGGGCTTCGGGGGGCCCAGGCGCCCCCCCGACGCGGCCCAGGGGGGGGGGCGCCGCCAGGGTGCCTGGAGCCCTGGTGCCCCCCCCAGGCTGCCCTTCGGACGCAGTGTTGTTTCCGGATCGCTGATTTTTTATATAATTTTTCTGGGCAGTTCTCGAAACGTGAAAACCTGAAATACAAAAACAACCGAAAACAGAAACTGGCACTGGGGTGCACTGGATTAGTAAGTTAGTCCAAATATGATCAAAAGTGTATGGAAGTGTATGAATATCATAGCAATATCACCCAAAAGTGGCATGGAGCAAGCAGAAATTATAGATACGTTTTGGACGTATCAAGTGGTCTCCACCTCAACATGATTCCGATGCATTGATAATAAGGTGCAATGGGACATGCATAAAAAGGTTTCTTGAACATGGTCAAAGGGCTGCTTGCCTTATTCTTCCGAGTCTTCAAACCTTCTGGTCCATCTCCGAGTATTCCGTTTATTTTGTCAACTAACGATGGAAACAATCATAATAAGCAACACAATCAAAGCAACAATAAAAGTGCTCTAAAAATAGGAGTTGGACTTTTCTAGGATACCTCTGGTCATATGAAAAATAACCAAGGTGGTTTCATAGGTGTTGGATCAATAGGTAGTTTGGAACATTTCAATGTGATGGAACCAAGGGGTTTATGGATTTGGAAGAAGTATACAGAAATATCTCCTTGAATGATGAGCAAAGGCACCCATCATCAAGTCATGATTTTAGAAGCATCCAGGAGTTGGTTTCACTGGATTTGGATTTGAAATGAATTTCCTAGGATTTTGCAAAGCTGATAAATATGAAGAAATGGCTCAATATTTGGTGGGGTACAGAAAGTATTAATAAAAATGTTCCAAAACTAAGTTTGGGCATGACAATCATCCAGGAATTTGAACCACTGCATTTGGATCAAGATTGAGCTCTCTGTGATTTTCTAAAGTTCATCACAGAAATGAAATAAAGGCATTTGATAAATATTTGTGAAAGAAATGTTTCTGGAATAATGTGCATGTTGCACCATGTGATAGAGCATGAATTTAGAGACTACCAGAAATTTGAATCATGCCATTTGGAGTTCATTTGAATATTTGGGAGATATTTGAAGTTTACTGGAAACGGAAAATAAAAGGAAAAAGGGGGTTATACCCTTGCGCGCAGGGCGAAGATTAGCTGCACAGCAACTGGGCCGGCCCATCTGCACAGCAGCACGCAGGGACTCGGCCACGTCGAAGGCGCCCGCCAGGAAAGGCGCTTCCGTGCGGGGAAAGCGGCCGAGGCCAGATCCGCCTCCACTTAAACGGAGGGGCCCAGCTTCCAGGTCGCTGACGCGCGGGACCCGGCGCTCCGGCCATCTTCAACCTCCCACCGCGCGTTCTCGTCGTGGGATGAGCTGCTCCCGCCGGTGATTGCCGGGGCCACAGAGCGTCTCCAGCGACGCTCCGCCCACCGGCGTGCTCAGGAGGGCACGCCGCACCCATCCATGTATCACACGCATGCCGGGGAGGGCTGAAGCGGCGACGGCTTGGATGACCGCGGAGGCGGCCGTCGGCGGTCTTGGCACAGCGAGGAAGAGGCGGGGGAAGGAAGAGCTGGAGCTTGGGGGGAGTCTGGGGCGGTGCTGAGGTAGTGCTGGAGCGGCTAGGTGGAGGAGGAAGGGCCTGAGGTGCCCGTATTTAGGCGGTGGCCGGCGGCTCTGCTCCGGCCAGGGTGATGGCTGGAGGGCACGGGAGGAAGAGTGGGACGTCCTGGGAGTGCACGGGGGCTAGGAGAAGCAAAATGAGACGAAGGGGAGGACCCGGGCGGCCTTAAGTAGGAGAGGGCGTGGTGCACAGCGGGCCGTGCGCCGGCGAGGCCGTAGCCGTCCCTGTAGGCCACGGGGGGGCTTGCCTTCGAGTCGGGGGTCCTGCTGGGCGTGGTCTACGACCAGGGAAAGAGAGACGGAGAGAGGAACGAGCACGAGGGATGACAGGGACACGAGCGGCGACTGGTGGACGCGGGCGGCGCTCGGGCACGCGTGACACAGGTCGCCGGAGAGAGAAGGAGGAGGGGGCCGACCATCTAGCGTGTCCCGGACGCCGAGGCGGCCTCGGGGACACGAGGGGGAGGCCCTAGGTGGTCGGGGCCGGTGATTGGGGGCGGCTGCAGTGCTCCAGAGCACTGTAGCGCGCTCTGGAGCGTGCTTTTGGCCGGCATGGCCGTGCCTTTGCTCCTTGGCCGTGTCCTCTTGTGTCTAGCAGTGCTAGGGGATAGTAAACAAAGGCGTGAAGGTCTTGGATGCTCTGGGGAGCCTCTGGAATGAGGAGAGAGGTGAAGGAGAGGGTGAAAGCTGCTGCCAGAATAGTGAATTTGGGGTTTTACCCCCCTCCAATAATTGAGCTGAGGCCATAGAGAGTTACTGGGGGTAGAGTATGATCAGGGGAAGCTGTGGTAAGAATTTGGGGTAAAGGGAAATAGTAAAAGGGGTCCAAACACTTGTTTTGGTAATTGGACAGAAGGTGTTTGATCAGGTTTTGGGGAGGCAAATGACTTCCAATTGGCATGGGACTTAACAGGATGGAATGTCACATATAATTAGTCTCCTCTACCAAATTTGAGCTCATTTGGGCAAAGTGGCCAATGTAACTTTGGTGAACCCTAAAAATCAACAGAAATGGTTTCACCATGTTTGAGTCAAGCAAATCATCTCCCCTTGATGCACCACTTGGTGTAGCATCATCATTTGGGGTTATGATCATGCCCACAAAGTTTGAGTCTCCAGGTAAAAAGTTAGTAATGTAAAGTTGTTCAAATTTGCATTTGAACAGAAAGGGTTTTGAGGTGATCTGATCAAGTTGCTCTATTCCAAATCTTGTGCAATTTGGTCTAGATGCCTTATTAGGCCATTCTAGCATGTGCACCAAATTTGAGAGCATTTGGACAAGTTTGGCAATGTAGAGTTGCTCAAACTTCAAATATGGACTAAATGGTTTTGAGGGGATTAGAGGATGTTTCCTTGATCTTCAAGGCATGAGGCTTTGCAAGATCATCAAATATGTCATATATGACATGATAGAATTTCCCTGGAATTTTTGGAGAATATTTCCTTTGTAAATATTTCAAAAGCTTGAAATATCCAGAAAGGGTTTTGGAAGGATTAGTCCAATATTTTGAACATGACCATGTGCTGAAACTCTTATATATGGACAATATATGTCCTATGAGTCTCCCTGAATTTTGGCAAATATTTTTGAAATGATTAAATAATTTTTCCCTATTAAAGACCATTTCTGGCCTTAAGAAAAATCTTTTAAATAAAATATAAAAATAACTTTTAAAATTATACTTTTGTGGTTTCTGGGAGTCCTATACCTAATAGGATTCAAATAAAAATTTTGAAAGATTTTTCACACCCTAAATAAGGTACTTGCAGTGCAAACCTCAATTCAGGGGTTTTTGGAAAAACTAATTTTAGAAAATACCATTTGGCCAAAATATTTTTATAAGAAAATTCTATAATGGTCTATACACATGGCATGATCATTGGGAAAAGGTTTTGGGTCAAAGAGATGAAGTATAAGAGTTGGAGGATTTATTTGATTTTTAGAGCACTAGCAAACAGCAGACAAAAGTCAAATCAAGCAAAGTCAAAAACACTCAAAAGTTTTTGCAAATCCACATTTTTAACATGATAATTAGCTTAAGAAAAGTGGTATGAAAATCAGGGTGTGACAGAAGGGCAGCCGGGGGGGGCACCAGGGCTCCAGGCGCCCTGGCGGCGCGCCCCCCTGGGCCGCGCCGGGGGGGGGCCTGGGCCCCCCGAAGCTTCCCCGATGCTTCCCTTTGGCATATATTTAAAGCGTCCTCCGAAACCCTCGGAACAGGAACTCTTTTCGCGATCCCATCTCTGTTCCGCCGCCGCCGCCGCTTCCAAGATCGGGAGCACCAGGAGAACTCTTCCCGGCACCCTGCCGGAGGGGAGGATCACCACCGGGAGCTTCTCCACCACCGTGGACGCCTCCCGGATGACTCGTGAGTAGTCTCCCTTGGACCATGAGTCCATGACCAGTAGCTATGTGATGTTCTCCTCCCGTTCTTGTGCTTCACTAATTAGTCCTCGTGAGCTGCCTACATGATCGAGGCACATATGTAATCCTTATGCTGTTGCTATGTTGAGTTTGCTGGGATCCGATGGATTATGGGATTATGTTCAGATTGATCTTGAGTAATATATTTGATCTACCTCTTTTATATTTATGTTCATAAGTAATTCTTGCATGTTCTCCGTTGTTATTTATTGCTTTGGCCAAGTAATACGTAGTGACTCCAACAGGGAACGTTATGCTCGATTGTGGGTTCATGCCCCTCGATGACTAGCTTGAGTGACAGAAACATGAGTCTAGGGGATGTGCTGTTGCCACAAGGGGGAAAACAACGGTGCTTGTGCCCGCGGGTGCAAGGATTGTTTACTTTACGCAAAGTTCTTTTAATGCAGTTGTCTGTTGCATTGAGTTTACACTATGGGTGGGACTCGCAACTTAATACCAGTGAGATATTCTGGATAGATATCTCAAGGTGGATGATTAGTAGTAGATATTGATGGATTTCGGTCTACTTATTTTGGCGTACCGCCCATGCTTTGAACCTCAACCTTTCTGCAATGTAGTCAGCATTGGTTTGCGTTCGTGGTCCTGTCAATTGCCCAGCTGTAATTTGTTTACCTCACATAGATGTTTATCGTCTTTTGGGAGAGAGACATCACTAGTGAACATCATGAGACTCCGGTCCATATTACCATCATTGATCACATCCGCTATTTACTTTTCGCTATTTACTTACTATTGCAAAACACTATCTATCACTACTATCATTTGCTTTTAACCCTTTGTGAACTACAAGGCCGGAGGGATTGACAACCTCTCTGTACTCGTTGGGAGCAAAGTTATTTGTATCTGTGTGCAGGTCCACGTTGATTGCTAATTTGCGCCGTTAGCAGTTGACACCTACTTGTTGAACCTAGGAGTCTCTGGGGATTCGATCCTTGGCATCTTTGCTAAGGGAAAACACTTCTACATACTGCATCTTACACCTTCCACTTGGGGTAACCAACGAGGGGTTCGAGGCCCATCAGGCGCCGGTACCGGCGTGCTGTTTGTCGCACCCACCGGAGAACACCTCAAGTACGTCGTCCAAATGCACTTTCCCAAGGAGCAAGCAACGAACAATACTGCAGAGTATGAAGGTTTGCTTGCCGGCCTCAGAATCGCAACGGAACTTGGGATCAAGAAGCTTATTGTGCGGGGTGACTCGCAGTTGGTCGTCCGACAAGTGAACAAGAGCTACCAGAGCCCATTGATGGAAGCGTACGTCGACGAAGTGAGAAAGCTTGAAGAACACTTTGAAGGCTTGCAAATGGAGCACGTTCCAAGAGCTCAAAACGACATTGCAGACGGCCTGTCAAAGTGTGCTGCACTAAAGCTACCCGTGGAATCGGGGTTCTTTGTGCTCAAGCTAACTCAACCTTCCGTAACACCGTCAACTGGGCAGAGTAAGAAGAGAAAGTTGATTTCCGGTGACTACTTGCCGGCGAAGCTTCCTGAAACCGCCGCAAACAAGGTCCCCAAAGTCAACGACAAGATCGCTGAGGAACAGTCTGCTCCTGCGAACCCAAGGGTTTGTACAGTTGAAGCAGGCGTTCCCGACAAGCTTTGCTCCGGCAAGCTTGCCGGGGAGCGTCAAGCTCCGGCCGAGCCACAGGTTCTTGCCGTAGAAGCTGACGTTCCCACAGCAGCACTAATGCCTTTAGTCCTTGTTGTTGAGCCTCAGGCTCCAGCATGGGCACAGCAGATTGTCCGTTTCCTTCAAACAGGGGAACTTCCCGAAGAGCCAGAAGAAGCAGAAAGAATAACCCAGCAGTCAAGTATGTATCAGTTTGTCGGCGATGAACTATACAGAAGAAGACTCAACGGTGTCAAATTGAAGTGCATTCCCCGGGAAGATGGGCAGAAGCTGTTGGCAGAGATACATGGAGGCATATGTGGTCACCACATTGGCGCAAGAGCTCTTGCCGGCAAGGAATTCCGGCAATGTTTCTTTTGGCCAGAAGCCCTCCAAGATGCAACTACGCAAGTAACCAAGTGTGAAGCATCCAGTTCCATTCCAAGCAAATACATCAACCAGCTCAAGCTCTCCAGACGATCCCTTTGTCCTGGCCATTTTCGGTCTGGGGGCTCGACATCCTCGGCCCCTCCCCCCGCGCAGCCGGGGGCTTTGAGTTCTTGTACGTTGCCATCGACAAGTTCACAAAGTGGCCGGAAGTGGAACCAGTGAGAAAGGTGACCGCACAGTCAGCAGTCAAGTTCTCCAGGTCGATTGTTTGCCATTTCGGAATCCCTAACAGGATCATCACCGACAATGGCACACAGTTCACAAGTCGCACCTTCATGCAATACGTCCAAGACCTTGGCGCCAAGGTCTGCTTCGCTTCTGTTGCTCACCCGAGGAGCAACGGTCAAGCGGAGAGAGCAAACGCTGAAGTGCTGCGCGGACTCAAGACAAGAACTTTCGACAGGCTGCACAAATGCGGAAGAAACTGGATTGAAGAGTTGCCGGCGGCTCTTTGGTCAATCAGGACGACACCAAATCGAGCCACTAGACAAACACCCTTTGCTCTTGTCTGTGGAGCAGAGGCAGTTCTCCCCACGGAACTCATATACGGGTCGCCTCGAGTGCTCGCTTACGATGAGCTCGAGCAAGAGCAGCTGCGGCAAGATGACGCACTGCTCCTTGAGGAGGACCGTCTTCAGGCTGCTGTACGAGCTGCTCGATACCAGCAAACTTTGCGCCGCTACCATAGCCGCAAAGTTAAAGCCAGAAGTCTCGAGGAAGGCGACCTTGTTCTTCGGAGCGTTCAGTCCGCCAAGAATTCCAACAAGTTGACGCCGAAGTGGGAAGGCCCTTATCGGGTGAGACAAGTCACAAGGCCCGATGCTGTCCGCCTTGAGACCGAAGAGGGCTTACCGGTGAGCAACTCCTGGAACATTGAGCACCTTCGCAAGTTTTACCCATGAGGCGCGGTTGCCGTGATCCGCTCCGGCAACCACCTTTTGTACAAGTCTTGCCGCTGTTGCATGTAAACCTTTGTACAAAGCCGGGCGCAGACCCCGTGCATCAGTAAAACTTATATGCCTCGCACAACTTGTCATTTCATGCCTTTTCATTTTTCTTGCATGTACTATCTGACACTTTGTGCAGCACGCATCCCCGGTAAGCAATAACGAGCCGCAAAGCTCCACGTCTATGTTTCCTCCCTTTTTCTTTTCTCTCAAG
>LR738712.1:569524504-569596612 GCA_902687465.1 Secale cereale
AAGGAGACAGCGGTATGGACCAAGTGCCGTTCAGGAAGTGGTATGGGCCAAGTGTCGTTCAGGAAAGCCTTGCCTTTGCCGGGAAGCAGACGACGCAAAAGCTAAGTCGCCAAAGTTTGAGCAATCAAATTTTTAAATTTTAAAGTTATCTTCCTTGAACGACCGCACTTTGTATGGAAAACCTGTGCGCGGAGGAACCAGCTCGTGGCTAGCCGCGCCCTTACTTTGTTTCGAGCACGCTCAACGGCTTAAGCGTGCTGCGACAAGTGTCGCGCCCTTATTTCGTTTTCGAGTTCTCTCAACAACCTAAGTGTGCTGCGACGAGGTTTCTTGTCAGCAACGGCACTGCCAGCAGGCTGCTGAAGTTCCGCACTCAGCGCTTGCGGCAGGCGTCCCTTCGCCGGCAAGTTCCCTAAAGCGTAGGGTAAAAGCATACAAAGCGAAGAAGTCAAGTAAAGGAAATAACGTCGCATTAACTACCCAAAATAAAGTATATTACAAAATGACTTGTCGCTGTTCTAATAGACTATTGTTCATAACATGGTTGGCAGCGACAAAGGAAGCAGAAAGAAGAACAGCCTAATCCGCGCGGTCGCCCTCGTCTCTCTTGATCTTGCCCACCTTGGCCACGATAGGTGCGACAAGGGCCTTGAGCGTCTCCTGGTCGGCGTCGGGCGGCAAGGTCCTGAGGACGTTATTGAGATTGAGTCCTGGGTTGCGGAAGACTATCTTCATCAGCACCTTCTCCAAGACGCCCGTGCAAAGCCTGCGCGCCTCGTTTGCCAGCTGCGTGGGAATCTTTTCCCGGAGCTGCTGAAGGGCCGTCCCCACGCCCTGGAGGAACAAGGTAAGCTTGGCGCTGGGGTGGAGATTCTCGTCGGTGGAGTACCCGAGATACTCCGCCCCCAGCAGTTCCAGCTCCTTGTCAATGTTGGTGGCGGCAAGGACAAGACCCTCCGTCCAAAGCTCGACGGTTTGCCTGAAGTTGTTTTGGGAGATAGCGGCACTCTCCAACAGTGCCCTCTCGCCCCTGAGATCCTCCTTCAGTTTCGTCTCCCGCTCTCTGGTGCCATCAAGTGATGCGGTGAGGGTGGAAAGCTTCAACTCCAGATCGGCGATGGAGTCCTTGGCGACGGCAAGCTCCTTGCCCTTGTCGGAGAGGCGGACCTGCAGCTCGGAGTGACTATGGGCGTCCTTCTCCCTCTCCGACACAAGTGCGGCAATCTTCTCTTCGCTCGTCTTCAACTGGACCTCCAGTTGCGCCACCCTCGCCTCCAAGTCTCTCTTGGCGGTCTCAGCAACTGCAGCGGCGTCCTTCGCTTCCTGCAGAGCTCCGCCAAGAGACTGTTCGCGCGCGGCAAGGTCGTCCTCGTGGCTGTCGAGGTCGACCTTCCGCTGCGTTAGTTCACCTTCCCGCCGGGACAACTCCTCGGCAGCGAGCCGTTGCTACTCCTCTGCTTTGGCCTTCTCAAGAATGAACGCCTGATGCGCCTCGGCGAGCTCCTCCCACTCCTCCGCCAAGGATCGGAGGGCTGCTTGGTTGGCGGCCCGGAGCTCTTCAGCGCGCTTCTCCAAGTCAGTACCCGCCTTGGCGGCCAGAGCCTCTCGGGACTCCAACTTGGCCTGCCTGGCGCGGTACAGGGCCAGATGCCTCCACAGAAGCCCCTCCTCCTCGGGCTCGCTACTGCTGCCGGGCGCGTCGACGAACTTCAGCCCGGCGGAGGCGAGGACCTCCCCGTCGAAGACCTCTCCCTCCGCGGGCTCCCTTGACGTGGACGCCCATGGGAGCTGGATGAAGACTCCGTTGCCGGCCTCCAGGTAGGCGCCTGTTTCGGCCGCGGCAGCGGCGGGGTCGGCAGTCGGCGCAGCGTCCGACGCTCCTGCGGCCTCAGGGCCATCAGTGCGACTGCCGGTACCCTCCTCGGCTGCCGCGTCGGCGGCCTTGGCTGCCTCTTCGACGGCGGGCTCGTCAGCACCGACCGCCCCTTCAGTGGCTGCAGCGTCACCGGTGTCGCCGCGCGCGTTCTCCTCGACGGCGACTTCCGTCTCCATGGGCTCGGCTACGGACGAATCTGAAGCCAAGAAAAGAAGAAGAAGGAAGAAAATAATGGTCAAGCAAATATCCAAAAAGAGAAATTCAGAAAAAAAGAAAAGTTCAGGAGTTTACCTGCGCGGGCCTTCTCTTCGATGGGGTTCCTTGCCGGGGAGTTCTCCCTCGGCGGCGTGGTGGTAGCTCCCGCCGGCGGAGGGCCGCTGACGCCTTCCCTTGGCGGGGTAGTCGCCCTTGGCGGGGTACTCGCCCTCGGCGGGGTGCTCACCCTTGGCGGAGTATTCTCCCTCGCCGGGGAGCACCTCCTTGGCGGAGAGGTCGAGACATGCGGCTCGTCGGGAGCAATCTCTTGGCGCTCCAGAGGCTGCTGCTCTGCTTCTGCACAAGCCAACAAACAAACAAAATGTTAACAAGGATAAGAAGCCCGCGCGCGCGCGCCCGATGAGCGGAGAGTGAACAGAAGACTTACGCTGAGGGCTGCGCTGGGGACTGCGCTGGGGGCTGCTCTGGGGAGCAGCTGCCTAATCCGGCAAGCTCGGCGCAGGCGCACCCCCTGCTGCGGCGGCGGGCTCGTCCTCAACGACGATTATTGGGATCTTGGCCCTCTTTGCCGCCCTCTGGACCAAGGTCCTGGAAGAAAAACAAGATCAGAATCAGGCAAAGAAGCTACAAGACAAAGGGTCAATCAAAGACTAACGAGAAACAAGAATCACGAAGACTTACTCTTCCTCCTCCTCCTCGTCGGAGCTGAGCACCGAAAAGTCGAAATCCGGCTCGCGCGTCCCGGCACGAGGAGCTGGAGGAGTCTGCTCCCTTGGCCGCTTGGCGGGGGCCGTGACGGTGGTCTGAGAAGACCCCACTCCGGTTGCCGCCGAAGCTCGAAGGGCGGTGGGCACGGGGGCGCCAGTCCGGGAAGATCCCCCTCCTGTTGCCGCTGAGGCACGGGGCGCTCCCTTGGCGGCCTTGCTCGTCGTGGTGGCGCGTGTCGGGCGGCGCTGTGGCTGCTGGTTCGTCTGCCGCCCGGTCGCGCCTGCGGCCTTGCGGATGCGCCTTTTCGGCGCAACTGGAGGACTTGGTGGTGGTGGTGAGCTCCCCGAGGACGAAGAAGAAGAGTCGAGATTCAGCGACCCGCCCGAGTCTTCGGCAGGATCGCTTGATCCGACGCCTTGCTCGGCGGGCCCGCTCGACTCTGTACCTTGCTCGGCGGCCTCGCTTGTCCCGGCAGGTCGCCCGACAAGCTTTCCCACTTTGAGGAACTCTTCCTCCTCGGCCAAACTTACCGCCTCCGCTGCGCCCGCCTCCTCCACAGTATATCCAAACTCACCCGCAGCCCTGGCTGCAGCTGCCTCCTCCAACCTGGTGGCAATATACGCCATCTCCTCATCGGTGGTGTCACGGGTGAGGCCCCTCTTCTCGTCGGGCTTGACTGGTAGCTCCACCAGGTTGTCGAAGAATGTTTGCACAGCCTCGTCGGAAGGTTCCCGCCAAGTGGGGTCGATTCCGTGGGAGTCACACCACGACATCACCGCGAGAATGGCGCTGAGCGACGCGTTGTTGCACAACGGAACTACGCCCCGCGGCAACGCAAACCACTCCGGATGCTTGGGGTCATACTTGAATAGCGCTTGGAGCATTGCGTTGAGCTCCAAGACCGTAAAATTATAGTTGAGGCCCGGGCGCAGCCTCATGATGTCTGCCATGTTATCAAACTCCCAAGCAGGCCTTTTCCTCTCCTGCAAGGGAGCGATGCGGCGGCGAAGAAAGTCTGCCCCGACGGCACCTACAGTGAGCTCGGCTTGCCGGAGGCGAAGAATCCTAGTGGTGGCTATCTTCAGCTTGTCGTCCTCAGGGGCCAGGTCACTCCAGTCAATGCCGCGCACTATTGCAACTTGGCGCCGGGAAGTGAACTGCTGGGGGTCGTCCTCCATGATCCAGCACCAGTTGGCCCTCCATTCTTCCCACTTGCCGCGGAGCTCCCCTGTCAAGTAAGCCTCTTTCTTATGAAGCGTGAAGATCCAAGAAATTCCACCGGACAGAGGAGACCCAGACTCGACTCGGGGCGTGAAGTAGTGGTGGAAGAGAGTTACATTGGGGTAGACTCCAACAAAGTTTTCGCACAGATGTGCGAAAACGGCCATGGTCAAGACAGCGTTTGGGGTGAAATCAAGGAGATGAAACCCGTAGGTATTCATGATATCGCAGAAGAACTCCGAGTAGGGCGGGCAGAGCCCGCAGTAGAAGAACAGAGCAAAAAAGGCGTAGCCTCCCGGAAACGTATCGCAGGCCACGGCGGGGAGTACCTTGGTGCGCGGATGCGCCTTTGTCTCCCTCGACCAGAAGAGGTAGAAGGAGTCCTTCAGCTCCTCCGCGCTGAGCCTCGGCGGGAAGACCGCCATCTTCTTCCGCATTGCCGCTAGCTTCAGCGCCTTGGCGGTCTTCGCGGCCTTCGCCTTGTCGCCCTTCGGGGCCATGGCGGGGACTGCGAGGGAAGTCAACGGCACTGGGGATACTGGCGGCGGCGGAGGAAGGGCGGAGCGCGGCTCTCTTTCAACTTTCGGGGAGGAGGGGAGCAGCGGGGGTTTCTGGAGGATGAAGAAGCAGCGGACGAATGGGAGGAACTGCCCCTGTTTTCCCCTGCTTTTAAGGGGGAGAGGGGGGTGTTCCGCATTTCCCTATTAAAGAAACATGCCACGATCTCTCCCACGACGCCGCAATCGACGCGTGCCGTTAGGGAGGGGCGCGGTGGATACGTAGTGGGCTATGGCGCGACCGTGGGCCGCGTGTGCCCGTGCACTGTTTTGGGCCTGGCCCAACAGCGCTCGACACCGTGTGTGGCCCAGGCCCGGAGGCTCCTGTCGGTGCACTAAAGTAGGGGTACCTTAGTATCCCGAACTTGTGCACGGGCAGTAGCAGCGTCCCGTGGCAGGGCTTGCCGCGCGTCCGCCAGGACCGCTGTGGTTCCTTTGGAGCCATTCAAGAACAAAGTATTCAAGTTAAAGAAACAAGGCCCCGGCAAGAGGAGCTTGCCGGGAAGGCCATTCAAGGCTCAAGACCGCCTCTTTGGTACAAGACCCTGGCAGGAGGAGCCTGCCGGGAAGGCCAAACATGGCATTTCAAGAGACTTGCCGCGACGCGCCATGCGTCCCGGCAAGGCCCGAGGAGTGACAAGCTCCCAGGCGCGACAAGATGGCGGCCGCGGCAAGGCGCTCGCCGCGGCAAGCTTCCACTAAGTACCCGCGCTCCAGCTCATCCGCCCACGCGTTGCCCTAGGGCCCTTCCAGGCACGCGTGGTGGAAGGCTGTGCAGCCTGGGGTACACGGTGGCAAGCTGCGATGACGAGGCCACCTTCGTGGCGGACGGAGACGCCCTGACGGACGCTTTTTGCACTGTTTGGGGCGACGACGACGGGCATTTAATGCCCTTGTCCCCTGCCGTCAGGGTTAGGTATAGAGCACTATACATACACTGTTCCAACTACCACCGTTTTTACGTTTTTATCCTCACCTACGTTGCCACCTGTCGGTGACCCCTTTGATCTATAAAAGGAGGCCCATGCGCAACGTAGAGGGGGTTCCGATCTTCGATCACTCTAACGCTCAGTGTTGCTAGCGATAAGTACTGTAGCTCTTCTCGCTCCCGAGCCAAGAACGCAATACAAACCAAAGCAGGAGTAGGGTTTTACGCATCCGTGCGGCCCGAACCTGGGTAAACTGCTCGCGTGTTCGCCTCGATCCGCTCTTCGTGCACCCTCCGCTCCCTTGCCGTACCGAAAAGGGGCTCCGGTCCCATAGGTGTTCATGGGCGATCAGTTTCCCCGACACTCAATGAAATACCTCATGCTCCAAATTTGTCACACAACGGTTACCATATGTGCATGCTACAGGACTTGCAAACCTCAACACAAGTATTTCTCAAATTCACAACTAATCTACTAGCATGACTCTAATATCACCATCCTCATATCTCAAAACAATCATCAAGTATCAAATTTCTCATAATATTCAATGCACTTTATATGAAAGTTTTTTTATACCCATCTTGGATGTCTATCATATTAGGACTAAATTCATAACCAAAGCAAATTGCCATGCTGTTCTAAAAGACTCTCAAAATAATATAAGTGAAGCATGAGAGTTCATCTATTTCTTCAAAATAAAACCACCGCCGTTCTCTAAAAAGATATAAGTGAAGCACTAGAGCAAATGACAAACTACTCCGAAAGATATAAGTGAGGATCAATGAGTAGTTGAATAATTATGTAACTATGTGAAGACTCTCTAACATTTAATAATTTCAGATCTTGGGATATTATTCAAGCAACAAGCAAAACAAACTAAAATAAATTGACGCTCCAAACAAAACACATATCATGTGGTGAATAAAAATATAATCTCATGTAAAGTTACCGATAGACGAAGACGAAATAGGGGATGCCTTCCGGGGCATCCCCAAGCTTAGGCTCTTGGTTATCCTTGAATATTACATTGGGGTGCCTTGGGAATCCCCAAGCTTAGGCTCTTGCCACTCCTTATTCCATAGTCCATCGAATCTTTATCCAAAACTTGAAAACTTCACAACACAAAACTCAACAGAAAACTCGTAAGCTCCGTTAGTATAAGAAAATAAAACCACCACTTAGGTACTGTTATGAACTCATTCTAAATTAATATTGGTGTTATATCTACTGTATTCCAACTTCTCTATGGTTCATACCCTCCGATACTACTCATAGATTCATCAAAATAAGCAAACAACACACGAAAAACAGAATCTGTCAAAAATAGAACAGTCTGTAGCAATTTGTAACTTTCGAATACTTCTGTAACACTAAAAATTCTGAAATAAATTGGTGGACGTGAGGAATTTTTATATTGACCATCTGCAAAAAGAATCAACTAAAAAGCACTCTCTAGTAAAAAATGGTAGCTAATCTCGTGAGCGCAAAGTTTCTGTTTTTTATAGCAAGATCGCATTAACAATCACCCAAGTCTTCCCAATGGTTCTACCTGGCACATTATTGAAACAAAAGCTATAAAACATGATTAGTACAGTAGCTTAATCATGTGGACACACAAAAACAGCTGGGGTAAATGTTGGGTTGCCTCCCAACAAGCGCTTTTCTTTAATGCCTTTTAGCTAGGCATGCTGATTTCAATGATGCTCGCATAAAAGATAAGAATTGAAACATAACGGGAGCATCATGAAGAATATGACTAGCACATTTAAGCCTAACCCACTTCCTATGCATAGGGATTTTGTGAGCAAACAAATTATGAGAACGATAATCAACTAGCATAGGAAGGGAAAACGAGCATAACTTCAAGATTTTATGCACATAGAGAGGAAACTTGACATTATTGCAATATGTAGAAGCATATGATCCTCTCTCAAAATAATTTTCAGTAGCATCATGAATGAATTGAACCATATAACTAACACATAAAGCATTATTTTCATGATCTACTTGCATAGAAATTTTACTACTCTCCACATAAGCAAATTTATTCTCATCAATAGTAGTGGGAGCAAACTCAACAACATAACTATCATGTGAAGCATAATCCAATTGAAAATTAAAATCATGATGACAAGTTTCATGGTTATCTTTATTCTTCATAGCATACGTGTCATCACAATAATCATCATAAATAGGAGGCATGCTTTCATCATAATAAATTTGCTCATCGAAACTTGGGGGACTAACCATATCATCTTCATCAAACATAGCATCCCCAAGCTTGTAGCTTTGCATATCATTAGCATCATGGGTATTCAAAGAATCATACTAACAACATTGCAATCATGCTCATCATGCACATTTTTTATGCCAAGCATTCTATGTAATTCTTCTTCTAGTACTTGAGCACAATTTTCCTTCCCATCATTTTCACGAAAGATATTAAAAAGATGAAGCATATGAGGTAACCTCAATTCCATTTTTTGTAGTTTTCTTTTATAGACTAAACTAGTGATAAAACAAGAAACTAAAAGATTCGATTGCAAGATCCAAAGATATACCTTCAAGCACTAACCTCCCCGGCAACGACGCCAGAAAAGAGCTTGATGTCTACTACGCAACCTTCTTCTTGTAGACGTTGTTGGGCCTCAAAGTGCAGAGGTTTGTAGGATAGTATCAAATTTCCCTCAAGTGGATGACCTAAGGTTTATCAATCCGTGGGAGGCGTAGGATGAAGATGGTCTCTGTCAAACAACCCTGCAACAAAATAACAAAGAGTCTCTTGTGTCCCCAACACACCCAATACAATGGTAAATTGTATAGGTGCACTAGTTCGGAGAAGAGATGGTGATACAAGTGCAATATGGATGGTAGATATAGGTTTTTGTAATCTGAAAAAATAAAAACAGCAAGGTAACTAATGATAAAAGTGAGCGTAAACGGTATTGTAATGCTAGGAAACAAGGCATAGGTTTCATACTTTCACTAGTGCAAGTTCTCTCAACAATAATGACATAACTGGATCATATAACTATCCCTCAAGATGCAACAAAGAGTCACTCCAAAGTCACTAATAGCGGAGAACAAGCGAAGAGATTATTGTAGGGTGCGAAACCACCTCAAAGTTATTCTTTCTGATCGATCTATTCAAGAGTCCGTAGTAAAATAACACAAAGCTATTCTTTCCGTTCGATCTATCATAGAGTTCATACTAGAATAACACCTTAAGATACAAATCAACCAAAACCCTAATGTCACCTAGATACTCCATTGTCACCTTAAGTATCCGTGGGCATGGTTATACGATATGCATCACACAATCTCAGATTCATCTATTCAACCAACACAAAGAACTTCAAAGAGTGCCCCAAAGTTTCTACCGGAGAGTCAAGACGAAAACGTGTGCCAACCCCTATGCATAAGTTCACAAGGTCATTAAACCCGCAAGTTGATCACCAAAACATACATCAAGTAGATCACGTGATATCCCATGTTAACACAAATAAGCACATGCAAGACATACATCAAGTGTTCTCAAATCCTTAAAGACTCAATCCGATAAGATAACTTCAAAGGGAAAACTCAATCCATTAGACGAGAGTAGAGGGGGAGAAGCATCATAAGATCCAACTATAATAGCAAAGCTCGCGATACATCAAGATTGTGCCATCTCAAGAACATGAGAGAGAGAGAGATCAAACACATAGCTACTGGTACATACCCTCAGCCCCGAGGGTGGACTACTCCCTCCTTGTCATGGAGAGCGCCGAGACGATGAAGATGGCCACCGGAGAGGGATTCCCCCCTTCGTCAGGGTGCCGGAACGGGTCTAGATTGGTTTTTGGTGGCAACAGAGGCTTGCGGCGGCGGACTCCCGATCTAGGTTATTTTCTGGAGGTTTCAGTATATATAGGGGGTGTTGGAGTCGGGAACAAGTAAGGGATGTCTTCGGGATGTCCACGAGGTAGGAAGCACGCCCACGGGGGTGGGTGCGCCCCCACCCTCGTGGGCAGCCCGTGACTCTTCTGGTCCTCCTCCGGTACTCCTTGGGCTTCTTCTGGTCCAAAAACAACCTCTGCTGAGTTTCAGGTCAATTGGGCTCCGTTTGGTATTCCTTTTCTGTGATACTCAAAAACAAGGGAAAAACAGAAACTGGCACTGGGCTCTAGGTTAATAGGTTAGTCCCAAAAATCATATAAAAGTGTATATAAAAGCCCATAAAACATCCAAGAAGGATAATATAATAGCATGGAACAATCAAAAATTATAGATACGTTGGAGACGTATCAGTTATTTAAAGAAAAAAGTTAACAGATGTCATGATAAAAGAATCCAAAAGCATGAGTTCAAAGTCGGAGAATATGTTCTTTTGTACAACTCTTGTTTCAGGTTCTTTGCAGGCCAACTCCTCTCTAAATGGGAAGGCCCCTATGTCATCGAGGAGGTTTATCGGTCTGGAGCTATCAAAATAAATAACGCCGAAGGTACTAACCCAAAGGTTGTCAATGGGAAACGAATAAAGCATTATATCTTAGGTACGCCCATTAATATTGAAAGCAACATTATCCAAACTTTGACACCGGAAGAACACATAAAAGAATCCTCCCTGAACACTCGAGAATCGTTAAAATAAGGAGGTACGTGATACGGTAAGTAAACGGACACCGAAAATCCGCAAAAATAATTTTTTTTTGTTTTGGAATATTTACAAAAATAGGAAAATAAGAAACTACCAGGAAGCGTACCCTGGTGGGCACAAGACACCAGGGCGCGCCAGCGCCCAGGTGGGTTGTGCCAACCTCGGGTACCTTCCGGACTCCGTTTATCTACAGCTTGCTTGTTTCCCAAGATAAAAATTCTTTATATACCCCCCGAACCTTTTGACCACTGTATCACGGAGAAATCTTTTGTTTTCTTTTCTTGCTATTTGTGCATAGTTCTGGTAATATGTCATCTCAGGATTCCGATGGAGAGAGCTATGTCTCGCATCTCATTCCTGACCCAAAGTGCTATGGGGACTCATCTCCCCATGGCTGGGCTATGGATGACGAGGAGGATGCCCACTTGATCAGGATTGATGATTCGAGCTCGGAGGAGGAAGATGTTCCTCTGCCTGAACCAGGGGATATGCATGTGGAGTTCAAGAAGTCAAGTCTCCCTATGAGTACGGACCGAGCTAAACCAATCTATTCCTTCTCGTTTTCGGCAGAAAAGCAAAGGGGATTTATGCGACAAGATCTTAAAGCTGGAGCAAGAAGTTGATGATCTAAAGGAGGAAATTGCCCTTCTAAATTACAACATGAAAAAGCTGAAGATACAATTATCATCATCACCACCATCATCTTCTTCACCACCAAAGAAAAATTGAGTATCGGGTATGGGCACTCCCCTTGGCTTCCGCCAAGTTTGGGGGAGGTGCCCCGGTATCATATCATCCCCACTATCCTTTTGCATTTACTTACTTTAGTTCGATCTTTTTGCTTTAGAATAAATGAAAGTGTAGTTAGATCCCTTCTTTTCGTGAGTTTTCTTAGTGATTTATCTTTGTATTCATGTGTGAGAAATATAATAAAGTTTAGTTTTGAGTTTTTGCTTTCCTTACCTTCCTGTTGCAATAAAAGGAAAAGTTATAACTGAATGAATAAAAGAAAGGAAATAAATTAAGAAGATCATATGCTAATCTTATGGTAGGTGATAGCACCACATAAGGAAAAGTATAAGTAGAAAATTTTATTAGAGATTGACAAACATAGCATTGGTCAATGATGCAGCTCATGAAAGAATTAATAAGGGAAGAGAAGATTCACATATAAATATCCTATTCTAGAAATCTTTTGTGGTTGCGAGCCCCCATCAAAATATTACATGCCAAAATTGTTGACATTGGACAAGGAAGACAACTTAATGATTTATGTTTGTTCATATTCACATAGAAGTCATATTTTCATAGATCCTTTAACATGTGGTGCTTGCCCAATATCTTTTCTAGCCAAAAATTCCGCACTAAGTAGAGATACTACTTGTGCATTCAAAAACCCTTAAACCCAAACCTTTTTTGAGAGTCCACCATACCTACCTATGGATTGATTAAGATCCTTCAAGTAAGTTTTCATCGGTGTAATAAGGCAATAAAAATTGCTTCTACAAGTGTGAGATCATTTAGTGTAAGAGAAAATTGAGTGTTGCACGAACTTGTGATGGTGAAGAATAAAAGCGAGAGACTGCATAATAAAGGTTGATATCACAAGGGGAAATGCAACGTGACGTTCTTTTGCACTAAGCGATTGAGCATACAAACAAATAAGCGCATGTCAACCTCTGCTTCCCTCTGCGAAGGGCCTATCTTTTACTTTTATGCAAAGTGTCAAAGTTTCCCTCTATTCATTTTTATTTTATCCTTTGGCAAGCATCATGTGTTCAGGAAAGATCTAGGCACATATGTCCAGTTGAATATGGGTGACATGAGTTATTATTGTTGACATCACCCTTGATGTGAGTACGTTGGGAGGCAAAACTATAAGCCCCTATCTTTCTATGTGTCCAGTTGAAACGTTTTGCTCATGTGTATGCGGTGAGTGTTAGCAATCATATAAGACTATATGATTGTTGAGTATGTGGACTTCCCTAAAGGCTCCGATACGTGACCCTTCCTGAAAAGATGATGAATTGTAGTTGCAAAGTTGACTGAGAACATAGTTTGTTGGTTTCTAATAGAGTTTATGCTTTATACTTCAACTATGTGATGAACTGTTACTTGTTCATGAGAAGTATATGATACAAGTCATTTGATAAAAGTCTTATGTTTTGTTGCTGTTATAACAATCAACATGATGCTTCTATGTCCATATTTTGTTTTTATCGACACCTCTCTCTCAAAGCATGTGGACATGTTTATCGTTTTCGGTTTTCGATTGAGGACAAGCGAGGTCTAAGCTTGGGGGCATTGATACGTCCATTTTGCATCATGTTTTCTTGCTGTTATTTATGTTGTTATTGTGCATAATAATGCTTTTTAGAGTAATTCTAATGCCTTTTCTCTCATAATTTGCAAGGAATGCACCAAGGCGGAGAATTCCGATACCTGGAAATCTGGACCTGAAAAAGCTACGTCAGGCCGCCTATTCTGCACAACTCCAAACAAGCAGAAACTCCACGGAGATTTTTTATGAATTATTTGAAGAATATTGGAGTAAAGAAGTACTAGAGGAGCCCACCAGGTGGGCATAATCCACCTGGGCGCGCTAGGTAGCCCAGGCGCGCCCTTGTGGGTTGTGCTCACCCAGGGTCACCTCGGGTGCCCATCTTCTGGTATATAAGCCCTTCTGACCTGGAAAAATGAGGAGAAGACTTTCGGGATGGAGCGCGCCGTCTCAAGGCGGAACTTGGGCAGGAGCACTTTTGCCCTCCGGTGGAGCGATTCCGTCGAGGGAACTTCCCTCCCGGAGGGGGAAATCATCATCATCATCACCAACTACTCTCCCATCTTGGGGAGGGCTATCTTCATCAACATCTTCAACATCACCATCTCATCTCAAACCCTAGTTCATCTCTTGTGTTCAATCTTGTTACCAGGACTATAGATTGGTGCTTGTGGGTCACTAGTAGTGTTGATTACATCTTGTAGTAGATTACTATATGGTTTATTTGGTGGAAGATCATATTTTCAGATCCATTAAGCTATTTAATACCCCTCTGATCTTGAGCATGTTTATCACTTGTGAGTAGTTACCTTTGTTCTTGAGGCCACGGGAGAAATCATGTTGCAAGTAATCATGTGAATTTGATACGTGTTCGATATTTTGATAGTATGTATATTGTGATTCCCTTAGTGGTGTCCTGTGAACATCGACTACATGACACTTCACCATATTTGGGCCTAAGGGATGCATTGTGGAGTAGTAATTAGATGGTGGGTTGTGAGGGGGACAGAAGCTTAAATCTTAGTTTATGCGCTATTTCGCATGGGACCGATTGGATCCAAAAGTTTAATGCTATGATTAGAATTTATTCTTAATACTTTTCTTGTAGTTGTGGATGCTTGCGGGAGGGTTAATCGTAAGTAGGAGGTTTGTTCAAGTAAGAACAACACCTAAGCACCGATCCAGCTACATATCAAATTATCAAAGTAGCGAACACGAATTGAACCAACATGATGAAAGTGACTAGATGAAATTCCCGTGTACCCTCAAGAACACTTTGCTTATTATAAGAGACCGTTTTGGCCTGTCCTTTGCCTCAAAAGGCTTGGGCTATCTTGCTGCACTTTTGCTACTACTATCGTTACCTGCTCGTTACAAAATTATCTTGCTATCAAACTACTCTGCTACTTACAATTTCAGCACTTGCAGACAATACCTTACTGAAAAACACTTGTCATTTTCTTCTACTCCTCGTTGGGTTCGACATACTTACCGAAAAGAGCTACAATTGATCCCCTATTGCAACAACCATGATCCGAATGGACCGAAGTCTCTGTGTTCTGTGTCATCCCTAGATCGGTAATGCTGACACACACAGTACTTGAAGGATTTATAACAGAGTGGCAATCACACACTTATTACATCGAATGTCTCAAAAGAGAACTTATTACAAAAGTCTATGGCATAAGGTCATCTAACAAAACAACATCGGAAGGCTTGGAAGATAAGTCCATCAACTCCAACGGCATAGCTGAGTGCATGACAAATGACCTAGCACGTCTTACTCTTCTTCTGAAAAGTCTGCAACGTAATATGTTGCACCCCGAAACGGGCCAGCACATGGAATATGCTGGCAAGATAACACAGTAGAGCAAGTAACAGAATAAAGGCTAACACTATATGCATATTTGGCTGGTGGAGGCTCTAAGGTTAAGGTTTTTGTGTAAAGCCTATTTTCCCTACAACAAAGGAATAAATTTTATTTTAACTATCATGGTAGTTGAAACATCATTGAGAACGTTCCTCCAACTCAATCCCAATTAAAGTAGTCATTAACAACCCAACAAGTTAATTTTAGAGTGATGAGATCAACCAATAATTCAAGTACCAGATACAAAGGATTTGTCCATAACCGGGGACACGACTAATCATGATTAGTTTGTACACTCTGCAGAGGTTTGTGCACTTTTCCCCACAAGACTCGATCTCATCCGTTGGATTTCTCGCACTTCATGGTGTTTGAGAAACGGATGACCGAGACATAGTCTTTCAGAAGCTTTTACTCTTTACCCCGGGTGGACCGGTACACCTACTTTCCCCTACATCTGCTAGTCCACCACTGAAAGAGCTCACAGAACTTACTCATACTATGCCAGAGCCCATAATGGCGTTGTGGCTGCACACGGAAGTTTCTAGCATGAATAGTTTTATGATCCCTTTGAGCCTGGGTGGCATTCCATAGGATAATCACACGGTTCCTCCGGGATTTCCTAGGACGACACTGGATTCTCCAGGTGCCCTGCAACCAATCCACCCAGATGTGTATTCAAGTAGCCACCTTAAGTTGAACCATTAATTAACAACTCACATCTGTCATGGATTCTCTCAAACCCAATCCACGTCTACGAGCATAGCATAGAAACCTAAGCATAATGTAGAAGTAACTCCCTAGGGTTTGAAAATAATGCAGGTGATAGGTTCTACCTCAATCTACTTCCCAGACCCACAAGTTAAGAGATCCTACTCATGCAATGTGTGAGGGTTTGATCTAATGCATAAAAACTAGGTAATAAAGGGGTATGATCAAAGTGTTACTTGCCTTGCTGATGATTCGCAAAACCTAGAGACTCGTAGTAGCATGCTTCGCACTCCGGGAATTCTATCGCAAGCAAACAATAGCATACATAAGCAATCAAGCAAAGATGCACAGATAAAATTCCAAATAGGAAGATCTAACCGAAAAGTTCAACTTAAGAATTCCGGTTTGCAAAAAGAACCAAATCAAACGGAGCAACGAAACTCAAACTGCGAAAGAAACAAGATCCATTTACTAGATTGGTCTAAGGTCGAATTTTACAGTAGCAAAACCTTGTTCAAGTTGGTTAAACGGAAAGAGGGCTTTGAGACGAAGATCTGGGCGTTTCAATCACCTGATTCTGACTCTCGAGCGAAAAGAAAAAACTAAGAACAAGATCAGGGCAGAAATCGCGATAAAAAATAATCGCGGAAAAAGGCCCCGAAAAAGAAAACTGACGAACAGGCTAACGAACGAACGTTGTTGTTTGTGACTAACGGGCGAACAACGTTCGTTAAAACGAACGTACGGGTGAACGTCCGCTAACTAACTAAACCGAAAAAACCGAACCGATTTATTTAGAAAAACAGATCTAGGGTTCCGAAAACAAAACCGACCGATTTAAAAAAACCAGCGGCTACCTCGTGAAACGGGACGACGTCGGCGACGTACTCCGGCGGTGCTTCGGCGGGGCGGCGGCTGGCAGCGGCGGCCTCGGGGCGCGGGCGCGGCTAGTGTTTCGGGCGGCGCGGGGATGGGCTGCGGCGGCTGCGGGCCTCGCCTTATAAAGGCCCCGGCCTGGGGAGTCCTGGTCGGGTACGGCCGGTAGGTCGGTGCACTTTTTTTAAATAGACCTGACGCACTAAAACATGCGAAAAAAATACTAAATGGACTCCAAAAATTCCGAAATAAATTTTCACCGCCCTCTAATAATATTTAGGACAAAGTGAACATTTTTCCCGGACCTAAATGCAATTTGAAAAATGCGCATTTTCCTATGCAAATAAAATCACAAATAAATCCGAAAAAGATCCAAAAGTGATTTTAATATTTTTCCTCTAATATTTTTATTTTATTTTGGAAAAGTCATATTATCTGCTCGTATATTTTATTAAGAAATATTTTTAGGAGAGAAAAATAGATAAAATCAAAGTGATCCCCGTACCGGTATTCGAGAAGACTCAAATACGAAAACGGTGGAATTCCCAACTCTCTCCGTAGGTCCTTGAGTTGCTTAGAATTTTCGAGGATCGCCACACACAAATGCAATAAAATATGCAATGCAGTATGATCTATGTATAACATTCCAAATTGAAAATTTGGGATGTTACAAACCTACCCCCCTTAGAATGAATCTCGCCCTTGAGATTCAGTTTGGCTAGAGAACATGTGTGGGTGGTCCTTGCGTAGATCGTCCTCTCGTTCCCAGTTGGCTTCTTCCTCGGTATGGTGACTCCACTGGACTTTGCAAAACTTGATAACCTTACTGCGGGTGACTCTACTTGAAAACTCGAGGATCTTGACAGGTTTCTCCTCGTAAGTCAGATCACTATCCAACTGAATTGCTTCCAAGGGCACTGTGTCTCTTAGAGGAATATCGGCCATCTCTGCATGACACTTCTTAAGCTAAGAAACATGAAAGACGCCGTGAACTCCTGACAATCCTTCGGGTAACTCCAACTTGTAGGCAACCTCTCCCATGCGTTCCAAAACACGGTATGGTCCCACAAATCTCGGGGCTAACTTTCCCTTAACTCCGAAACGTTTAACTACTCACAGAGGCGACACTCTTAGGTATGCTCTGTCTCCAAATTCATAGACTACTTCGTTGCGCTTCGAGTCTGCGTAACTCTTATTCCTGGACTGAGCTACCTTCAGTCTATCTCGAATCAGCTTAGCCTTCTCCTCGGACTCTTTGATCAGGTTTGGTCCAAACAACTGACAGTCTCCGACTTCATCCCGCATCAACGATGTTCGGCATCTCCCCCCATACAATGCTTGGAATGGTGCCATCTTCAAACTGGCCTGGTAACTGTTGTTGTATGAGAACTCCGCGTAGGGCAAGTTGTCATCCCAACTAGACCCATAATCTAACACACAAGCTCTCAACATGTCCTCCCGAATCTGATTGACTCTCTCGGTCTGTCCATCTATCTACGGGTGAAAAGCTGTACTGAATTCCAGCCTCGTTCCCAAAGTTTGGTGTAGCTGATGCCAAAACTTCGAGGTGAACTGTGTTCCTCTATCTGATACAATGGTCCTCGGAACTCCGTGTAGACATATGATCCTGGTTATGTATATCTTGGTCAACTTCGCAATGGTATACGTGGTTTTCACGGGGATAAAGTGGGCTACTTTGGTCAAGCGATCCACTACTACCCAGATTGAGTCATATCCCGATCTGGTCCTGGGCAATCTGGTGATAAAGTCCATGCCAAGTTTATCCCACTTCCATTCGGGTATCGGCATAGGCTGTAGTAATCCTGCTGGCTTCTGATGTTCCGCCTTTACTCTCTGGCATACATCACATACTGCTACATACTCGGCAATATCCTTCTTTATTCCAGTCCACTAGAAACATTCCTTCAAATCCAAATACATCTTAGTGTTTCTGGGGCGTATCGAGTATGGCGAATCATGTGCTTCCTGTAGTATCAACTTCCTGATCTCGGCGTTGTTGGGCACATAGATTCGATCCTCAAACCACAAGGTGTCATGTTCGTCCTCACAAAATCCCTTGGCTTTTCGTTCACTCATCTTCTCCTTGATATCAGCAATCTCTTTATCATCCTTCTGGGCTTCTCGTATCTTTCCCAATAATGTTGACTGAACCTCCAAGGTTGCAACAAAACCTCTAGGAACTATCTCCAAACGAAGCTCCCTAAGATCTTCCGCTAACTCCTGTGGCAATCCTCCCTTCACCAGGGTATTTGCATAACTCTTCCGGCTCAAAACGTCTGCAACGACATTGGCCTTTCCTGGGTGATAGTGCAGCTTCATATTGTAATCCTTTATAAGCTCCAACCATCTCCTCTGTCTGAGGTTCAGCTCCTTCTGAGTGAAAATGTACTTCAAACTCTTGTGATCCATGTACACATCACAACGATTTCCAATAAGGAAATGTCTCCAAGTTTTGAGCACGTGCACTATAGCTGCTAGCTCCAAATCATGCGTAGCATAATTCAACTCGTGCGGTCGAAGTTGACGAGATGCATAAGAAACAACTCTTCCATCCTGCATGAGTACTCCTCCAAGTCCTAAGCGTGAAGCGTCGCAATACACTTGGAAATCCTTGCGTATATCTGGCAAGATCAGCACTGGGGCTGTCGTCAACCGTTTCTTCAACTCCTGGAAACTTTCTTCGCACTCTTCAGTCTAATGAAACTTTGTGTCTTTCTTCAACAATGTCGTCATCGGTTTTGCAATCTTGGAAAAAATTTCTATGAATCTCCGGTAATATCCCGCGAGTCCAAGAAAACTGCGGATCTCTCCAACTGAAGTGGGTGCCAATCACTCAGTGACTGCCTATACCTTGACAGGGTCCACTTCTATAACTTCTCCTGATATAACATGCCCTAGGAATCCAACTTCCTTCAACCAAAACTCGCATTTGCCAAATTTGGCATACAACTGATGTTCTCTGAGCTTCTCCAGAACCAAATGCAAATGCTCCGCGTGTTCCTCTTCATTCTTTGAGTACACCAAAATATCATCAATGAATACCATGACAAAACTTATCCAAGAACTCCATGAATACCTTATTCATCATACTCATGAAATAGGCAGGGGCGTTAGTCAAACCAAATGACATAACCGTATACTCATATAGCCCATACCTTGTGGTGAAGGCTGTCTTAGGGATATCCTTCTCTCGGATCTTCAACTGGTGGTATCCTGATCGTAGATCGATCTTGGAGAATACTGTAGCTCCTTGAAGCTGGTCGAATAAATCATTGATCATCGACAGCGGGTACTTATTCTTAATCGTCACTTCATTCAGTGCCCGATAATCAACGACCATCCTTAAAGATCCATCCTTCTTCTTGACCAAAAGCACTAGGGCTCCCCAAGGTGATGAACTTCGTCGGATAAATCCTTTCTCCAATAACTCCTTAATCTGCTTCTTGATCTCTTCCAGATCATTTGCTGGCATCCGATATGGTCTCTTCGATATTGGTCCGGTGCCAGGCAATAGCTCAATCAAAAACTCAATATCCCTATCCGGTGGCATGCCTGGTAGTTCCTCTGGAAACACATCCGGATAATCCTTTACTATGGGCACTTCCTCCTGAACAACTCCCGTGTGAGACTGTACTTGTGTCCTTCTATACGAATGCCTAGATACATACTTGACCCTTTTTCCCTCCGGGTTGGTAAGAAAAACAGACCTACTGGCACAATCGATGTTCCCTCCATACATCGATGGCCAATCCATACCTAGTATCACATCCAATCCTTGTGACTCCAAAACTATCATGTCTGAGGGGAAAACATGTTGTCCAATGATCAATGGCGTCTGAAAACATCCTTGATGTGCCATATACTCTGCTCCTGGAGAACTTACTAACATGGGGGTCCCAAGGACTTGGGCGGGCAACTTATGTCTATTTACGAATCCCCTTGAAATGTATGAATGCGATGCACCAGTATCAAAAAGAACTATTGCCGTAAATGACTTAACCAAAAACTTACCGACAACTGCATCTGGTTGCTCTTCAACCTCCTCCACGGTCACGTGGTTCACTTGTCCTTTGTTGAATGGCTTGGGCTTCCTCCCGGCGCTTCCATTGCCGTTCCCATTCTTAGCTTCAGGGCACTCCATGGCGTAGTGTCCATTCTTCCCGCACTTGAAACAGGTAACATGGCTTAAATCCCTCTTGGCGGGTGTGGATGGAGTCGAGCGGTTCTGATTATTGTTTGCTCCATTCTCATTCCCATTCTTGGAGCCATTGTGGTTGTGAGTACTCCCTCCATTATGGGTGTGGCTTCCAAGGTTATGGGTGTATCCTCCCGAATTCGCGGTGAATCGGGGCTTCTGCTGGGCTCCAGAATTATTCCTTCCTTGTCCATACTTCCTCTTGCGACTCTCAATCTGTAGCTGCTTCCCTTCAATCATAAGAGCCTTATCTACCAACTCCTAGTAGTTATTAAAGGTTGCCACCATCAACTCTACGCTCATCTCATCATTCAACCCTTCCATAAACCTCTCCTGCTTTGCGGCGTCTGTGGCCACATCATCCGGGGCATAACGAGGTAGAGTACTAAACTCATCTACGTACTGAGCCACAATACGGTTTCCTTGGCGCAAGTTGCGAAACTCTCGCTTCTTCATGCTCATGGCTCCAGTTGAGACATGGGCAGTGCAGAAAGCTTGCTAAAACTGATCCCAAGTGACATTGGCTACAGGAAAAGTGGTTGTGTAATTCTTCCACCATGCTGCTGCTGGTCCAGCCAACTGATGTGCGGCAAAACGCACCTTCTCAGCATCCGTGCAGTTTGTGGTGGTCAAATCACTTCCAATCTTGCGCAGTCAGTCATCATCAACTATTGGTTCAATGCTGCTAGCAAACACCGGTGGTTGCAACCTTACAAAATGTGTCAGGTTGTCCACGGGTGGTGGTGGTGGAGGGTTGTTGTTGTTGTTGTTGTTGTTGTTGTTGTTGTTGTTGTTGTTGTTGTTGTTGTTGTTGTTGTTGTTGTTGTTGTTGTTGTTGTTGTTGTTGTTGTTGTTGTTGTTGTTGTTGTTGTTGTTGTTGTTGTTGTTGTTGTTGTTGTTGTTGTTGTTGTTGTTCTGGACAAGAAGTTGCATCAAAGTGTTCTGCCACTGGATCAACTGAGTGAGCTCAGGGGGAAACTGAAATCCGGGCTCACGTCTCGGAGGCATCTGATGGGTGTAGAGGGAAGAGATTAGAATAGAAATGAGGTCTAAGGAAATTTCACTACCCATATGCATATGAGACAACACAATCATATCACACCAATCAATTTCAAGCAAGGGCTTACAAAGCTTCTAACTAACGTTATAAAAGTGCTATAATTTCTACTTTAAGGGGAAAACTACTAGTCATAGGGTGGCCATCTAGAAAGTTTGATCGACGGAAGATTCCATGATATCTGCTCGAGCTTCATCTTCATAGTCATCATCACTATCATCAGGGTGTGAGTCCATGTCGTCGATGATGATGTAGTCCTCAGAACGAATCTCCTTGGGTTCTTCTTCTTCTTCTCCTCTTGGTGCTGGATCTCCCATGAATACTCCTAGCTTCCTTGTCAAGTCATCATTCTTCTCCACAAGTATTGTCATCTCCTCCTCGTATCCGCGGCGTGTAGACTTGAGTTCCTCTTCTAGTTCCAAGTTCCTGGTTAGTGCCTTCTTCAAATCTATCATCCATGCGCACATCTGATGCTCCTGTCGACAAATGTGCTGGTTTAACTCCTGGATGAATGCTGCAATGGACCTATCCTTCCGGGTACTGATCATGTCCCATTGCTCATCTCGGCGTCCACATATCTGGTAGACAGTGTCCTTCAGCTCCTGCTTGTAGACTTCTCCAATACGTCCCATGGTAATGTGGGCTTCCATACTCTTGCCTAGGCTCCAGGTTGGTGCATCAAAAGAAAACTCTATGGGCTCATTGGATGGCACGAAGGTCCTCCCGGGAATTTGAACTTGAATACTCCATTGCTCTACTTCTGGTAAAGTGGCGGTGTAGGTCCCGGTGAAGCTTGGTATTCCGATGTTCAGGTACCTAGTGACTTCCTTCAAGTGTCGTCCAAAAGGTGTGTCTTCATCCGGTTGAGTGAACTTGTTCCTTGGGTCCACCATCCTAAAGAGTAGAAAATGGAGAGGAGTCAGAAATGAGTAGAGAAGAGTGACCTAGGGTTTATCTTAGTGGTCGTGTCCTACAGTCAGCGTGTGCTCTGAAAACATCTTGTAACGACCACGATCCAAATGGATCGAAGTCTCTGTGTTCTGTGTCATCCCTAGATCGGTAATGCTGACACACACAGTACTTGAAGGATTTATAACAGAGTGGCAATCACACACTTATTACATCGAATGTCTCAAAAGAGAACTTATTACAAAAGTCTATGGCATAAGGCCATCTAACAAAATAACAGCGGAAGGCTCGGAAGATAAGTGAGTCCATCAACTCCAACGGCATAGCTGAGTGCATGACAAACGACCTAGCACGTCTTAATCTTCGTCTGAAAAGTCTGCAATGTAATATGTTGCAGCCCGAAATGGGTCAACACATGGAATATGCTGGCAAGATAACACAGTAGAGCAAGTAACAGAATAAAGGCTAATACTATATGCATATTTGGCTGGTGGAGGCTCTAAGGTTAAGGTTTTTGCGTAAAGCCAATTTTTCCGTACAGCGAAGGAATAAATTTTATTTGAAGTATCATGGTAGTTGAAACATCATTGAGAACGTTCCTCCAACTTAATCCCAATTAAAGTAGTCATTAACAACCCAACAAGTTAATTTTAGAGTGATGAGATCAACCAATAATTCAAGTACCAGATACTAAGGATTTGTCCATAACCGGGAACATGGCTAATCATGATTAGTTTGTACACTCTGCAGAGGTTTGTGCACTTTTCCACAAGGCTCGATCTCCTCCGTTGGATTTCTCGCACTGCATGGTGTTTGAGAAACGGATGACCGAGACACAGTCTTTTAGAAGCTTTTACTCTTTACCCCGGGTGGACCAGTACACCTACTTTCCCCTACATCTGCTACTCCACCACTGAAAGAGCTCACACAACTTACTCATACTATGCCAGAGCCCATAATGGCATTGTGCTGCAGACGAAAGTTTCTAGCATGAATAGTTTTATGATCCATTTGAGCCTGGGTGACATTCCATAGGATAATCACACGGTTCCTCCGGGATTTCCTAGGACAACACTGGATTCTCCAGGTGCCCTGCAACCAATCCACCCAGATGTGTATTCAAGTAGCCACCTTAAGTTGAACCATTAATTAACAATTCACATCTGTCATGGATTCTCTCAAACCCAATCCACGTCTACGAGCATAACATAACAACCTATGCATAACGTAGAAGTAACTCCCAAGGGTTTGAAAATAATGCAGGTGATAGGTTCTACCTCAATCTACTTCCCATACCCACAAGTTAAGAGATCCTACTCATGCAATGTGTGAGGGTTTGATCTAATGCATAAAAACTGGGTAATAAAGGGGTATGATCAAAGTGTTACATGCCTTGCTGATGATTCGCAAAACCTAGAGACTCGTAGTAGCACGCTTCGCACTCCGGGAATTCTATCACAAGCAAACAATAGCATACATCAGCAATCAAGAAAAGATGCACATATAAAATTCCAAATATGAAGATCTAACCAGAAAGTTCAACTTAAGAACTCCGATTTGCAAAAAGAACCAAATCAAACGGAGCAACGAAACTCAAACTGCGAAAGAAACAAGATCCGTTTACTAGATTGGTCTAAGGTCAAATTTTACAGTAGCAAAACCTTGTTCAAGTTGGTTAAACGGAAAGAGGGCTTCAAGACAAAGATCTGGACGTTTGAATCGACTTATTCCGACTCTCGAGCGAAAAGAAAAACTAAAAACAAGATCAGGACAGAAATCACGATAAAAAATAATCGCAGAAAAGGCCCCGAAAAAGAAAACTGACGAATAGGCTAACGAACGAACGTTCGTTTTCTGTGACTAACAGGCGAACAACATTCGTTAAAACGAACGTAAGGACGGACGTCCGCTAACTAACTAAACCGAAAAAAAAAACGAACCGATCTATTTAAAAAAAGAGATCTAGGGTTTCGAAAACAAAACCGATCGGTTTTAAAAAAAACCGGTGGCTACCTCGTGAAACGGGACGGCGGCGGCGACGTACTCCGGCGACGGCGGCGCTCCGGCGGGACTCCGGCGGTGCGGGAGGCTGGCGGCGGCGGCGGCGGCGGCCTCGGGGCGCGGGCGCGGCTCGGGTTTCGGGCGGCGCGGGGCTCGCCAGCGGCGGCTGCGGGCCTCGCCTTATAAAGGCCCCGGCCTGGGGAGTCCGGGTCGGGTACGGCCCGTAGGTCGGTGCACTTTTTTTTAAATGGACCTGACGCACTAAAACAGGCGAAAAAAAAAACTAAACGGACTCCAAAAATTTTGAAATAAATTTTCACCATCCTCTAATAATATTTAGGACAAAGTGAACATTTTTTCCGGACCTAAATGCAATTTGGAAAAATGCGCATTTTTCCTATGCAAATAAAATCACAAATAAATCCAAAAAAGATCAAAAAGTGATTTAATATTTTTCCTCCAATATTTCCTTTATTTTGGAGAAGTCATATTATCTCCGTTCGTATATTTTATTAAGAAATATTTTTAGGAGAGAAAAATAAATAAAATCAAAGTGATCCCCGTACCGGTATTCGAGAAGACTCAAATACGAAAACGGTGGAATTCCCAACTCTCTCCGTATGTCCTTGAGTTGCTTAGAATTTTCGAGGATCGCCACACACAAATGCAATAAAATATGCAATGCAGTATGATCTATGTATAATATTCCAAATTAAAAATTTGGGATATTACACCTATACTTGTGGGTCATCACATGCCTCGTGGTTGCCGACGACGTACTCTGGGAGGGCCCGTTCCTCCTCCGACAGGGAGGCCCGCGCGTGCTCGATCTCGGCGTGGAAGTAGGCGGGGTGCTCGACAATGGGAAGAGGGGGGATGGGTACGCCCCCCGAAGCTGAGCCTTCACCGCCCCGGCGCGCGCACGTCGAGGGGCGCGGGGTAGTTTGCCTTGTAGAGGAGGTGGGCTCCCACTCGTGCAGAGAACGGCGGCCGAAGTCGTTTGCCGCCGGCGCATTGCCGGGGAACCGTTCGCCCATTTCTAGACGGGGAGCGAGGGAAAGAAAGGTCATTGGCGGCGGCGAGAAAGGGGGTGCGGGCTGATGCTTTCACCGACGAGGAGGGAGTGACTTTTATAGCGGCCGGGGGGCGGCAGCGTGTGTACGTGTGGCAGGAGGGGGAGAGGGCGCGTCGCCGCACTGCGCCGCCCGTGAGAAATCAATGGGAAGGCTGACAGGCGGCAGCCTTGGCATTGATTCCCCGCGAGAAACCGATGCGATGAGGACGACGAGGTGCGGCGGTCGCTGACTCAGCGGGCCCGCCAATTTTTCGCGCCAAAAACAATTTCCCCGGCGCCCCCGGGCATCCCCAGCACGCCGGGATCGACCTGGGTGTGCCGGCGCCAGTTTCTGGCCTAACCAACGAAAAATGGGCTCCTGGGGCGAGACTGGGCCGTTTTTTCGATGACGGCGACAAAAAAGGGGCATGAGGAGGGGGCCTGTTGGGGGCGCGGCTGGAGATGCTCTAACATAAAAGTAGTGTCATAGCTTATTATATTTATTAGCTTGTAGACTCATTTTGTGGAAGTGGTATGTGATGGTAACATACTCCCTCCGTCCCAAAATAAGTGACGCAAAAGTGACTCAACTTTGCATTAAAGTTAGTGCAAAGTTGAGTCACTTGTGCGTCACTTATTTTGGGACGGAGGGAGTATTATGTTACTCCAAACACCTCTTTCTTCATTAACTACATGCCACATAAGCAAAGTTATCTTGGAATGTGTTATGTTACTAGCTAAGTTACTTTCAATATGACCAGACTTAGACTGATCATAGTGAAAGTAACATAAGTAGCGACCTTTTATTCAAGGCAAATTTTAACATGCTCCCTCTTACCCCTTATTTTTACAAATGAGGTAAGAAGGTAAGAGTTAAAACTGCTCTTTATTCAAGTCCTACCTATGCCCGCACATAGGCGTGAGACTTGTTATTCAAGTCCTCTTTGGGCTGCGCCGCTACAAGGTATGGTGCTTGCTTTCTCGGATGCTGCTGTTTCTTTGAACAAGACCGGAGTTGGTGTTGTGGCCCTGAACCATTTGGATCATTGCGTGGCGGCGTGCTCCAAACTTTTGAAAGGTGCGCTGTCCCCTAAAGTGACCGATGCCATGGAGCTTCGTCGTGCTGCCCGGTTGGCACGAGAGGAAGGCTATGCTGATGTGCTTTTTAAGTCTGATTGCCTCTCAGTTGTGCAACGTTTGAAATCTCCGTCCAAGGAGTTCTGTGGTGGGATCCATCGTGGCTGATATCAGGGAAACAACAAGTGGTCTTTCTACTGTGCTGTTCATGCATGTTCGTCGGCATCAAAATGTTTTAGCTCATGTCTTAGCTAGATAAAGTTTGAACACTATTAGTTTGTGTATTTTTCATTCTGCTCTGGATTGCATCCGAGCGACCCTTTGTAAATTTGTTGCTTGATCAATAAAGGCCAACGTTCTCTCAAAAAGAAACATATGTAGTAGCATAGATGCCACATAAGCAAAAATGATGATATGGCAATTAGTTAATGAGAAAAGAGGAAAATAAAGTAACATAATATATTACCATCACATAGCGTTCCCCCATGCAAAATGAGTACAAAGTAATACATGAAGATATATACGATATATATATGTTACTACACCTATGACATTCCCACTATGAAGGTACTACCTCGGTCCTGGTTTTATAAGTCTCTCTTGTATTCTAGGTCGTATTTTGACAATGCTTTTACCTAATAAAATATAAGTTATATGAAGCAAAAGTAATATAATTTAAAACTATGTTCAAATACAAATCCGATGATATAAATTTTCAAGACATTCATTAACGTTTTGGTAGTTAAATCTACGGTCAAACTTTGACACGAAATGCAAAAGGGATAAATAAAGCAGGGCGGCGTAGTAGTAACATATACTCCCTCCGTTCCCAAATATAAGTCCTTCTAAAGATTCCAATAAGTGACTACATACGAAGCAAAATGAGTGAATCTATACTAAAATATGTCTACATACATTCATATGTTGTAGTCCATTTAAAATGTCTAAAAAGTCTTATATTTAGGAAGAGAGGGAGTAGAATAGTAACATATGTATTACTAGTCTAAGATACTACCGCTATGACTATCTTTATGCGTTCCTTTCTTGTGACATGCATGTTGGAAGGAACATACCTGCATGCATGTGCATAGCTGTCGACCGATCGGCTTCATTACCATCGCATCGAATAAAGGTGATTTACTGTTCCTAACTTCTCTCTGTAAACTAATATAAAAACGTTTAGATCACTATTCTAGTGTCCTAAAGGCTCTTATAAATCTTTACAGAGGGAGTACCTAGCGTCATCCTTTGGTAAAGCTAAATCGAGAGATTTCATCGTCGTACTGGTAGTGATAGGTGCTAGGCTATCAACACCACACAAGAAGTCAAGAATATGCGCTCTAATTGATCAAGGAGAAGTCATGCATTTGCCAAGCCTCTGCTCATATATGTTTGGTGCGTTACCATGTGTCCAAGTGTACCACCGGGCGGCAAAACCTCCTACCTAGACTAAAGCTAGGGTCCAGCCAGTTCGATCGATCACCGGAGTACATTGCATGCAATGTCGGTCGACGAGCGCCACGCAGCCCACTGCGGCGACGGGACCTCCGTGTTGGAGATACCCATGGTCGACGGCGTCACGGCGGAGCACAAGGAGTGGCTCAAGGAGATGCGCGGGTGGCTGATCGTCCTGGCCACCCTGGCGGCGTCGGTGACCTACCAGGCGGGTCTGAACCCTCCCGACGGGTTCTGGCAGGACGACAAGGAGCACACCGCCGGCAACCCCGTGCTGCACGACCGGGTGGTCAAGAGGTACTTGACTTTCTACTACTTCAACGCGACGGCGTTCGCCACGTCGCTGGTGATCATCATCCTGCTCCTCAACGAGCGGTTCTACAAGTGGGAGGCCAAGGTCGCGGCGCTCACCCTCACCACCATGGTCGACCTCATGAGCCTTGTGGGCGCCTACATCGCCGGCTCCACCCGCGACATGCCTTCCTCCATCTACATCATCGTCCTCACCTGCTTCCTCTTCGTTAGCGTCATCTACATCTCCAGGGTGCTGCCAAACCTGTGCTTCATTGTGCTGTTCATGGCGCCGCTGCTGTTCAAGGTGGCCAAGAAGGGGTGGCTGCCGGTGATGAAGCGCATGAAGACCAGGGTGGAGAGGGCCAAGAAGTGGGAAGAGGAAGAGGGTAAAGCAGAAGAAAACACGGCCAAGAGGAGGAGGAACCGGTGCCGGTGCTGCGCGTGCGGCAGGGCCTTCAAGTACGACGAAGACGAACATGATTACCAGCCATCAGTTTAATCGAGTCTTAACAGATACTACATCAGCCGTTCCTTACTTTTTGCCATATTGTCTGCTACTATTGCTTTTCCTCCCGCTCTGCTCTCCCGGTCAAGCTTGAGCATTGTAATTACTTCCTCTGTACCATAATATTTGTCTTTCTAGCAGTTCAAATTGAGCTGCTAGAAAGACAAATATTATGGTACAGAGGGAGTAGTTAACAAAATCGGATTTGCGAATTCGCGTCTAGATGAGATTTTGGTCCACCACTCGATCAATGATGTAAAATTCCTGCAAAATCTGTTGATGCCGTGTTGTTGTTGGCGCTGTGTGTCCCCGAAATCACTAATTAACAAAGGGAGTGCTACGTCCGGCGAATCATTTTATAAGATCCACCGGCAGCCGACAGCCGTTTAATCTACCGTCATCCAACGGCCTATTCCATCATTATCATTGCAACAAAGACAATGTTATTGAATCCTTTGCAACAAAGCTTATCTTGCAAAAAATTTTACAAGAGAGGTTATGTTGCAGACAATAAAATGTATTCATTTTTTTTGCAACATAGATATTGTTTCATGAATCCTTTTGCAACAAGAATGATGTTGCAAAAACAATTGCAATGAAAGATGATGTCGCAACACCACCGTCATCATTGCCGTTGTCGTTTGCAACTACGTCGCCGCACGGCCTGGTGGGCATATGCTGATTTAGTGACACGCACGAGGCCGAGGCAGTACAGGTGGAGGTAAGCACGGGGTCGCGGCACTCCAGGACGCAAGACCGATGGAATGCGTGCGGAGGCGACGAGCTCCTGGCGGCCATGCAGTGGAGGTTGACAACCGGTGGCAGAATCTGGTGGTGGAGGTCGGCCATGGCAGCGGTTGTTTTTGAATCTGTAGCTAGTTGAGTCGAGGAGGCCACCGCCAGTGGAGACTTGGTCGTCGTCACCACCGCAGGGTCTCTGCCCGCTCGTCGTGCCAGTGGAGACTTGGTTGTCGTCACCACTGGATTTCTTGCGTCGAGATCTTCAAAACTAGATTCCATGTCGATATATTTCTATGAACTTTTTTCATGAAAAACCCTGATGATAAAACCTGAACCGGGAGCACTTTTTTCTGTTCAAAGAGGCACAAATGTGCCTCTCGCGGATGTAAATATGTGCCTAAAAAAGAATCAAATTTGTGCCTCTTGTGAAAAACAAATCCAAATTTTTTTCCGAGAAGCACGACTATGCCTCTCACGGAAGCAAATATGTGCCTCCACAAAAAGTAAGTCTATGCCTCTTGTGGAACGGAAAAACACGTTTTCTCCCTTTCCGAGAGACACGTCGTGAACACAAATCCGTGCCTCCACAAAAAGTAAAACTATGCCTCTTGCGTAACCAAATCCGTGCGTCCACGAGAAGTAAATTTCGGCCTCTCGCGGTCTCGCGAAAGCAAATCAGTGCCTCCACGAGAAATAAATTTATGCCAAATGAATTTCTTTTTTGAAATTATTGTCCAGAACAAAAGAAAAACCATGAAAAAACCGGAAAGCCGAAAAACCAAAAATCACATCTAAAAGCCGGAACGGTACATAAAATAAAATCCGAATGAAGCGACCTTAGCGCGAGATGTGACGGCAGCTGAGAGCGTGCCAAGTGACGTGCTGCTAGCCCACCAAAAGTGCCCTTTTTTGAAGGGTTGTTTGGCCGAACTTTATTAGAAAGGGAATCAGGGGAAGTACAAGAGGGTTACAGTCTAGGAGAACTAGACCTTCAACCACGACGTAACAGCCCGGCAACAAATACAGATACTACAAGTAAAATAGAAATACATATACCAAAATAGGCCATCAGAGTAAGATATTCAGGTCGCTGATGCAGCCGGCTGCCCTCCATAGGCTGATATCCTCTAGGACCAGATCCCAGACCCTATCTGCAGAGCTGGTTACATTGTCAAATATCCTCGCATTCCTTTCCTTCTAGATCCTCCATTGTAAAAGAATGACAATAGTGTCGAAGTTTTTCCTCATTGGCTTCGGTATACCCTTCCTCGCCTTCGGCCACCACTCCTCCGTAGTACTGAAGCAGACCTCCGGTATCATGAAATCAGCACCTGTCCGAGCCCTAAACCGCAGCCAAACAAGTCTGGAAAAGTCGCATTGCACAAAAATATGTATACATGTCTCGGGTGCAGAAGAACACAAGGGGCAGATACCATTGGAAGGCCAGGTCCTTCTTTCCAAGTTATCTGCCGACAGACATCTTCTGTGGACAACAAGCCACATGAAAAATTTGCACCGCGGTGGCACTTTGGATTTCCAAATCAGCTTATGACAAGCAAACCGAATGTTCCCGAGGAAGAACAAATGATAGGCACTCTTGACCGAGAACTGGTGATCATGAGTGAGCTTCCAGATCAGCCGGTCCCTAGTACCAGAAACAAGAGACGCGGACTGAAAAATATCCCAGATCCTCAGATATTGGGCCAAAGCAATAAGTGTTAATCTGACTGAGATGTCTCGGACCGAGGCCCGCCCTAGCAGGGCATCTTTCACTGATCTATCTCTGTTCCCGACAAAGGAAAACAGCTCCGGTGCCAATTTAGCAATAGACTGACCATCCGGAAGCCAATTGTCCGTCCAAAATCTCGCTCTCTCGCCATCGCCCAGGCTGATGCAACACCCCGCGCTGAACAGGGCCTACACATCATTCTCATTAGTATTAGGGAACAGCTGCCAAGGTCTCTCCTCAGTATCCCATCTTAGCCACGGCCATTTGCAACGAAGGGCCATGCCGAACCACTTGAGGTTAATTATACCGAGGCCTCTCATCTCCCAGGGTAAACATACTCTAGACCAAGGGAGCAAAGTGCCCTCCACTGATCTCTTCTTCCCCCTTCCACATAAACCCCCAACGGCGCCTATTAATGATCTTAGTTGCCCAAAACAGCATAGGAAGAACCGCCATCAGATGAATGGGCAAAGCCATTACGATAGAGCGGGTGAGAGTTAGACGTCCCGCAGCAGCCATCATCTTCGGCTAACAACGTTTCATTTTTTCAGAGAATTTATCAATGAGAGGAAGAAGATCTTGGCGTCGAAGTCGGTAGATGGAGAGAGGTAAGCCCAAGTATTGAATAGGGAAGTGTTGCCTCCTGCACTGAAAGTGCTCCTCCATAGCTGCAGCCGCCACTTCATCACATCGGATGGTGGTGAAAGAACGCTTGTGCATGTTAATACTTAGTCCTGTGGCTTCCCCAAGGAGATGTAGAATACTAGAAATGGTATGGAGATCAGAATGCACCAGCTTGAAGAACAAAATGGCATCATCCGCGAAGATGGAGGCTCGTGGCGTCTTAGAGTTGCAACCAATATCAGAGAGTAAATTATGTTGTGTCGCCCACTACAACATGATGTGTAAAGTATCCATAGCAAGGATGAATAGAGTAGGTGATAAAGCATCTCCTTGTCTAACTCCTTGACCCAGGGCAAAAGGTTGGCCTACTTCTCCATTTATGAGGACCGAGGAAGATGCAGTTGGCAACAGTCCGCAATCCAGGAGCACCACTGTCTGCTAAACCCTCTCTTTGCCAACACTTGAAGAAGGAATTCCCATGACAAGGTGTCAAAAGCTTTGGAAATGTCAATCTTCATTAGCACCGCCGGCATGCGCTTCTGGTGGAGCCATCTGGACGTGTGGCGCACAAATTTGAAGTTCTCATGCATATTGCAATTACACACAAATGCGGTTTGTGCTTGTGATATAAGAGATGGAAGAAAGGGCGCAACACGAACGACAAGCCGTTTGGCAAAGATCTTGGCCACCCCATGAATCAGATTGATAGGCCGGAAATCACTTACCTCCAGAGAATCGGATTTCTTAGGCAGCAACGTGATAATGGAGGAGTTAAGATCACCAAAGGAGTAAAAGCGGCCATCAAACATGACCTTGAAAACTGCCATGAAGTCTTGTGCTATAATCTCCCAGCACGCCTTGAAGAACAGCCCTGAGAACCCATCCGGCCCCGGTGCCCTATCTGAGGGCATGTCCATGATAACCTTCTTAACCTCTTCCTCGGTGAAAGGCGCTTCCAGGCTACTAGCCATAGCAGGTGAAAGCTGTCCCAGGTTGAGATCGTCAAGACTGATCGTGTGTTCTCTGCGATCCGGGGTGCCCATTAGTTTACTGAAGAATTGGCTAGCCATGTCCAACTTCTCCTCATTAGTCATAACCGTCCGTGCACCAGCCTTGAGGTACGGTATCAGGTGCTTTCTGCGCCTCCCGCTAGCTTTCACGTGGAAGTATTTGGAATTTGCGTCCCCTTCCTCGAGGTCCCGCACCCTCGACCGCTGCCTTAACCGCACCCTCTCTAAAAAAGAAAATGCCAAACAATTTCCTTTGAGAAATGCCTTCAGGTTACGCTCCTTCGCAGACAGCGGCCTGTTCTCTTGTGCCGCATCAAGTCTCAAAATGACCTCTAGCAATCTGGAACTGGAGATTCAGCCTGCTCATGCTCCTTTGAACCCAACTCCTCAAAGCTGTAATCGTGCGCTGAAGTTTGAACCTCAAAATCTTCATTGGGTCGCAGCCAGAGAACTCTTGTCCCCACGCTTCCTTAACTACCTCCAAGAACCCTGGAAGCTTGCTCCAGAAATTCTCAAACCGGAAACGGCCAGAGCGCGGCCTAGCCGACGGACAAGTGAGAAGCAGGGGTGTGTGGTCCGAGATATTAGAGCTGAGCAAATGAAGATCACTGATGGGGTATATATCCTCCCAGGCATTTTTGAAGAGCACTTGGTCCAACGTAGCCATCAACGATAGCTCTTACTGGTTGCACCATGTATACCGCCTTCCCATCATTGGCATATCATGCAATCCCAACCTATTAATAGCGTGTCTAAATTTCGACATGAGTCTCCTGTTACCTCTCCCTGAGCTGTGCTCCAACTCCGAGCAAGTCAAGTTCAAATCCCCATTTAAAATCCAAGGTATGTGCACTTGCTCACTAAACTGCACCATTTGCTCCAGAAATCTCAATTTTTCATCATCTCCTTGAGGCCCGTACACAGATGACACCATCCATTCTTTACAATCTTCCAGACAGAGGGCGTGAGCTGAGATCATAAACTCCTCCTTCCGAATGTTGGAGATCCATAACCTATCTGATTTCTAGGCTAACAGAATTCCTCCTCTTGTGCCGTCAGCCGGCATATAATCAAAAGCATCAAATGTCGGGCCCAAAGTTTCAGATACCACCGTGGCATCCACCAGTGCGAATTTATATTCTTGAAAGCAAACTAAAGAGACGTTGCAAGATTGCACGAAAAGTTTGATCGAACACCAAAAGTGATCCTTGCATGGGCTCCCGAAGGAGTACTTGCTGATTAGTTGCTCTTGTGTGTCCCACATCGCGTGTCCCCTAAGTCGGGCCAGGGGTATGTCTCTGTTTTATTATGTGGGATGCATTATCTAGGCCAGTTGTCCTCTCCCAAGGGCTCGTATTATTTTTCCAAGCCTATATGTAGAATTGAAAGAGTCTTATAGGAGCAACTAACTGGAGGTTATTACTTGGGGATCTCCAGGGACCATTTTCAGTGGCCTGAGAGCATGTAAATGGTGCGTCCATCAGTCACCACATGTCGCATGTTGGATGCTCTCTCTGGATTTTTTTACACATTGTCGGGTTTAGACAAAAATTTTGGGTTTTCAGTTTTCATCTTGTTTCTCTAGGTTTTGAAGAATTTTTTTGCGAGAGAAAAATTGTGCTTCCACGAGAAGTACATATTTGCTTCTCGTGGAAGCATGCTTCTTTGAAAGGAATAAAATATGTGTTTCCACGAGAAAGACAGATTTGCTTCCCGTGAAAGCACATAGTTGCTTTCGCGATATGCTTCTTGTAGAGAAAAAAGGTGCTTTCGTCTATCTCTACTACTTAAAAAGAACGTAACGTTTTCATTTCACCTCTCTTTCGTCCAACCTTCATTATATAACTCTCACTCTTTCCTGCTTCACTTTGATTTTTTTACTCTCATCTCTGATTTTTCTCCCATCTATTCTCCCTAAAATAGAAGCAACTATCTCATGTTTTATTAACTTACCAAAATAAAAACATATTTTGTTCGATAAATCATTTAATTCTTACCAAATAAGTGCTTAACAATAAAATGGCAAGTAAATCATGACGGATGCATACAAAAAATTGCTAAGATTTTAGCACATCTATATCAATATAAAGAGACCCAAAGGGGCAGATCCAACTGATCTCGATCATCAAACTAAGTCAATCCAACGATCTAGACCGCTCCAATGGCGAGCGTTAAACATGTTTAATGTGCAATTAATATCATATCAAATATTGCACTAATCACAGGATTAACACACAAATAATAGCATACCTAATATCCACGTGCAATTAATATGTTGCCTAAATATTTACGTGCGTTGCACGTGCGCATTTACTAGTCAATATAATAATAGACGTGCAGTCATGGGCTAATCTATTAGAATGTCTATATTCTCGTTGCAACGCACGGGCAATTGTCAGTTGAATAGAAAAAAAATGTGTTTCCACGAGAAGCACGAATTTGCTTCTCGTGAACGCACAAATGTGCTTCTAGTGAAAACAAAGATTTGCTACCGCGACATCCTTTTTGTAAAGCAAGAATAATTAAAAAAATATATGCTTTCGTGAGAAGCACAACTCTGCTTTTCGGAAAGGAAAAAAATACTATACTTTCACGAGAAGTACAAAATTGTATCTGATGAAGGCACATATTTGTTTCCGTGAGAAGCACAATTGCACTAGACGAAAAAAAAAAGCATGCCCCTCCTGCCAAGATTGTGAAAGTGCAGGTCACCTCTTTGCCGCCTGCCGTCGTGCGGTCCCCGTCTGGCCCAGGCTCGGCCTAGGGCCCTACCTCACTATTGACGACATCCTTGCTGCTCCGCCTCGTGACTCCATAGCTACGGCAGCTTGGCGGGACGGGATGTATACCCTTCTCTGGCACGTGTGGAAAGCCAGGAACAAGGAACAACGTGGTGTTTAACTCAATTGCCCGTGGTACCGACGACTGCTTATCTGGTCCAGACGTCTCGACGCTTGCTCGAGCGAGTAGCTCATTTGATACTGATCAATGCACCTCGTGGCAACAAAAAGAACTTGATACTTCAAGCTCGGCTCACCGTGATATAGAGCTAATCTTTGCACCAGGCTCACGACGTGGTGCCAAGTCCCGTTCGTTATTAACTTCTGCTATCTGAACACTATATTTGATTTATGTGTTTTTTACGAGTGTTTTTTTCTGAGTACACATCTCTAAAATTTGGGGTCGCCACTATTCTGGTGGTCATTATGTCGTACCTTTGTTGCCTTGTGTATAATGTACCATTTCAGTTTTAAAATGACATGTATACACCCCGGCAAAAAAATGACCTGTATACACGCCATGAGGAAAGAAAAAACAAATGCGTACAGTTGTACTTTGGCACCCAACGGTTATAATCACATTTATACACGATTTGTCGTTGGCTTGCATACGCGTTTGGATGGGCAAGCATCAATTGCATGCATATCCTTATTTTTTTTGCGGGGGAATTGCATGCATATCCTTTTATAGTACCAATTAATTTCTTTAACTAATGTCTGCATGTTTGTTGCTAAAATATCGCCAGCTGGCTCCTCGTTGAGGCCACCCACATGCTAGTTTTTTCTTTATAAATTGTGGCATGGATGTTACAACCATAAGGACAACATAGATCTAGTAAGGCTAGTGAGACCAGAAGTGATGAAAGGAAGACAAGCCGATAACCGTGTCAACAAGCAGGCAGGCGAAGGTAAAGTAGATAAAATTAGTTGATTCCTCTTCAGATTATCTGTGTGAAGTAATTGGCTTTTGCAATTGTGTGTTCTTCAGATATATTACAATCCGTGAATGTCCATGCATATACTAGTTATGTCAAACATCGACTAAACCTTTGTTGGTTCCTGCGCAATTTCAGATCCAATTTGTTTCAAATAATATTTTTTTTACGATTTTAATCTACAATAATTTTTGTTATACAAATGGAAGTTTTAGAAAGACGTGGCATAATGATTCTGGAGGAAAAAAACCCTTTAAGACTTAGATCTACTATAATTTCTATTATATGGCTCGTGGATTCTTATGCTCTCTAGTGTAATACTCTCTCCGTTCCTAAACATAAGACCTTTCAGAGATTCCAGTATGGATTTCATACGAATGTATATAGACATATTTTAGATTATAGATTCACTCATATTGCTCCGTCTGTAGTCTATAATGAAATCTTCATAACTTCTTATGTATCTAGTAACGGAGGGAGTAAAATATTGTACATCCCATCGCCAATTTTTATGGCTTTCAATCATTGCAATCATGTCTTGTTTTTTTCTTCTGAAATCCTGAGTATAACGCACGCAGGCAAGTCGAGGAAGGCGTTCTGGCCCAACCACCTGGAAAACGTCATGCGAGGCGCCCTGCCGATGGACGCCACGATCCACCCAGACGCCACAGCCCTTGTGGACCAGTGTGTCAAGGAGTTCATCAACATGGTCACTGTCCAGGCCGAAGAGGAGTGCCAAAAGGACGGCAAGAAGAAAATGAACGGCCTCCACCTTATCAAAGCTTTTGACACCCTCGGCTACAACAACTACGTCGGTCCCCTCACTGAGTACCTCCGCCGGTACCGCGAGGATAAGGGCTACGTGGGGCGCGGCAAGAAGCGAGCCACGGCGCAACGGCAGGCTGCGACGCCGACGGGGCAGATGGCGCCACAGCCTTCCGAGTCCGCGTTGGGTCCACCCTCGGCCGGCATCATGGTGCAAGGTCAGGCGTTGGCGGCCACTGTGACGACGGCGACTGGGGAGATGGAACTAGCAGCACTACGGCTGTTCGGGTTTGCATTGTGCCAGCCACCTCCACATAAGCGTGTCCGCGGTGCGTCGTCCGGAGATGCGCCGGCGAGCAGCTGTAGCAAGCCACCTGCCTGTGAGGACGAGTGAATTAGCGTACCCCTGCTCTTCCTGCTGGATATCGATAGGATGCGAATATCGGTGAGAGATTATTGTAAACTTGGCATGATTGTTGCAGTACTGTTGGTGTTTGGTTATGGACTTATGGTTTTTAATTCCTCGTCACCATCTGATTTTGTTTTCCTGCGCCCTGAACGACGATGGTCACGGGAATTACCCAGTGATGTACAATTTTGTTGTTCGGCAAATATAAGGCATGTCGTTTATTCACACATCAGTCTTATCTTACAAGATAGACGGTTGTGCAAGACGATGGGGAAGAACGAGAAGCGGTGAGGCGAGGTGGAAGACGAAAGAGAAGTCGGGGGAGAAGAAACAGTGTAGTGGTGCCAATGTGCACACATACGAGCCGAACAACCAGAGTGGTGAAAAATTCGAATTCTTTTTTCTATCCCCTCCCATCGAAAACATAAGGTGTTCTAAGTTTTGTTATAAATCAAAGTTTTCAAGTTTGACAAAATGTTAAAATAAAAATATTAATAAACTCCCCGGCCTCTCTAGTCCATTTTTTTCTTTCTAGAATAGTAGAATACTCTCTTGTCGAGGTGAAGCTGTGTCGATGTGTGCATACATATGAGGGCGAACAATTGGAGTGGTGAAAAATTATACTATCTCTGTGTCAAAATATAAGATGTTTTTGCAGTCTTATATTTTAGTATGGAGATTACTCCCTCCCCTTGGAAGCATAAGGTGTTATAAGTTTTGTTGTAAGTCAAAGTTTTCTATTTTTTGTAAGTTTGACCAAATTTTGAAATAAAATTTTAATATTTACAATATAAAAAAGTACACTAAGAAAATATATTCCATGGTGGATTTATTGTGTTGATTATTAACTTAAAAAGCATTGACTTAGGAAAAAAACTTAGATGCCTTACAATTTGTATGTAAGAGATGGGCTAATAGATAAACATCCTACGGATTTATCTACTGTTTTAATGTCTGAGATCAATTATGATATGGTTTTAGCAAATATTTCTTGAGTTTTATGACTCTTGGGTATCATGTTGGGATTGATGTTATGGACCAGGCTGTTCCTTTTAAATATGTATGCATGGTGTTCCAAACATATGATGCATGTAAGGGCCTGCATACAAGAGCTTGTGCAAACAGAGGGCACCCTTTTTTAGTTAGTAATTTAAAAAATGGTCACAAAACATGAAAATTGTCCAGCGCAAACTAGGTAAATCGTTAAACTCGCATAAAATTGTTGGGGACGAAATAATTTTCTTGGTATTGTCCAACACAAGATTAAAATTAGCACTATACTAGGTGTAGTATTAAGTCAATGTTGTCATGGACAATTTGTTTTTTATGTTCAGATTTTTTGCCAACAGTTTTTTGTGCTCAATTTTTTTATGAGTAGGCCAATAAGTCAAGTTTGCATGACAAAACGTTTCAAAGATTTTTGACTTTTTCCTGAAGTGCTAAAAAAAACCTTCAATTTTTTATAGGGTTCATCTACCACCAGGTTCATAGGGGTATTTTCCTTGTGCAAACTACATACATTATGTTAGTATTGTACCATTCAATAAGCAAGCATAGCCTGATGGGCATGTGTTTGCTTGGCACCCAAATTTTCAGACTGAGCCAATTTTTTGGCTATCCCTCGAGTTTTTTATGGTCGTGGATGTCCCTTTTAGTTAATTTGTTTGCCAATAATTTGGTATGCATTTTTTGGTAGGGCTGGTGCACGCACAATCCAAACAAGCCCTATGATTTTTTTAACATAAAGTCAAAAAACTTGACTAGTTAAGGTCACCATCGCAAATCCTGATGCTTCTTAACGATAAGTAGTATTTTGTGTGCACAGTGGGACATATGTGATGTGTAGCTATAACTTTTGCCCTATTCACTGTTTAAAGGTAATACTACCTACTCCAACTCTTCTACTCTTAAATAGGAAAAGTACATCGGATGGTCAATTTGGTCTGCAGGAATATACGATCCTGTATATCAAGTTCTTTGATAGAGATGTGACAGTCAAATCAACTCGACGATGAACGAAAACAAGCAGGAGACACGAGATTTAACGTGGAAAACCCCTCCAACACGAAGGGGAAAAAACCACGGACACCAGCCAGCCAAACTTCACTATATTGGGGGAGGTCACAAACACCGGGGATTTACAATTTCTCAACACATCCCGTGCGGCGGCTTACAAGAGGTATATATAACACAGGTGACCTAGGTCACGGGCCGAAGCGGAGCGTAGGGAGTCTGAAGTTAGCCTTCCTCTTTATACTTGAATTTGGAGCGTAACATAACATTCTTCAACACTATTGCAAGGAGCACTTGCACATCGGCATTACTATGTTCGAGTTAGCACCTATCTTCACTGAAGTAGCTCTCTGACTTATGCTATGATCACGTCAATATACCAAAGATTGTGCGCATCAATCGATGCGAAGGACGGGATCTTTACCCTATTTATAAAAAACATCAATTTGGTAGATTTTGAGAAAGCTAGCCTAGAAATATCTCTATAGATTAGACTTGTTTTGATGTGACCAACCCTGAGTGCATTATTGGGTACATGTAAGGCAATGTTAGATTATGCGTACAATATATAGGGTATGTCATGCACCATAGTGCTCATTAGATTTTTCCCCTCAATTAGTTAACAAAAAATTCTTGGCTAGAAACACCCCTCGTCATAATAGCATTCATTTAGCACATGCAAGGCAATGTTAGATTCACTTTTCTTTTATGCACTTAGATATGTTCAAAATAACTTACATCACTTTTAAAAGTAAAGTTCTAGTTAGTCATAACGACCCAAAATTTTCCATTTAAAATCTGAAAAATAAATCATGGTTACCATACATCCTGCCATCTAAAGTTTTAATACATAAATTGCTATTATTGAACATAGGCGATATACCAGTTTGTTCCTATTAAAGATGCATGTATTGTACGTGTTCCAAACATGGGTTGTGTATGGGCTGCATAAAAAGTAGTATGGGCAAGCTATATACTTTATCTTAGTTATTTATCGCTCAACTAACTGACATAACACCAGCTGTAGACAAACAAACTCTCTAATGGTTTGATCAAGTCATCAATGGGCCTAACTTTGGTTGGCACTAATATTCGTGAAAGTAAACTCCAAACACCTGACTAGCTAAGTTCACCATCGGCAGTTATGATGCTTCTTAACACTAAGTAATATTTTCTGTGCACAATGCGATATATGTGATGTGTAGCTATAAAATTCATCACTTTCCTTCTCGTAGGCATTGAATTTTTTTGAGTGTGTTAATGACGATACTACATGCCTAGTCTCTTCTATTCTTAAATAGGAAGAATAATATCAAATGTTTAATTTGGCCAGTAGAAGCATATGATCTTCCATGGCATACACTTCAACACTACCATAAGTAGCACGTGCACATGTGCATTACTATGTTCGAGTTTGCACTTATCTTCATTGAAGTACCTCCATGATGGATGCTATGGTCATGGAAATATACCGAAGGCAGTGGCATGAATTCATGCAATAGCCAGGGGCCTTTACCATCTTTTCTCAAACATCAATTTAGCAAATTTTGAGAAGGCTAGCCTACAAGGAAATATATCTACATGTTAGACGTCTTGATCTAATTCAACCATGGGTGCACTAATAGGAAAAGACAACTTCTATAGAGTGTATTGTTGTACATATCCATATATTAGTAAGTATAAAAACACATGGAAGTTGGTGATGTTCCTACTAGCGCTCCGTGCATTTAAATTGATATCAAACATATGAAAGTCAATGATTGTGTGTATGGACATCAACAATTATTTGAATGCATAAATGCATTCTAAAAATTAACTAACTTGTGATATGATGGAAGTGACGACTTATTCTTGAACGTTGATGCTCGCTATAGATTCTTCATACAATATATAGGCTATATATTATGCACCTTACCCATCATTAGAGTTTGTCTTCAATTAATTGACAAATACCTGCATAGAAACATGCCCCATCATATCCACGTCCAGGTCAATGCTAGATTCACTTTGTTTTAATGGGATTATATATGTCCGAGAACAAGTTACCATCACTTACGTGAATTGAGAAGGTTCTCATTAGTCACACCTAACAAAAATTTCCATTTATGTACGAAGATAATAAATCGCAAATGCCATACATCCCAGCCTCGAAAGTTTCAATATATAAATTGCCTACTAATGCCCACATAAAAATTTGTAAGCGTCTGCCCGCGAATAGACCTCAAAAGATGGCTAGCACACATAAATGCATGCACACAATTAGGGTGTGATAAGATAGAAGCGACACCTGGTAGGTGTATGTGTCATCATGTGACAATACGTTTGTACTCGGCAACTCACTAAATTAAGAGATTCTCTGTACGGACACAAAAACCTTTTTGAGCTCGGCGGTCCACGTATGCCGACAAGAAAAAATGCCACGCGCCTTCTTGGAACAATTCATGGTGGTCCCTCAACACCACACCCCCTTCTTGATGCACCGTCTGGATTAGCTTTGATCCAGCCGTTCTCGACCGGGAGCCACCTGTCAAGCTGAGTTGGAGTTGTCACTCTCACAAAAGTTGCATGCGTCTGTTCCCCTTCAATCATCTGATTTGCATGTATGGCCGCTATTGCATGTGGTTCCATGATACATCTTAATTCCTCCGCTTCATTCTTTGCAAGCCATATGTAGTATATGCACTGAATCATGAACAACCGTTCTTCCTCATTTGGTTCACCTAGTCATGCCAATATCTAGCAATTAAGTGTACCTTGTGAGAACATCGCTGTCGGTGAGGTGCCAGAGAGACTTCCTTTTCCAAGCACAAAGATTTCCAAAATTGTACTGAATGATGGTAATGCTGAAACCTAGTTATGGAGTTCAACGTCTAGAACGATGCAATTGTACATCATCCGCCATACATGAGGCTTTGCCTTATTAACTAGGAGCCTTTGTGTCCCGAAGTGCTAACCACCCTTTAAGATCGGCCACCGATGATGGGCTCTCGGGTCTTTGTTCATGGACACTCTCAAGTGTTATGTTGAGCACACAGAGATGATGCCATTCTTTGCGAAGTCTGATGCTCTATAGTCCTCCACCACTTGTCCTCTAATTAAGATCTGCATGATATGATATATGTGGTCATGAGAGAAGATTCACTCCAGCTTAGTTCAGTCCCACACACGTTAAGCTGATGACAAACATGGTTGATGCCAAGCCTACGCCTCACACCAAGTGGCTTGAGATTGCCTTGCCTTGCGATCCATTTCTCATTTTAGATGTAAATCATACATTGTTTTGTCTCTTGTGCGTCACATCATGCCTTCCTTAAAATATTCATGACCAGAATTAAACTTCTCCATGTGAACAAGCCCCCATTGGGGTAGGACACTGTCATAAAATCTCCATCTTTGCAATAGCGAGCCTTTAATATTTAAGTACAAAGAGAGCCTAGACTTGGAATTATCCACTCTTGTTTAGCTAGAAGAGCTTGACTGAAAGCTTAAAAGTCCAAAAATTCCATGCCCCCTCATGTTTTCGTGCACATCTTGACCCATGCTACCCAGTGTACCCTTTTTTCTTACCATAGGTTGCTCCCCACCAAAACTTTGAAGAGATCGTTCATAGGTTTAGACACATATTCTTGGGGAGTTCAAAGCAACCCATGGTGTAGGTTGGGGTAGCTTGAAGTACAGACTTCATAAGGAATTCCTTTCCTGCTTTGGGTAGTCCTTGAACCTTCCATCACTAGTACAAAACATGCATTAGAAATAACCCTCATAGTGGGTGTGAATAGACAAAACATATCCGCATGTAATAACCCCACAAGAGGTAGTTATTCTTGTTATGCAAAGCTCCAAAGATGGTCAGAAATCTGAAACCGCTTGTAGGAGAGATTGGAGGCAGCTGGTACTATAAAATCGTCTCTAATTTTCACCATCGCATGTGGTTTCATCCTAGAAACAACATGCATACAATGAGTAACTCGAGGCACGGTCTTTTGATCCTATTTATGTACGGGCTCCTGACACTTCCCCTTCATATTTTGTCAATTTAGCTCCCCCTCCCAATCTATGACCAAAGCCTAGCAAAATTGTAGAACCACTGCCCAAACATTCACCTCACCGAGCACACCGGTTCCAATACGATTCTTCACTGGTGACCGCCATTGACCTAGATTCTCCTTCGCACGAAGCCGCACTGTGGCAGATCCACCCATCTGCGATGATGTGGTGGGAGATCTTTCGATCTGTGTTGATAGATCCAAACTGGCTACATTGTTGATCGAGATGGCTAAATAGGGGATGGGGTGCAAGCTGCCATGAGGGGAATGCCGCCACCGTCGACCTCTACTAAGGCCTACCCATGTGGACTCTACCACATCGTAGGACCAAGCACAATGATGTTGTCCCAAATCTCTGGCATGTTGAGCTCCTAGGTGTTATAGGCCTTTGTGCTGATGGATTTTTGTATGGCTAGTTCTTATAGTTTATGTTTCAAATTTAGAGTTAATTCAAACTAGTCTAATGGTGTTGCACTAGACTATAGAACGATGAAAAAACTTCCAACCTTGAAACTTATGTAAGTGTCGGTGTTAAAACCGACAGACTTCGGGTAGGGGCCGAGCTGTTAGATCAGATCGATGGGCAACAAGAGAGAGATAGAGAGATGACATGATGCTTTACCCATGTTTGGGCCCTCTCTATGGAGGTAAAACCCGACGTCCTGCTCTTGCTTGTATTATGAGAGTATCAAATTACAGAATTGATCTACATTGAGATCATGAGTTGTGATCTAAACCCTAGGGTATGATAATGATGAATGTATGTCAGATATCCTCTATCAACTAGCATCGTCTTGGCTCATATAAGGTACTAGAGGCCTAGGATAACAAGATTCTTAGTCGGATATGTTGATGGAGAGAAGTCCTTCTCTTGATCACCAAGTCTTGTGGAACCTTCCTCGTATATGTCATGGGCTGCCCAAAGTGTCCCAACAGTGAACTGCCATGAGGGTCCTCGGTCCGATGCACCTGGTCGGGCAACGACGTGGTGAGTACCCCCTAGTACATGACACCGTCTGTAGCCCCGTGAACCGACCTTGAAGTTGGGGACGCTCCTTGGTTCTTCCGAAATGTTCTTCACCTTCGGCCATCGACCTTGAAAGCTGGTTCAAAAATTCTTCCCATCTCTGATCTTGAGGATTGCCGAGGTGTATCCGAAGAGTTATCACATCGGGTATCCAAGGGTCCCTTAAAGTTCTCGGCCATTATCAATGCCTTGTTATTTTTACGCCACACCTCGGGTAGGTTTTCCCGTGCGGTGGTGTCTTCTTGTATCCGAGCTCCAACGCCAAACTACACCCGAGGTATCATAGATTACATTTGTCTTGAAGAATTTGAAGGAGAACAATCGAGCTTAATACCGGAAATGCGCTCTATGGAGCCAACCACTCGCAACCAAGCTTTTTGTTGGACTGCTTCCGTGGTGGTGCACCACCTCAGGCTTGGGCTAATTTCTTGTTGTATTTATTTCCAATTGGTGCAATTTATGTACTGCCGAGATGTATAGTCAGTAGCCCTCAAGGTTTGTGTCGGCCTAAAATGACAGATGCACTTGAAGGATTAAAAAAACACAGATCCTAGCAGCTCATGGGACTCGGGTCGATTCACGAAATCGGCCTGATGATCAAGTCCATGCTCGGAAGCATACATAGGAATGGAAATGCGGTGCGCAATAGCTCCGAGACTCATGCTGGGTGCGACTGACCAACCTAAGGATCGTAATCTCCTCGAAAGCAGTTTTGCACTTTGATTTTTACTGCATTGAATCGCCAATGCAGTTGCCCCCGAGACTTGGATTGGGCAGCATGGCTGACCCTAGGATCATATCTCCTTGGGAACTAGTTCAACTGTCATGTACATTTTGACAACGCCGAGGTGCAGGTTGGCAGGAAAGATGCCAAGCTGCATGTCGAAAAAGATTTTCCAAGCTGAACTATTACGCAGGGCACCTCGGGCAAGAGGATGTCCAGCCTCCTGAAAGGAAAACATACAAATAGGTTAAAGCTGCCATAAGTTCAGAAAACCATAAGTCCAGCCTCCTGAAAGGAAAACATACAAATAGGTTAAACATACAAATAATGATGAGTAAAGTTTGTTCGTTTCAATCCAAATTTGTTCGTCTACATTAAATAAAGTTTGTTCGTTTCAATCCAAATTTGTTCTTAAAATAATTTTTTGCTTCAGTCATGCTTTAAAATGACACATCTGATCTTTAAACACCAGGTAGGTCAACCTCCGACTTTAACCTCCTTATCCCGAACACGGAGTGCTTATCAGAGGCCAATTTAGCTCTCTAAACTCGAGCGACTTAGAGAGAAACCAGGCTATCTGGCTATTGACCATACACACGAGTCAAAAAAGGAGTGCTAGAAAAAACTTTGCAACAACTAAGAAGAGAATACTTCTTATAAAATGGCTCATATAAATTTAAGAGCCACCAGTTAACTTGGGTAAAGAAATTTGTTTTAAACAAAGAGAGTTTGCAACAAACATTGTTTTGACAAATAGCTATTTATTTAACACAAGTAAAATGCTTGGCTGAACGAACCAAAAATGTAAAAAGTTGAGAAACTTTGAGCATGAAAGAAACTTAGCTGTTTGACATGCTCGGCATTGATGACATGGTCTGGGCTTGTGGCGGGACGAATACGTAGTCCTTGGCCTGGCTGAAGTCCCAGCCTCCAGGCCCAAGGTGACCGAGCGAGGAGCTCGGCTCAATGAAGTGGCGACCCGACATGGTGAAGTGGTATGACGAAGTCCTCCGTCCAGCTAACGTGATGAAGTTGGTCGGCTGGTGAGACCGAAGTCCCAGAGTAGGTATATGAAGAGATGACGAAGCCCCCGATCTAGCCTCCATGTCAGCCAATGTGTCAAGGTAGGTCGGCGTGTTGGAGATCTGCTTGAAGAAGAGGCGCACGGCAATGCCGACGCAGGTCAAAATTTGTGACACGGTCGATGCCGACTTGATAAAGTGGCTGCGCGGAGATGCTAGTGTGCCCGCCTTGTGTAATCCGTGGGATGACGATGCTAGTGATGATTTAGCCTTCGTGTCGGTGCAACGGGCCCTTGGCCCATTTCACCAAACTGTGCATAGGCTCGAGGGCAAGTTTGCAACGTCAAGTACCAAACCAAGACACGAAGTGTAACAACCTGGTTTTTGCCTTCTCTCTTTTTCCGGACTTTCATTTGCTTTTGCTTTGGATTTGGAGCTTTGGAATCAATTCAAATGGACTTGAACACTTGGGCCTACCCTTGATTTTCACCCAAGTAAGCCCTCTACCCCTAACTGACCTTTCCTTCTCTAAAAAACTCCACAAAATCCCAAGGAATATTTTCCATGAAAGAAAATATTCATTTTCTTCCCTGAAAATCACTTCAGAGAAGTACGCTCCAAAGCAACCCCTAGATTTCTTGCTCCAAGAATCCTGAATAAATTCAAAAATATTCTTTGAACCCTAGGGCACCTTGCTAAGCAAAAATATTGCAGAACTTTTTGTAATATTTTTGCTACAGAAAATCATTTCTGTTTTGGACAGAATGATCACTTTCTACAGCAAGTACCATTTTCCTTGATCCAATGAGGCTATTTTTTCTTGAGCATCATTACCCTCCTAAGAAACTGCTAACCACCAATAATCAGCCCTAAAACCTCTCTGGTTTGACCACAGTCAAGCTCACAAGTTTTTGTCCAAAAACTTGCCAGCAAGAGAGCCACTCCCATAGTGCACCTGTGACCTAGCCAACTATGCAAAACGACCAAAAACACTAAAGACTAACTGCCACACATGAATATATGGCAAGCCGTGGCTCTATGCCAGAGTTCACGTGGTGACCATGCGTGTGCACGGTGCCAACATGCTAGTCGACGCGCTCTGGATGCCGCCGAGCGCTCTGTTCATCGCGTGCTCGCTTCTCCGCCTGCCGCACCTTGCCAAACCACGCCACCATCACCGTCTCGACACCCTTAACTCCCTCCCGGCGCTCGCCGACGCCGGAGCTAGCCGCAGCGAGCACGGGCACTGTGCGGCCAAGGCAACAGTGCGCCCATGCCCCTGTGCTCGTCGCATACCGCACGCCTGTGCTCGTCGCCGCTCGTCTACAGCCTCCGCGTGATCCCCGACGTCTCCCCCCTCTCTCACTGACGCCATTCGTCGCCGGGCGACGCTCCAGAGATCTCCGGTGAGCTCTCGATCCCCGCCTCGGCCTCGCCTATATATAGCCCCCTCCCGAGCTCATTTCTCTACTCACTCACCGCCACCACATCTCCACGACCCCGTAGGAAGCCGCAGCCCGGCCGGGCAGGCCTCTGGCCGTCGTCCTCGTCCCGAGCTCGTCGGCGATTCCTGTCCTAGGCCCCCTCCCTTTCCGGAGCCGCTCGTGCTCCACCGACTCCTCAGGTATGTTCGTGGTGAACCACTGGTGCGAGCTGGTGCCGTTGGAGCTGTTGGACTGGCCTTGCCTCACCGAAATCGCCAAATCTGACGAGCCCCGCCGGCGCCGCCGCTGCTAGAGAGCTCAGTTCCGACCCCGTCCGGCCACCTCTAGCTACACTACGGGTACGGACATGTGCGTCTCGACTTCCTCTCCAATCCTATCCCTTTGGATCGGGCCAAGGAGCTCTTCTTGCCGGCGTGCGCTCCGGCGAAGCCTCGCCATGTTTTGTCTCTCTCCCGCTCTCCCTTCGACTTGACCAGCGGGGCCTGCTGTCAGCAACTCAGGCCGCGCCCGAAGCGGTATGAGTGGTGGCGCCCAGGTGTTTTACGCCTTCGACGTCACCCCCCTGGATTTTCTTTTTAATTCAAATTTAGTTCAAATTTGACCAGAACTTTGACCAGCTATAACTCTTGTTCTACAAGTCCAAATGAGTTGATTCTTTTTGCATTCTGTTCTTACTGGAAAATCCTAGCAGCACACCCAAGATGGGAATTTTCCTTGCTGCCTAGAATTTCCGATAATTTTCAGAAGTGTTCTTCATATTTTCTTTTTTTATTTGAATTATTTTCAGAAGGTGAAGCTTGTCTTGAAGGCATCCAGGAGGAGTGTGAAGCTCCTCTGCACTAAGGCAAGCCACAACAACATTATCATGGTGTCTTTGCAATATTTGTGATTTTCTACTTGAATATATATATATTATTCATTGCATATAGTATTAAAATCAATAATGCTTGTGTTATTTAGTTTTTCAGGGTCAAAAGGCTTAGTTAACAGAAGTGAATGCTTGAACTAGTGAGATGTAGCTTGAGTAGTTGATCTAAGTAAGTTTGTCATGACTATGGTGATATGATTTTCGGTCTTACTCTCACTATATACATGCTAAGATAAGTTTTATTTGATTAATGTGCACTAAAGTGATGATTATAAATAACAAGTAAGAAAGGAACAGAAATGTTGAAGGTAAGTTTGTGCAAGTAGAACTTTGGATGAATTTGATCTGTTGTGATTTGTGATGCATGATATATGGTTGCATTTTATTTCAAGTTAAACCTGATGATAACTGAAATTGAACATAAAGTTGGTTGGGTCATGGTGCCACTGAATCGGGCTGGCGAGTGCAACCACATTTGCCTTTATGGGGAGGCCGGTAGTTGTCCGTTGTCATGCCTTTTGTCGGTGCCACCAATGAGGGAAGGTTATGGGCATGCTTTACCCTGGCCCGGTAAGCAGAGATAATCTTGTGGACCCCTTGTTGTTATGGTACCGTGTCCCCGTTTGGGACTGTTTATTTGCCACGACGGTGGTAGTTTTGCCTTTGGTAGGCTGGGTCACCCAGGACTAAGCCAAGTGGGGAGTTGGTTGGAGTGGCCGTAAGAGTGTCATGGCAATGGGAGAGTTCTGTCGGAATGCCGTTGGTCCACCCAAATGGGAGTGTGAGGCCATGGATTCCGTGGTGTGGGTAAAGTGCGCTACCTCTGCAGAGTGTATCAATCTATTGATAGCCACGTCCGCGGTTAAGGGCCCAGTTCATAAGTAAGTCACACCATGGATCAACTGTTATTAATGAACCTTGCACACTAATCAACTTGCATTGCACTGGTTGGATGATGAAGTCAGTGAGGCTCACTGTTGTGGTATCATTGTGATCCGGGAAGTGATCACGTTTTGGTTACGAGGTAACCAGTTGGATCAAGCATGGTTCCATTCGTGCTTCATCGTGAGCACTGTTTGGTTGCGTGGCAACCGGGTGGTAAGAGAGTCCGTGTGACTCGATGCACACTTTTGGTTTCACTGCATGAGTAGCATGTTGTTGTTTGCATTTAACTTGATTAAATGTCATGATGTTGTTTGTCATTATGGTTATGTTTGTTGTGAGCTTGCAAGTACATTCAATGTACTGACCTGGCATGTTATGCCATATTTCAGGAACGTCTAACTGGATCGGAGTGCTGCCGTGTTTAGACCGTGTCCACATCGGCGTCCCTGTGCTATGGAGTCCCGCTACGTCGCTGTTCCGCTACCATGCAGATGTCGTGCTCGAGGCCCCCTTTATGTCCACTAAATAATGTACATATTGTTCAGCCACACCGAGTGTGCCGCTCGGCCTCGCAACTTGTTGTAATGTCACTCCATGCTTCCGCTAGTTTCAATAAAGCGGTGATTTCTGTACCAAGATATTGTGTGTTGCCAGAAGACATGATCTCTAGGTTGGCAATACAGGGTAAACCGGTCGCTCTGAGCCCGGGTGCCACACGAAGAGATCGGCTCATTGTGGAATCAACAGGATGGTCAAGGAGATCAAGACAACCAAGGTGCAAAACACCACCAGAAGGAAACCATCCTTGCCGGGCGTGCGAGCCTGGCGGGGAGCCGGATCGCCCTGCAGCTAGTCATCAGGATCACCCCAGCAGGCTTGCCATGGCATGCGGGGGTAAAACTCCACCTCACAGCGACATCCAACACCAATCAGTGCGGTGTCAAGATTTAAGGTGGCTTAATGGCCACCCCTAGATACGTGACAGCCATCTCCTACCACAAGAACCACCGAATGACACCTGTCCAGAGACGTGTGAAGCGAACAAGAGCGCAGCTGGCAAGACGAGTCCGGAAAGGCTTGCCGGACCAGCAGTGATGTGACACTAAGTGGTGCATTTAATGCACCCTATCAACTGTAAAGTTAGGTATGATAGCACTGTTTGCTATCTAATCAACCTAGAAAGACTGATTTTCCACTGTGGGGACCCCTTAACCTATAAAAGGAGGCCCATGGAAACCGTAGAAAGGATTCGGCCATTCGAACCCACATAAAGCCCTCTCACCCCGAGGCAACCTTGCCGGGCAAGAGTGGCATGACCATTTTCCACCATTTCCACAATCAATACACCAAAGCAGGAATAGGGTTTTACGCCTCGCGGTGGCCCGAACCTGGGTAAAAACTGCTCGTGTGTTCCCCAACGCGCTGCTCGACGCTACTCTGCTCTTTGTGCAACGTGCCCGTCCCGTTGCCGAACCAAAAGGGACCTCTGTCCCATAGGTGGCCGTGGTTATACCATGACATCTTTGGCGCGCCAGGTAGGGGATTCACTTGCGTGAACCTAAGAGCATGAACATCACATCATTTTCATCGCCAGCTTTGTCTTCTTCGACCCCATCAACCATGGCTCCCAAGAAGAAGTCTAGCGTTGCAGCCCGTCCGTCCTCCTCACGGGTCCTGCCGCCCGCGTCCGCTGACACTGCGGGGCGTCAGGAGGAGCACGGAAATACGGACGCGGTGGGAGACGTGGTCGACGAAGGTGGCGTCATCATCGCTGCTCCCGCGGCCGAAGTGGAAGCCGAAAACGTCGGAGAAGAACAACATCAGCTACGCCCCGGTGGCGATGTCCCGCGAGGTACGGGCGGAGAAGTCCTTCCTTTTGGGCATCCTCGTCCAACCGACGGGCACAACATTGGCAGTGCTGCTCGCTTTGGAGCGAATCGCAACACCCCGGCCGCCCCCAGTGCGGGTGCGACCTTGGAGCTTGCCCCGCCTCCAGGAAGGGTGGACCCAGCCGCTGCGCCCAATGGAACCGCCGAGCCTCGAGCACCTCCACTTCGTCACCATGCCGTCCAAGTGGCTGCCTCCCAACGATGAGGACATGGTGCAACAACTGCTGGCACGACCATGAGTCAAGTGACCTTATGGTCCACATCATCATCACTCCCAAGCACCGCGTGAGAGGCTATGGCGGATGCCCAGCTACAATTGAAATTTCTGCCGGCAGCCGATCAGATGGATGAGGGGCGAGCCACCATCAGAAGTCTGATTGGTTTCGCTGACGCGGAGAAATCACGGCAGGCTAGCCCGCCACGGCCTCCCCAAGCGACGACGACGGCCCACGCTAGCCGCGTCGAGGGTGCCACTCACACGGTGCAGTGTCCACCGCGACCACCGGCGTGGGGGCTATGCAACCAGGAGCCTGACAACGTGTGGATGGCTTCGTGGGATCCACGAGCGCACCAAGGCCAACAACGAGCCCCGGAGGGCAGGCAGAGGGAGCGCGCGTGTTGCCATCAACCAACGTTGCAGCGACCACTGCTAGCCCGATGGGCGCGGGGGCTCCAACGTCGACGAGCTCGCGCTCAGCGGGGGCAGGTACTTGCCTTTCGAGGTGGAGTGCCCTGCATTCACCCATGAGCTGCAAAAAGTCCGTTGACCGTCTGCTCGCACGTTCAAGCCTGAGACCCCAGAAAAGTACGATGGGAAGCTGAACCCGACAGAGTTCTTGTGCATCTACATCATCGCTGTTCAAGCTGCTGAAGGAAGAGATGAAAAGGTATTTGCCAACTATTTTCCATTAGCACTTAAGCCTAATGTGAGAGCTTGGCTGATGCATCTGCCGGAGAACTCCATTTCGTCTTGGGCTGACCTGTGCCATGAGTTCGTTGGTGCCTTCACCGACAGCCACCTAGAACTAGGGTGGCCCAGCGATTTGCAGTTGCTGCCGTAGATGGAAGGAGAGTGTCACATCCCTGGTTTTGTCTTGCACTTGGGTTAGTCATGCATGTTGCATCATGTTTAAATTTCTTATAAACTTTAAATGGGGATTTACCTACCCAAGCACCCCTTTGAAAAACTAGGTTCAAACAAATTTGATTTCAATGAACCCAAAATGCCCTTCACAAAATGTTCATCATTTTTGATCTTGGCTAAAACCTCTTCCAAAAATGGTTTCATAATTTTGGGAGCCATTCTGGATCTTTGAATTAAGTCATAACTATTTGCATTTGGACATTTAAAATGCTATAAATATTTTTAAATGTCTAAATAATTCTGAAAGCAATTTTAGGCTTTTGGGAATAATCTCAAAAGTGCCTCTGATTATTCTCAGAGTTTTCCAAAGTGATTTAGTATTTTTACTAAATCAAAACCCACCGCAGAAGCAAAAGAAAAAGAAAACAAAAGGGAAAAGGGACTTACCTCGCAAACCCACCTGGCCTGGCACTGTTGGCCCAGCCCACCAGCACCACCGTCCTCAAGCTCCTGCCAGGAGGACGCCGAGGGTGTGCTCGCCACGCGCGCGCACACGCGCGCCACCTCCTGCCTGCCTATTTGCGTCCCCGACGCCCTGGACGTCGCCACGCGATCCCCCTTGATCCCCACTCATTTCCCCTCTCTCCCTGGACCTCTTCCCCTCCTCTGTCTCTTGGCCCAAGCGAGACCGAGAACCACCGTCGCCGCCGTTCGCCGTAGCCGCAGCCTCTGCCTTCCCCTTGCCTCCCCACCTTGTCCGAGAGCTCCGCCTCGTCTCTCTCATCCTCTACGCCGAGTCAAGCGACCCGGGGTGCACTGCAGCATCGGCCTCGACGTCGTCTTCAACCGTCGGATGCCGGAGATCGTCACCATCGTACGCCGTCGTCAGGCCTTCTGTGAGCCGGCTGGGACCTTCTACGGCTTCTCTGTGAGCTCCTACGCCGCCCTTATCCCTCCCCGTGCTCGATTTCACCGTGTAGCCGTCGTTTCTGTCAAACCCGAGAACCCATCACCGCTGGCCGTGTCGCCGCCCTGGCTAGAGCTCACGCGCGTCATGTCCAGCACGTTACCATGCTCAGCACGTCCCCAGAAACCAGCTGACACCACCATCTTGCCCAGAGACGCCCAGTAGTGCCAAACCGAGCATGCCCGTAGCTCTGGCCGCCGCCTCGCTCGCCGCCGGCGCTGCTCCCGTCCACCCTGCAGCCTCCCGTCCAGTCCTTTGGATGCGGATGAGCAAGAGCTCCTCCCCGGTGCCCTCAGCGCGCCAAACCACCGCGTGTAGCTCAAATCCAATCTGCGCCGCCATCGATTTGGTCGCCGCCGGCCAGGCTCCGGCGACTGCCGATGCGGCACACTTAATTAGTGCTAATGATCCAACTAATCACCCCTAGAGCCACTGACTAGTGGGCCCTGTCGGGGATATACCCCGCGGTATGAACCGGCCGGAAATATGACCCGGCCGGACTTGGCGATTTACTTGAGACCCGGTTTACACTTGATGATTCACTGGCGATCCGTCCTGACCAGACGGTTTATAAGCAACCTGCCTAAATAATACCACTCACTGGTAACCCAGTTGGCGGATCACGGATGACAAGGCCCAAAGCCCAGAAGGCCGGTTCATGTTATGGTGGGCCGGTTTATGAAGAAAGCACAAGGGATATTCTCCTACAAAGGAAGCAAGACTAGGACTCCTTGTAATAAAGCAATCCTAATCCTACTAGGACTCTACATGTAACCCGCCCCTTCAACATATATAAGGAGGGGCAGGGCTCCCCAAAGAGGGACAAGTTTAGACAAGTTCTCACAAGTTTCTAGGGCTAGACACAAAGAGCCGGTTTACCGGCGACACCATGAGGATCATAATGAGACCTAGCCTCAAACAGCACGTAGGGCTATTACCGGATGATGTTTCCCGGGGCCCGAAGCTGTCTAAATCTTTGTCTTGCGCGTTGCTTCTCTCGATACCGCTCAACCCCTCTCAAGCTACCAAATAGATGCGCGGCCTCACGACTAAGTCTGCTAAACCGAACATCTGCCATGCTAATTCCGCGACAGTTGGCGCCCACCGTGGGGCCTGCGCACGGTGGTGTTGAGTTCTTGAAGGGATCTATTTTAGGGTTCGAGAAAGTTTGCAATTTTTTCGGGTGAAGAAAAGATTCAGTATGAAAGGATTCAGATCAGCTAATAGTTCATCACTCAAGATCAAAGAAATCATTAGCGGCGGCATAGACAAAATCAAGATCAGGGTAGTTAGGGTTCGATGTTTTGTGCGTCGCCGATTTTACGTGATCGGTCGAATCCGAACAGGAGATCAATTTTTGCTGCGTGTCGTCGAGGCCAAACTGGATTTTTTCTGCCGTATGTCAAGTCAGATCAATCTGCATCAGCAAGCGCGTGGGGAGATAAAGGATCAAGTTCCGAGGCAGTTTCATAAAGTGATCTGCTGAAAACTGCTGCTACTGTGATTCGTAGTACTAGTCGTACTTCTAATAAATGATATGTTACTATTTACTTGAAGGCAATACTATTTCGTTGCTGCTGTGGCAGAAAGGGATCCATCAAATATATTTGAGTACTGCCCATAGTAAAAGCTCAGGTTTTGAGGAGGCAACCCATCCAGAAAAGAAATAATATTTGTTAAAGTGGTTTCATGTGAGCGTACATGCTTGGGGTAAAGATTACCACACCGGATCGAACTACTAAGTCAACAGGTTTAATCTCCAACGCACGGCCGTTCAGCTCAGCTTCGCTGCTGCCTCGCGTGTGAATCCCTGCCAAGTTGGCCAAGCTGCCATGATCCACCGAGCCGCTAGCTTCCACTGCCACCGACGCGGTCTCTAACTCTGAGCCGCCTTGCATCACCAAACCACCGCGCTGCACCGTCCGTCTTGACCTGCAGCTGCCTTGAATCACCAACAGCGCAGGCTGCCGTGAAGCCGCCACCTTCATCTCACCTTTGGGCCGCTGGCGCCTTTCCGCCGTCGCGACTGCAACCTGCTTGTGCTGAGCTACTGCAAGGACTCCTCCTTCAAAGTCGCTTCCACCGAAGCTGGCCTTGAGTAGCTGCCTGCAAAGTGCCCCTACGCCGAGTCGCCGCTACCCCGGTAACCCGTAATCAGCACCGAGCCAGCCACGAACCGCCCTTGCGGCCTCTCTCCAAGTTTCCGTCTGAGCCGCCGCTTATCTCGGCCGGATTACCGCGAGTTCAAGCTGCTGCTTTCCAAGTAGCCCTTCTGCTCGGTTGAGAGCCGGCCACGAATCGTCGCCGGGTCTCCACCGCCGTCGCCCGCTAGTCGCCGCCTTGCATCACCAAACCACCGAGCGCACTTCAAAGTCACCTCCGCCACGCCTAAATTCATCAGCCGGCCTGGTCGTGGCTTTACTTTGGTCAAAGCTTGACCTCCGCCCCGTCGATGAGCCGCCGTGCTTCAAAGTACTGTTGGCCTCCTTGAGTCACCGGAACATGTTTAACTACAGCCAGCACGTCTCTGAGTCACTTCTTCCGCCAAATCTTCACCAAGTTGCCGGTTTACCCCAGCTTCAACCGGAGCCGGCAGAGGCAAGACACTGCTAAGGCAGGTGTGACCTTCATATGCAACACCAGCGCAAAGGAGAGCAGTTCTTTGGATCAAACGATTTCAGACTTGCCTTTTCTATTGATAATGTTAAGCAAGGGATGCTTCTCCAAGCAGAAGCAGACAAAAGAGAAGAAAGATAAAATCTGCTATGTGCATGGATAGTGCGGCCAGAGTGCTAATTACATGCATATATTATTCACTTTCCATGCACCTCCAGTACCTTACACACGGTTCAATCTACAATTTGATATTATGCTGCATAGCGTGGTTCCATTGATAAAACAGAGGAAGCCAGAGGAGATGTGTTCGCCCGACAAGACACGAGGACCATTATTCATTACAAAGTCGCTAGAGTTTCAACATCCAAGCATCTGTGAGCCAGTTTGCATTTAAGTCAAGTTGAAGCTGTAAATCAAGTAGCAGGCCGTCCCCTCTGCCTGAGTTGCCTCACTTCTACCGTGAGCCGCCACGCCGGTTTTGCCAGACTGCCTCGCCTTGAGCATTCACATCATGATGAGCCGCCTCCGCCGGCCGCATTTGCTTTAAACCGCCGCACAAATCAGGTGATACCCATCCAAGTTGATTTTATTAGCACATATTATTCTTTATCAAAGAGCAGTTTATCTTTGCCTTGGTTTGCAATATTATCTATGTAGGACAAAATCTACCACAAAAGTGACATCATAAATATGAGGCTCGCACCGGCTTAAATATTGTGGCCAAGTCTTGTGTCTGCGCCGGTTTACAACACTGCGACCAACTCATCTGTTCTCCAGACGAATCAGGTGATATCTATCCTATTTATTTTTTACATATTAATTCATCCGAGCAAAAATACCTCGCCCTTGTCACATCCCTAGTCAGTGCTTACATTAGGACTAGCTAGAGTGTGCATCATGTTTACTTTTCAAAGAAACTTGAAATGGAAATGACAGAAACCCCAGCACCCCTCTTCTAACAACTAGGGTTTAATAAAATCTTTTCCAATGTACCCAAAATGCCCTTCAAAAATGTTCATCATTTCTGCCTTGGTCTTAAACCTCTGCCAAAAATGGTGCACAATTTTCTAGGACATCCAAGGTCTCTGGATTAATTCATATGGTATTTGCATTTGGGCATTTAAATGCTATAAAATATTTTGTGTGCCCAAATAATTATAAACTAAAATGTTCCATGTTGTTCATATTATATACAGTGGGCATGACTAGTTTTATGAGCTATAAAAATGTTCTGGCATTTTTAATAATTCAACAAAGTTGCAAAAGAAATGAAACAGAAAGAAATAGAAAAGAGAGAAGAGAGAGAGAGAGCTTACCTGGCGCCTAACAGGCCCACCTGCCGGCCCAGCCCAGCCACCGCTCCAGCGAGCTGCTTGGCTCGGCCAGGCAGGTAGGCAGGTGCTCGACGGCGGCCGCAGCGCGCGCCACGCAGCTGCCCGCCGCCCTACTTCCTCCCCTCGCCGTTCTGGAGGGTGGGATCGATCCCCCACTTCCTCCCCGAGCTCGCTAACACGCCCACTCCTCCCCAGCTCCTCTCCCTTGCCTTCCCCGCACCATGGCCGACGCCGCCGTGCTCGCGCCATCGTGATAGCCGCGTCCACCGCCGTCCCTGAGCTCCGTCACCGTGTCCGACCGCTTCGTCGTCATCGACTACGTCGAGTAGGCTGAGCCCCGAGCGCTCGCCCGCTCTGGAGTCGCCCCGACCCCGTCTTCCCCAACTCCGGCCGCAGAGATCCCCATCGCCGCCCCGCTCAGCTCCGACCGTCCCTGAGCTCGCCTCGGCGTCTACTGTAACCGCCGTGAGCTCAACTCCGTCCTCCCCCTCTCCGTTGGCTCTCTCCTGCACTGAACGCACCGCACGAGGCTCACCTGCACGCGCCTCCGCGGAGCTCGTCGCCGACGAGGCTCTGGCCATCTAACGGTCCGGCCACCGTGCCCACCAGCTTCACCGTTCCGTGTAGATGCTGTAGGATCACTCCACGCACCTCTACGAGCACCGCACCGATGTTTTCGACCTCGCCCGAACTCCGGCAGCAGCTGGACTCATCGCCGGTGTCGTTTCCGGCAACCCCGAGGCCAGCCACCACCACCACTCGACGCGGCTCACTCCCAGCTACCCGTAGGTGTGCTCCGCCGTCGTTTTGGCAGCCGGAGCACAAAACCCGCACCTCACCGCCGCGTCTGGCCTCGCCGGCGGCTAAACGCCGGCGAGTTAGCCCCGTTTGACCGAGGTTTTGACCCCTCCCTGTGTCACTGCCATGTGGGGTCGGCCGTTGACTAATTTCAGTTTAGGTTTTAATTAAGTACTAATTGCTGTCATTAGTTTAGTGAGTCACTCACATGAGGGACCCACTGGTCAGGTTTGACCTGGGCGCCCTGTTGACTTGCTGACGTCAACATGATGTCATGCTGACGCAGTAAAGGATTTTCTGGGATTATTTGATTTAAAAACAATTCATGAAAATCCAGAAAATGCTTTAAACTTCAAAAAATCATATAAATTCAACAGTAGCTCAGATGGAAAAGATTTATATATGAAAATTGATCAGAAAAATCCAATCTTTCCAATGGCACTAGTTTCATGCATGTTTGAGCAAGTTAACCTTGCTGTATTTTCTAAAACATGATAATGCACTTAAATAAATAATAGTTTGAGTTGCAATTTGAATCTTTGATTCAAATGGGCTCAAACCCTTCTGGTTATAGTTGCATTAGCCCAAAACACATGCATCTTGCCATATAATGAGCATGTATCATATTGTTGCATTTGTTTGCTTATTGATTGTATCGCCGATATTCTCCGTGTTAGGTCCTGCTCCCGAGGATACTTCTGCGTATCCAGCTGAAGAGCAGTACCCGACAACCACTCTGTCAGGCAAGCAATCATTGATCATTCCGATACAAACCCATCTTCTCGCTCCTGCTATCTTTTACTGCATTAAGGCAACAACGTGTGAACTGCTACTTGCCGCGGTAGTTGAACCCTATTCCCTTGCATGACCTGTCATTGCCACAGTAAATAGTTGAAACCCACTAGCATGTGTAGGAGTTGATTGAGCCATGTGATGTGTGATCCACCATGCTATTTGTTTATGTTGCCTGCTATGCTTAGAGTTGTGTCAGGTCTGATTCATCTAGGTGATGGATCAGAGTGAAATGATCATACCGGTAAAGAGAAGGAAGTGTGGAACATGTTTGGTAAAGGTATCGATGAAAGGCCATGTAGGAGTACGTGGTGGGTTGTTTCATTGGAACCGTCCATAGGAACCAAGATCTGTATGTGTGGTTCAAGTTTCAGCTACTACCACACATTGGGATCCTTAATTGACCCTCTCGACTTATTAATTACCCTTGATCTCTGTCCAGGAGTTGCAACTAGTTTCTGGTGTTAGTAGTTTACTGGTGGTCGTGCACAGCGCTGACCCTCGGGGTGGGCTGTGATGCGACAGGTACGTGGCACGGTGTACCGGTTGCCCGTTTGCTGACTCAGGAACCCTGTACACATCGTTTGGGGCCGTGAGCGACACCCCGGCCGGATCTCCCCATGGATGGAACCCAAATAGGCGATAAACCTGGACGAGAGACTTGTGTAGTTAGTCAGGTCGTGGCCGACACCCTCGCTGGGCTTCCGCTTGAAGGTTGCCGAGTACATGTCGAGTAAACGGCGATAAGTGGTGGAAGCGTGTGTGAAGAAGTACACCCCTGCAGGGTTACCAATCTATTCGAATAGCCGTTGTTCGCGGTACGGACTACTTGATTACTCTTACAGTTCATAGACAAGTTGATGGATACTACTAAAAGCCTCAAGACAAGTGTGAGTGCCGTGGATGTCCCTTCTGTAGGATGACGGAAGAGGATCCTCGGTGGTGTATTGTTGTGGTGAGTAGAGGACTCGTGTACGTAGTAATATCTTGCAATCTGTTGAGAGTTGTAGTATAGGTTAGCCAAGAGTCAAAGCTGGCTTTCTGCTATGAACTCCACTACCCCCTGTTGATAATGTTGCATGTATGATAGGTTCTGTTGTAAGACTTGCTGAGTACCTTTGTACTCATGTTTGCTTAATAACTGTTGCAGAGGAGAACCCTACCCCTTCTGATGGGTTCTACATACACGTTGACGTCGATGAGTAGCTTGTTACCCAGACGGAGATCTGGAGCTTGTGAAGGGCCTTGTTGATAGTCAGGCTACACCAAGCCTATTTTATTTTCCAAGTTGTTTGTACTCAGACATGTTAGCTTCCGCTTGTGCTTGTATGACTGTATGACTTGAGTGTTGGGTCATGTGACCCCTACCTGTATGGATATGTTATGTATGGCTCTTGGAGCCTCTTAAATAAAGTACTTTGAGTCATAGAGTTCTGTTGTGATGCAATGTTGTATTTGCACATATTGAGCATATTGTGTGTATGATTGAAATGCTTGGTATGTGTGGGATCCGACACCTAGTTGTTTTCCTTTGGTAGCCTATCTTACAGGGAAATGCCTCCTAGTGCTTCCAACGGGCCTTGGTAGCTTGCTACTGCTCGGAACACGTAGGCTGGCCGGCATGTGTCCTTCTTCGTTCCTGTGTCTGTCCCTTAGGGGGAATGTCACACGTTGTTCCTTTAAGTCCATGTAGCTTGCTACGACTTGGGTTCATACATTGATGACCGACACGTTCGTTGCTGGGTCATGGATGCCTGTCTCTGTAATTTAGTGCCACTTTTGGTTTATAACTAGCCATGTTGGCCCGGGTTCTCTGTCATATGGATGCTAGCGACACTGTCATATACGTGTGCCAAAATGCGCAAATGGTCCCGGGCCAGGTAAGGTGGCACCCGTGGGGATACCGTGCGTGAGGCCGCAAAGTGATATGACGTGTTACAGCTAGATCGGTGTGACTTAGGATCGGGGTCCTGACAGCGTTGGCATCAGAGCCGGACTGCCTGTAGGTTTCTCAAGCCAAACTGGTCGATGTTGAGTCTAGAAAAATTCTTAGTTATATGTAGGGGAATTGATTGTGGAAGGGAACGTAAGGTTCTTTTTACTCCTTTACCTTATACCCTTCTGATATGAGTCAGTCTATTCTTTCCACGGGGATTTAGGACTAGGCCTCTTTTCCTTACTAGGTTCACGTGTTACTAATCTGTAGACTTTTAGGATTGTTGGTTTTAAGCCTCAGTTCAGTTTCTACCCTTTTAGTATGATGATTTGTTGGACCCGGAACCTTGATATGATATTGTTGAGTGGCTATGCTATCATTTGTATGATGTCTCAAATCTTCTTTTGAGCATTTACAGTTGTTATGCTGCCCGATTTCTTCCAGAAACACTAATGCCTTTGCATTACTTCGTGTTTCAGATGTCTGGCCGCACACCTCACCAAGTGGTTCGTTTGACTCGGTGCATTAATGTGCCCGGTCACACGGCCATGCTAGTCCGTGTGTTGACTGAGACCGGTTACCGTTGGTATCCTGAGTACACCGTGGAGGAACAGTACCGGGATTTCAATCAGAGTCAGTATTTCTGCACAGTCCGGATATACCCCTCTTATCCCGGAGCTAACGACCCCATCCATTGGTCTTATGGACTCGGGGTTACTATCGAGATGGCAGTGCAGGATGCCGCTTATTCGATGATGACCATCCTCCGAGCTAGGCATGCCCTGTTGTTGAACACTGAGTTCTGTTACATGCCAGCCTCACTTCCCGGAGAGAAAGGCTACTAGACTGGTCTGTATACTGATGCTGCTCATGAAGAGCCACTGCTTCAGACTACTGTTCAGATGCTGGAGGATAGGGACCGTGAGGTCCGTGCCCTTCGGATGGAGCTATATAACACTCGAGCCGCCCACTGAACTACTTTGACACGGCTTGCACCTGCTGTGCACGCCGGATATCTGGATATGCGGGATTTGTACCCCGTGCGGACTCGTCTGCCTGATCGTATGGATTGGCGTGACGTTGGGGGTATTACACCACCACATGGGCGTATGTTACCACCAGCATCGGGAGCGAGGCCACATCCATGTCCCTATGGTCCACAGCCTTCGAGTGCTCGAGAGTTTCAAGATCCATCTGTTCCACTTCCAGGCTACGGTGGTAATCTTTACGAAGATTACTACGGGAATGTCTGAGCTAGACCGTGGCAGTAGTAGTACTGTAGTAGTTGTATTTCCACAGTCCTGCGCGTCTTGTGGAATATGACTTAGCTAGTACTGAGTTTCGGAGGTGTAGTTAAATAATGTATAGGAGCTTGGAATGCCTCTGATGTGATGTATCGTCTTTCACCGCAGTTGTACTTTAGCCTTGGCTTGTACTAAACTATGTATGGTGTGTATGACCACTGGTGTATATATAGCAGTTTCTATATTACCATGTCGTACAGATGAACATCTCTGCATTCCGTGTCATCCATTACATTCTGCACTCCTATGTCAAGTTTTTGCCATCCTTGTCTAAACCATTGTTTTGTTTTCCTAGGATGGTCAACACTCGCAGCACTCCTGCTGCTCAGGAGCAGGGTGAGGCTAGTGGGGCTAGAGATGAGAATCTGCCCCAGCCACCCTCCTTGGCTGAAGTTATGCTTGAGGCAGAATGGAACAAGAGAGACACCAACCGTCTGCTGGAACGCATAGACCAGAACACTGGGTTCCGCCAGAGGAATGACGTGGTGTCAATCAATGACTTTATCAAGATGTGCCCACCGAAGTTCCATCACTCCACTGAACCTCTGGATGCGGATGACTGGCTTCGTAGTATCACCCACAAGCTACACTCTGCCCGTGTGGCCGAAGCTGATAAGGTTACCTATGCCGCCTACCATCTTGAGGGCCCTGCCAGTCTCTGGTGGGAGAACTTTGAGGCTATGCGTCCTGCTGGCCAAATCACTACTTGGGTTGAGTTCAGTGAGGCATTCCGTGAACATCACATTCCGGAAGGTCTCATGGATTGCAAGCGGGAGGAATTCTGCAATTTCACCCAGGGCCGGTTAACTGTGGATGGCTATAGTCGCGAGTTTGGCAACTTGGCACGCTATGCACCCGAGGAAGTATCCACCGATGCCAAGAAGCAGGCGAGGTTTCGCAAGGGACTCAGCCCTGAACTCCGCCGAGATCTACGTCTGCACGAGTGCACCTCCTTCCAGAAGCTGGTAAACAAAGCTATCAGTGCTGAGACGGGCCAGACTGATTTCGAGGCCACACGCAAGCATTCTCGTGACTTTGGTTCCTCATCCGGCTCTGGCTCTCACAAGCGCCGTGTGTGGGTTCCTAACATTGCTCTGCCACCCAAGTACACACCGAGGCCATCCTATGAGGCGCCTCGCCCAACTCAGCAGTATGCACCTGCCAAGACTTATGGAGGACCACCTACCAACTTTGCTCCACGCACTGGCACTGTGACATGCTTCAAGTGTGGAGAACTGGGGCACTACATGCGTGAGTGTCCTCAGAACCAACCAGGAAAACCCGTTGGCCATGGTAAGCCAACCGGCAAGGTGAATTATGTCAAGCCAATACCCACTGCACGTGGTCATGTTAACTATGTCTCTGTTGAGGAAGCTTATGAGGATCCTAACGTCGTCCTTGGTACGCTTCTCGTTAACTGCCATCCGGCATATGTTCTTTTCGATACTGGAGCATCCCATTCGTTCATATCTGAGAGCTATGCTCGAATGCACAACATGACTTTTTGTGACATGCCTACTTCCATGGTTATTCAAACTCCTGGTTCAAAGTGGCAAACCTCTAGGGTAAGCCATGGAAATGAAATTCTTGTCGATAGACTTGTTTTCCTTGCATCTCTAATCGCTCTCAAGTCCTCGGACATAAACATCATCTTGGGTATGTATTGGATGACAACTCATTATGCCAAGATTGATTGCTACACTAGGACCGTTCAACTTACCCATCCGGCAAGACAGTCAATGTCTTGACCCGAATGGCTGAGCGTCAGCTCTACTCTCTTAATGCCGGCCCTCTACCAGAACTCGAAGATATCCCGGTAGTCCGTGACTTTCCGGATGTCTTTCCAGAAGAACTGCCAGGAGTTCCACCTGACAGAGATGTCGAGTTCGTGATAGATCTTATCCCTGGAACTGTCCCAATCTCTAGGAGACCTTATAAGATGGCACCCCTAGAATTAGCTGAGCTTAAGAAACAACTCGATGAGTCCTTGCAAAAGGGTTTCATCCGTCCTAGTTCTTCCCCTTGGGCTTGTCCCGTCCTCTTCGTCAAGAAGAAGGATGGAACGGAACGGATGGTTGTAGATTACCGACCTGTCAATCTGGTCACCATAAAGAACAAGTATCCGCTCCCCAGGATCAACGATCTGTATGATCAGCTCGCTGGATCCTCAGTCTTTTCCAAAATGGATTTGAGGTTGGGCTACCATCAAATCAAAATCAAGAACGGGGACATTCCTAAAACGGCTTTTGTTACTCGCTATGGCCAATACGAGTACACCGTCATGTCCTTCGGGTTAACCAATGCCCCAGCCACTTTCTCCCGGCTAATGAATTCTATATTCATGGAGTACTTGGATAAATTTGTCATGGTATACCTCGATGATATACTCATTTACTCCAAGAACAAGGAAGATCATGCCGAGCATCTAAGGCTGGTATTGACGAAACTTTGAGAGCACCGCCTTTATGCCAAATTCTCTAAATGTGAATTTTGGTTGCCGGAAGTGACCTATCTAGGTCATGTGATCTCTGGCAAGGGTATTGCTGTCAATCCCGAGCGAGTTCAAGCCATCCTTGATTGGACTCCCCCTGAATCGGTCAAGCAAGTTAGGAGTTTCCTTGGCTTAGCGAGCTATTGCCGACGCTTCGTCGAGAATTTCTCCAAGGTTGCCAAACCTCTAACTGAACTCCTCAAGAAAGATAAAAAGTTTGAGTGGTCCCCACAATGCGAGTCCAGCTTTCAGGAACTGAAAAGACGCCTGACATCTGCACCCGTACTGGTACCACCAGACTTTTCCAAGGATTTTATTATCTACTGCGACGCCTCGCGACAAGGACTAGGTTGCATACTCATGCAAGATCGTCAAGTGATTGCTTACGCATCCCGACAGTTGCGTCCACATGAGGATAACTATCCTACACATGATCTAGAGCTTGCAGCTGTAGTCCACGCACTCAAAACATGGCGACATTACCTTCTTGGTAATTGCTGTGAAATCTTCACTGATCACCAAAGTCTGAAATACATCTTCACCCAACCGGACCTGAATATCAGGCAAAGACGTTGGGTTGAGTTGCTCACAGATTACGACTTAGGAATTACTTACACCCCTGGGAAGGCCAATGTCATGGCTGACGCACTAAGTCGTAAGTCTTATTGTAACAACTTGATGTTACAACAAGGGCAACCACTTCTTTACGAGGATTTTCGTAAGCTTAACCTTCACATTGTTCCTCGAGGATTCCTTTCCACCTTGTTGGCGAAATCTACCCTTATGGATCAAATCATAGCTGCCCAACGGTATGATAGAGGTATATCTCAGATCAAGGAGAACATTGCTAGTGGAGTTGCTAAAAGTTTCTCTATGGATGATCGAGGTGTTGTGTACTTCGAGAACCGCTTGGTGGTACCCAAGAAACAACAACTACGACAGATGATTCTTAAGGAGGCTCATGAATCTCCTCTCACGATTCATCCCGATAGTACCAAAATGTATCAGGACCTACGTCAGAGGTTCTGGTGGACTAGGATGAAGAGAGAAATCGCTCAATTTATTGCTAACTGTGATGTTTGCCGTCGCGTCAAAGCAGAGCATCAACGGCCTACTGGCACCCTTCAACCTTTAGCTATTCCTGAATGGAAATGGGACAAGATCGGTATGGACTTCATTGCCGGGTTTCCCAGGACCAGGAAAGGGAATAATGCTATCTTCGTCGTTATCGACAGCCTCTCCAAATTAGCTCATTTCCTGCCTGTTCGAGAGAGTATTACCGCTAGCCAGCTAGCAGATTTATATATCTCTCGGATAGTATCACTTCATGGTGTGCCGTTGGAGATTAACTCAGACCGTGGAAGTCTTTTCACCTCGCGATTTTGGGAAAGTTTCCAGAATGCTGTGGGAACTCATCTCTCTTTCAGCACCGCCTTCCATCCTCAGTCAAGTGGTCAAGTGGAATGAGTCAATCCAATTCTGGAAGATATGCTTCGAGCCTCTGTCATCTCTTTCGGTATGGACTGGGAGAAGTGTCTTCCATTTCCCGAATTCGCTTATAACAATAGTTATCAAGCCAGCTTGGGCAAGGCTCCCTTCAAAGTTTTATATGGACGAAGGTGTCGAACACCTCTTAACTGGTCAGAAACCGGGGAAAGACAATTCTTTGGTCCGGATATGATCCAGGAAGCAGAAGAGCAAGTTCGCATCGTTCATGAGAAATTGAAAACAGCCCAGTCTCGCCAGAAGAGCCAATATGATAGTCATCATAAGGCTGTGACTTTTGAAGTCGGCGATAAGGCCTACCTTCGGGTTACTCCTCTTAAGGGAACCCATCGCTTCGGCATCAAAGGCAAATTGGCCCCTCGTTACATCGGTCCTTTTCGCATTCTTGCCAAACGAGGAGAAGTTGCCTACCAATTGGAACTACCTCTGCACCTTTCCAGAGTTCATGATGTCTTCCACGTATCTCAACTCAGGCGTTGCTTCTCGGATCCTATCCGCGGAGTGGACCACGAAACGCTTGATCTCCAGGACAATCTCACATATCAAGAATACCCTGTTCGTATTCTTGATCAAACTGAGCGTACCACCCGACGTCACAATATCAAGTTTCTCAAGGTTCAATGGTCACATCATTCCGAGAGTGAAGCTACTTGGGAAAGGGAGGATCGTCTTCGACTCGAGTACCCCACCCTCTTTCCGGAGGAACCCGAATCTCGGGACGCGATTCTTTTGAGTGGGGGTGAGTTGTCACATCCCTAGTCAGTGCTTACATTAGGACTAGCTTGAGTGTGCATCATGTTTACTTTTCAAAGAAACTTGAAATGGGAATGACAGAAACCCCAGCACCCCTCTTCTAACAACTAGGGTTTAATAAAATCTTTTCCAATGTACCCAAAATGCCCTTCAAAAATGTTCATCATTTCTGCCTTGGTCTTAAACCTCTGCCAAAAATGGTGCACAATTTTCTAGGACATCCAAGGTCTCTGGATTAATTCATATGGTATTTGCATTTGGGCATTTAAATGCTATAAAATATTTTGTGTGCCCAAATAATCATAAACTAAAATGGTCCATGCTGTCATATTATATACAGTGGGCATGACTAGTTTTATGAGCTATAAAAATGTTTTGGCATTTCAATAATTCAACGAAGTTGCAAAAGAAATGAAACAGAAAGAAATAGAAAAGAGAGAAGAGAGAGAGAGATTACCTGGCGCCTAACAAGCCCACCTGCCGGCCCAGCCCAGCCACCGCTCCAGCGAGCTGCTTGGCTCGGCCAGGCAGGCAGGCAGGTGCTTGACGGCGGCCGCAGCGCGCGCCACGCAGCTGCCCGCCGCCCTGCTTCCTCCCCTCGCCGTTCTGGAGGGTGGGATCGATCCCCCACTTCCTCCCCGAGCTCGCTGACACGCCCACTCCTCCCCAGCTCCTCTCCCTCGCCTTCCCCGCACCATGGCCGACGCCGCCGTGCTCACGCCGTCGTGATAGCCGCGTCCACCGCCGTCCCTGAGCTCCGTCACCGTGTCCGACCGCTCCGTTGTCATCGACTACGTCGAGTAGGCTGAGCCCCGAGCGCTCGCCCGCTCTGGAGTCGCCCCGACCCCGTCTTCCCCAACTCCGGCCACAGAGATCCCCATCGCCGCCCCGCTCAGCTCCGACCGTCCCTGAGCTCGCCTCGGCGTCTACTGCAACCGCCGTGAGCTCAACTCCGTCCTCCCCCTCTCCGTTGGCTCTCTCCTGCACTGAACGCACCGCACGAGGCTCACCTGCACGCGCCGCCGCGGAGCTCGTTGCCGACGAGGCTCCGGCCATCTAACGGTCCGGCCACCGTGCCCACCAGCTTCACCTTTCCGTGTAGATGCTGTAGGATCACTCCACGCACCTCTACGAGCACCGCACCGATGTTTTCGACCTCGCCCGAACTCCGGCAGCCGCTGGACTCGTCACCGGCGTCGTTTCCGGCGACCCCTAGGCCAGCCACCACCACCACTCGACGCGGCTCACTCCCAGCTACCCGTAGGTGTGCTCCGCCGTCGTTTTGGCAGCCGGAGCACAAAACCCGCACCTCACCGCCGCGTTTGGCCTCGCCGGCGGCTAAACGCCGGCGAGTTAGCCCCGTTTGACCGAGGTTTTGACCCCCCTGTGTCACTAACATGTGGGGCCGGCCGTTGACTAATTTCAGTTTAGGTTTTAATTAAGTACTAATTGCTGTCATTAGTTTAGTGAGTCACTGACATGAGGGACCCACTGGTCAGGTTTGACCTGGGCGCCCTGTTGACTTGCTGACGTCAACATGATGTCATGCTGATGCAGTAAAGGATTTTCTGGGATTATCTGATTTAAAAACAATTCAGGAAAATCCAGAAAATGCTTTAAACTTCAAAAAATCATATAAATTCAACAGTAGCTCAGATGGAAAAGATTTATATATGAAAATTGATCAGAAAAATCCAATCTTTCCAATGGCACTAGTTTCATGCATGTTTGAGCAAGTTAACCTTGCTGTATTTTCTAAAACATGATAATGCACTTAAATAAATAATAGTTTGAGTTACAATTTGAATCTTTGATTCAAATGGGCTCAAACCCTTCTGGTTATAGTTGCATTAGCCCAAAACACATGCATCTTGCCATATCATGAGCATGCATCATATTGTTGCATTTGTTTGCTTATTGATTGTATCGCCGATATTCTCCGTGTTAGGTCCTGCTCCCGAGGATACTTCAACGTATCCAGCTGAAGAGCTGTACCCGACAACCACTCTGTCAGGCAAGCAATCATTGATCATTCCGATACAGACCCATCTTCTCGCTCCTGCTTTCTTTTACTGCATTAAGGCAACAACGTGTGAACTGCTACTTGCTGCGGTAGTTGAACCCTATTCCCTTGCATGACCTGTCATTGCCATAGTAAATAGTTGAAACCCACTAGCATGTGTAGGAGTTGATTGAGCCATGTGATGTGTGATCCACCATGCTATTTGTTTATGTTGCCTGCTATGCTTAGAGTTGTGTTAGGTCTGATTCATCTGGGTGATGGATCAAAGTGAAATGATCATACAGGTAAAGAGTACGTGGTGGGTTGTTTCATTGGAACCGTCCATAGGACCCGAGATCTGTATGTGTGGTTCAAGTTTCAGCTACTACCACACATTGGGATCCTTAATTGACCCTCTCGACTTATTAATTACCCTTGATCTCTGTCCAGGAGTTGCAACTAGTTTCTGGTGTTTGTAGTTTACTAGTGGTCGTCCACAGTGCTGACCCTCGGGGTGGGCTGTGATGCGACAGGTACGTGGCACGGTGTACCGGTTGCCCGTTTGGTTACTCGGGAACCCAGTACACATCGTTTGGGGCCGTGAGCGACACCCCGGCCGGATCTCCCCACGGATGGAACCCAAATAGGCGATAAACCTGGATGAGAGACTTGTGTAGTTAGTCAGGTCGTGGCCGACACCCTCGCTGGGCTTCTGCTTGAAGGTTGCCGAGTACATGTCGAGTAAATGGTGATAAGTGGTGGAAGCGTGTGTGAAGAAGTACACCCCTGCAGGGTTACCAATCTATTCGAATAGCCGTTGTTCGCGGTATGGACTACTTGATTACTCTTACAGTTCATAGGCAAGTTGATGGATACTACTAAAAGCCTCAAGACAAGTGTGAGTGCCGTGGATGGCCCTTCCGTAGGATGACGGAAGAGGATCCTCGGTGGTGTATTGTTGTGGTGAGTAGAGGACTCGTGTACGTAGTAATATCTTGCAATCTGTTGAGAGTTGTAGTATAGGTTAGCCAAGAGTCAAAGCTGGCTTTATGCTATGAACTCCACTACCCCCTTTTGATAATGTTGCATGTATGATAGGTTCTGTTGTAAGACTTGCTGAGTACCTTTGTACTCATGTTTGCTTAATAACTGTTGCAGAGGAGAACCCTGCCCCTTCTGATGGGTTCTACATAGAGGTTGACGTCAACGAGTAGCTTGTTACCCAAACGGAGATCTGGAGCTTGTGAAGGGCCTTGTAGATAGTCAGGCTACACCAAGCCTATTTTATTTTCCAAGCTGTCTGTACTCAGACATGTTAGCTTCCGCTTGTGCTTGTATGACTGTATGACTTGAGTGTTGGGTCATGTGACCCCTACCTGTATGGATATGTTATGTATGGCTCTTGGAGCCTCTTAAATAAAGTACTTTGATTCATAGAGTTCTGTTGTGATGCAATGTTGTATTTGCACATATTGAGCATATTGTGTGTATGATTGAAATGCTTGGTATGTGTGGGATCCGACACCTAGTTGTTTTCCTTTGGTAGCCTATCTTACAGGGAAATGCCTCCTAGTGCTTCCAACGGGCCTTGGTAGCTTGCTACTGCTTGGAACACGTAGGCTGGCCGGCATGTGTCCTTCTTCGTTCCTGTGTCTGTCCCTTAGGGGAAATGTCACGCGTTGTTCCTTTAAGTCCATGTAGCTTGCTACGACTTGGGTTCATACGTTGATGACCGACACGTTCGTTGCTGGGTCATGGATGCGTGTCTCTGTAATTTAGTGCCACTTTTGGTTTATAACTAGCCATGTCGGCCCGGGTTCTCTGTCATATGGATGCTAGCGACACTGTCATATACGTGTGCCAAAATGCGCAAACGGTCCCGGGCCAGGTAAGGTGGCACCCGTGGGGATACCGTGCGTGAGGCCGCAAAGTGATATGACGTGTTACAGCTAGATCGGTGTGACTTAGGATCGGGGTCCTGACAGCCCTGCTGTATTTTATACGCAGGAAAATTATTCATTACAAAGCGGTATTATACCATGGAGATGGAGGCACACCAACATCATTCTGCGCAAGTGATCGCCGTTACTCAACAGACTCCCGCACCAGTTTACAATACCTCGCTACCGCGCCGGTTTACAAATGCCGTGGCCGTCTCTCACGACCGTGCCGGTTTACAATGCCGTGGCCGTCTCTCGCGACCGCGCCGGTTTACAAACGTCGTGGCCATCTTTCGCGACCACGCCGGCCTACAATGAGGAGGATAATTAGCCTATCAACGCCGGCCGACCCATTTGTTGTTCGAGCAAATCAGGTGAAATTATTATTTTATTGCGGAATAAAGCACACGCTGGCAATATTCTACAACGACGTTTCCTCTGTGTCACACTGCCCGTTAAACGGACGGCCGGTTTATGCATCCGCACCGGTTTACAACACAGAGGGCAACTTGCTCATCTCCGCCGGCTTACAATACCGTGGCCGATTCATGTGACTATGCTGCCTCTGATGCTGCGGTCGTTTTTACTGTCCGCCCTGCGATCCGGTCTATTCGACATACCGGTTTGGCTAACAGACACCGATGAGGATAATAAGGTCCAAAATTCACTCAGGTGATATTCATCTAAAGTTTATTTTTCTTGATATATATCATTTTCATCAAGAAGAACATGATGCTTTGATCAGTTTATTTTGTTATGCAGGACAATTTTAGAAGGACCAAACAGGACTTGCCTTTCAAAATGCAAGCTCCTTCATAGGAACCCTACCTCCTGGATCACTAGGGGGCTACGGATCACATGTGAATCCTCGCTAAAATCTCTTCTGGTCCGGTTTACATGATTGTCTTCACATCAGCGCCCTTTGGATAACATCCATCGATTGGCAAGAACTGTTCTTGCCCCTTGGTTGATCACTCCCTTTGATGGCAAAAGAAAAAAACTGTTCTTGTCCCTAGGGAACCTTCCTTTGATGGCAAATGCAAAAATTCTTGCCCCTTGGTTGATCACTCCCTTTGATGGCAAAAGAAAAAACTGTTCTTGTCCCTAGGGAACCTTCCTTTGATGGCAAATGCAAAAATTCTTGCCCCTTGGTTGATCACTCCCTTTGATGGCAAAAGAAAAAACTGTTCTTGTCCCTAGGGAACCTTCCTTTGATGGAAAATG
>LR738712.1:569596656-569629639 GCA_902687465.1 Secale cereale
TTCTTGCCCCTTGGTTGATCACTCCCTTTGATGGCAAAAGAAAAAACTGTTCTTGTCCCTAGGGAACCTTCCTTTGATAGCAAATGCAAAAATTCTTGCCCCTTGGTTGATCACTCCCTTTGATGGCAAAAGAAAAAACTATTCTTGTCCCTAGGGAACCTTCCTTTGATGGCAAATGCAAAAATTCTTGCCCCTTGGTTGATCACTCCCTTTGATGGCAAAAGAAAATATGTTCTTGTCCCTAGGGTACTACCTTTGATGGCAAATGCAAAAATTCTTGCCCCTTGGTAGATACATCCCTTTGATGGCAAAAGAGAAAGTTCTTGTCCCTTGGAGTACATCCTTTGATGGCAAAAGAAACAATTCTTGCCCCTTGGAGTACATCCTTTGATGTCAAAAGAAAAAAAATCATAGCCCTTTGGGTCGCACCCATTGATTGGCACATATGGAGCCTGGCAGCTCATAAAAAGCCTCGACTACATGGTCTTATTTGCAAATTGTGTTTTGTGTTTTGTGATTTTTCAAAGTTTTCTATGGTTTTTTGATCCGGAACTGGGCAACTTCAAAGTTGACCACATATCTACAAAGAAAAAGTCCGGGTCATGAACACCAGCATACGTTCAAAGTCTGGGTCATAAACACCAGCATGATTTAAACCGGCGTTTATCATAACCCGAAACAATCATTGGGCAAATGCCAAGAGAGCCAAGAGCCTCATCAGAATCTACACATTCAATTATGCCTACCGGATTAAGGACGTCAGGTACACTTAATCACAGGTAAGATAATGACCCGCGTTTATTAAACCGGCCTGGCTTTGACTATAAGTCGCCAGTATGAAATAAGATAATGACCGGTGTTTATTAAACCGGCCTAGCTTTGACTATAAGTCGCCAGTATGAGATAAGATAATGACCAGTGTTTATTAAACCGGCCTGGCTTTGACTATAAGTCGCCAGTATGAGATAAGATAATGACCGGTGTTTATTAACCCGACCTGATTGTGATCAAACATCACTGGAACCGGTTTTCAAACCGGATTATATTATTCAAATCTTTAATAGCCAACATGGATGGATTTTTATCATGGTTAGCAAAATTATGATTGAACTTTTCAAAGTCGCTTCAGCGCAATGGATATCATATTGTCAATGGTATGATTTATTTTACAAAGTAATAGGCCCGAGTCGCTGCAGGGTTACAACCCAGCACTTGGGGGCTACATTATTCCAATTGAGATTACATTAAATACACAAGTCTCATGTCGCTGCAAGCATACACCATGACACTTGGGGGCTAATGCAAAGTCATTTTTACTGGCCTTATTGAAGACCCGACTCATCACATCATATTGAGCCGGCCCTTGGGGGCTACCAATCGCTCCTGTCAACAATTCAAGGTACACAAGTATTAATCCATTATATTGAAGGGTCCACTGCTCAGTTGGTAAAGCACAAAGCTCTTAACCTTGTGGACGTGGGTTCAAACCCCACGATGGAAGTTACATTATATAATGTTATTTTCAATGATTATATCTACAAAGTCCCTGCTCATTATTGCATAATGACCCGACACTTGGGGGCTACATGTTGCTGTTCAAGTTTACATGATCATATTTTCAAAGTCCCTGCTCATTATTGCATAATGACCCGGTACTTGGGGGCTACATAATATGGAATATTCAGTTTCATAGTGATTGGGATGAACAATCCGGATTTCTTCAAGATTGCAATTTTTATATTGAAACAAGTCTTAAGCTATCACTATGTTCTCCTCTTAAGACTTGGGGGCTACAGGTAATATGCATATAAAGGAGGAACATCTTCAAATTCTCAGTTTTGGGTAAATCCGGAAGATTAATTGTGTGACCCGGCGTTGGCAACAATCATAACCCGGCGTCCATAAACAGTCATGACCCGGGATCATCAGTTTTTATAACCCGGCAATTTTGGCAATCATAAACCGACAAGTTCTACATCTTCAAGCTGGCTGGATATCAATTGAATATTTAAAGACCAATATTTTTATCAAGTCAGAGCATTGAAGGCCGAGTCAAATGGATTCTTTATTTGCAATATTCTAGAAGAAGGACAAGGATTTACGGATGGTCAGGTGCCGGTTTACAAGAATTCTTGACCCGGAGCACAGCTTATCAAATTTGTTCTTGTGTTGCAGCATAAGTTTACCATGGATAAATCCAAGCTAAACTGGGGGCTAATGTCGGGGATATACCCCGCGGTATGAACCGGCCGGACTTGGCGATTTACTTGAGACCCGGTTTACACTTGATGATTCACTGGCGATCCGTCCTAACCAAACGGTTTATAAGCAACCTGCCTAAATAATACCACTCACTGGTAACCCGGTTGGAGGATCACGGATGAGAAGGCCCAAGGCCGAGAAGGCCGGTTCATGTTACAGTGGGCCGGTTTATGAAGAAAGCACAAAGGATATTCTCCTACAAAGGAAGCAAGACTAGGACTCCTTGTAATAAAGCAATCCTAATCCTACTAGGACTCTACATGTAACCCGCCCCTTCAACATATATAAGGAGGGGCAGGGCTCCCCAAAGTGGGACAAGTTTAGACAAGTTCTCACAAGTTTATAGGGCTAGACACAAAGAGCCGGTTTACCGGCGACACCATGAGGATCATAATGAGACCTAGCCTCAAACAGCACGTAGGGCTATTACCGGACGATGTTTCCCGGGGCCCGAAGCTGTCTAAATCTTTGTCTTGCGCGTTGCTTCTCTCGATTCCGCTCAACCCCTCTCAAGCTACCAAATAGATGCGCGGCCTCACGACTAAGTCCGCTAAACCAAATAGATGCGTTGCTTCTCTGTGAGCTCCTACGCCGCCCTAATCCCTCCCCGTGCTCGATTTCACCGTGTAGCCGTCGTTTCTGTCGAACCCGAGAACCCATCGCCGCTGGCCGTGTCGCCGCCGTGGCTAGAGCTCACGCGCGTCATGTCCAGCACGTTACCATGCTCAGCACGTCCCCAGAAACCCGCTGACACCACCATCTTACCCAGAGACGCCCAGTAGCGCCAAACAGAGCATGCCCATAGCTCTGGCCGCCGCCTCGCTCGCCGCCGGCACTGCTCCCGTCCACCCTGTAGCCTCCCATCCAGTCCTTTGGATGCGGATGAGCAAGAGCTCCTCCCGGTGCCCTCAGCGCGCCAAACCACCACGTGTAGCTCAAATCCAATCCGCGCCGCCGTCGATTTGGTCGCCGCCGGCCAGGCTCCGGCGACTGCCGATTCGACACACTTAATTAGTGCTAATGATCCAACTAATCACCCCTAGAGCCACTGACTAGTGGGCCCCATGCCCTAACTAAACCCGGGAATTATCTCCTATTTAGATTAGATTAATCCAGCCGGCCCCACATGTCAGTTTGACCATGCCACATCAACGTTGACCAGGCCCCACTGGTCAGCCTATGTTCCTGCCTTGTTACACTGACACACAGGTCCCACAGGTTAGGTTTGACCTGGACCAGCCCAGTTGACCTGCTGACCTTAGCCTGACGCAGTGCTGACATAGTAAATGAATTTCCGGTTTAAAAATAAACCAAGAAATTCCAGAAAATGCTTAAAACTTCTAAAAATCAAAGAAATTCAATCGTAACTCAGAATGAAATAATTTATATATGAAAAATTATCAGAAAAATATAAGGAATCTGTTCATGGCATTTTCATGCATGTTTGAACAACTTACAGCCACTGTATATGATAATTAGAATAAATGGCATTTTATATGTCTTATGTGGTGTTTGAATTTGAACCTTGAGTTCAAACCAACTTCATTTAACTCGTTGCTAGTTGCATTAGATCAATCAACAACATATTGTTGCATTGCATTGATTGTGTTCCCTCTTGTTTGCCGGTGTTTGTTGTTGGAAATATGCCCTAGAGGCAATAATAAAAGAGTTATTATTATATTTCCTTGTTCATGATAATCGTTTATTATCCATGCTATAACTGTATTGATTGGAAACTCAAATACATGTGTGGATAAATAGACAAACTTTGTGTCCCTAGTGAGCCTCTACAGGACTAGCTCATTGATCAAAGATGACCGCGGTTTCCAGGTCATAGACATGAGTTGTCATTTGATAATGGGATCACATCATTAGGAGAATGATGTGATGGACGAGACCCAAACGTTAAACATAGCTTTTGATCGTGTCAGTTATCGCTATAGTTTTCTGCATGTCAAGTATAAGTTCCTATGACCATGAGATCATGTAACTCACTGACACCGTAGGAGTGCTTTGTGTGTGCCAAACGTCGCAACGTAACTGGGTGACTATAAAGGTACTCTACAGGTATCTCCGAAGGTGTTTGTTGAGTTGACATGGATCGAGACTGGGATTTGTCACTCCGTATGACGGAGAGGTATCTCCGGGCCCACTCAGTAATACGTCATCTCAATGAGCTCAAAGTGACTAAGTAGTTGGTCACGGGATTATGTATTACGGTAACGAGTAAAGAGACTTGCCGGTAACGAGATTGAACTAGGTATAGAGATACCGACGATCGAATCTCGGGCAAGTAACATACCGATGAGACAAAGGGAACTGTATACGGGATTGCCTGAATCCTTGACATCGTGGTTCATCCGATGAGATCATCGAGAAACATGTGGGGACCAATATGGGTATCCAGATCCCGCTATTGGTTATTGACCTGGGAGTGTCTCGGTCATGTCTACATGGTTTCCGAACCCGCAGGGTCTACACACTTAAGGTTCGGTGACGCTAGGGTTGTTAGTGAGAACAGTGCATGGTTACCGAAGGTTGTTCGGAGTCCCGGATGAGATCCCGGACGTGACGAGGATCTCCGGAATGGTCCGGGGACGAAGATTGATATATAGGATGAAAGGTTTCGGAGTCCGGAAGTGTTCCGGGGAGTATCGGGAAATCGGCGGACGACCGAAAGGGGTTTCGGGGGTTCCGGAAGGGGTTTCGGGCCTAATGGGCCACAAAGGGGGGACACAACAGCCCTCATAGGGCTGTGCGCCCCCCTGGGCCCTCTCCTAGTGCGCAAGGGGGCTGGCCCCTCCTAGGGCTGCCGCACCCCCTAGCCTTGGGGGGCAAGGCACCTAAGGGGGGAAACCCTAGGGCCTGGCGCAGCCCTTGGCCGCCGCCCCCCCTCTGCCCTGGCCGCCGGCCCCCCTAGGGGAAACCCTAGGGCGCCCCCTCCCCTCTATTCCCCCTATATATAGAGAGGTAGAGGGAGGGCAGCCAACACACGTTTGTGCCTCGGTGCTGCCCTCCCTCTCCCATAACATCTTCTTCTTCCCGCGGTGCTTGGCGAAGCCCTGCTGGAATCCTCCACCACCATCACCACCACGCCGTCATGCTGCCGGTCTCTCCATCAACCTCTCCTCCTCCCCTTGCTGGATCAAGAAGGAGGAGACGTCCCCGAGCCGTACGTGTGAAGAACGCGGAGGCACCGTTGCTTCGGTGCTTGGATCTTCAGCGATCTGAATCGCGGCGAGTACGACTCCATCAACCGCGTTCTTAACGCTTCCGCTTAGCGATCTACAAGGGTATGTGGATCCAACTCTCCCCTCGTAGTTGCATCTCCTAGATTGATCTTGGTGAACGTAGGAAAATTTTTGTTTCCCATGCAACGTTCCCCAACAGTGGCATCATGAGCTAGGATCTTGCGTAGATGCTTTCACGAGTAGAACACAAAAGGGTTTGTGGGCGTTGATGTTTAAATTGCTGCCCTCCTTAGTCTTTCTTGATTCAGCGGTATTATGGGATGAAGCGGCCCGGACCAACTTTACATGTCCACGTACATGAGACCGGTTCCATCGACAGACATGTGACTTTTGTTGCATAAGATGGCTGGCGGGTGTCTGTCTCTCCTATCTTAGTTGAATCGGAATAGAACAAGGCGGTCCTTGTAGAAGGTTAAATAGCAACTTGAATATCTCCGTTGTGGCTTTGCGTAGGTAAGAAGCGTTCTTGCTAGATACCCATAGCAGCCACGTAAAACATGCAACAACAAATTAGAGGACGTCTAACTTGTTTTTGCAGGGTATGTATGTGATATGATATGGCCAATGACATGATGAGATATATTTGATGTATGAGATGATCATGTTGTAATAGTTAATATCGACTTGCATGTCGATGCATACGGCAACCGGCAGGAGCCATAGGGTTGTCTATAATTTTTGTATGACCTGCGTGTCAATCATTAAGCGCTATGTAATGCTTTACTTTATCGCTAAACGGTAGCAATAGTAGTAAGAGCATGGTGGGCGCGCGACAACCCCGATGGCAACACGATGATGGAGATCATGATGATGGGGATCATGGTGTTACGCCGGTGACGATGGAGATCATGCCGGTGCTTTGGAGATGGAGATCAAAAGCATGAGTTGATGGCCATATCATGTCACTTATGATTTGCATGTGATGTTAATCCTTTTATGCATCTTATTTTGCTTAGGACGACGGTAGCATTATAAGATGATCCCTCACTAAAATTTCAAGATAAAATTGTGTTCCCCCCGAGTGTGCGCCGTTGCGAAGGTTCGTCGTTTCGAAGCACCACGTGATGATCGGGTGTGATAGACTCTACGTTCGCATACAACGGGTGCAAGCCAGTTTTGCACATGCGGAACACTCGGGTTAGACTTGACGAGCCTAGCATGTACAGACATGGCCTCGGAACACGGAAGACCGAAAGGTCGAGCATGAGTCATATAGTAGATATGATCAACATGTAGATGTTCACCATTGACACCACCTCATCTCACGTGATGATCGGACTTGGGTTGGTGGATCTGGATCATGTCACGCTCGAATGACCAGAGGGATGTCAATTTGAGTGGGAGTTATAAATAATTTGATTAGGTAATAACTCACTTATCATGAACAATAGTCTAAAATATCTTTGCAAATCTTTTGTTGTAGATGGCTCGCGCAGTAGCTCCCCTGAATTTTAATGCGTTCCTAGAGAAAGCTAAACTGAAAGATGATGGGAGCAACTTTGTGGACTGGCTCCGCAATCTGAGGATCATCCTCACAGCTGCCCAAAAGGTTTATGTCCTAAATGCACCGCTGGGTGACCCCCCCGCTCCTACAGCCACTGTAGACGTTTTGAACGCCTGGCAGTCGCGTTCGGATGACTACTCAATAGTGCAGTGTGCCATGTTGTACGGCTTGGAAGGAGGACTTCAAAGGCATTTTGAACGTCATGGTGCATATGAGATGTACCAGGAGTTGAAGTTTATCTTTGAAAAGAATGCTAAGATCGAGAGGTATGAGACCACCGATAAATTCTTTGCTTGTAAGATGGAGGAGAATTCGTCTGTCAGTGAGCACTTACTGAAGATGTCTGGGTACTATACCCGCATAGCTGATCTGGGACTTGTGTTCCCGGATGAGGCTATCATTGACAGAATTCTCCAGTCCCTCCCTCCTAGCTACAAGAGCTTCGTGCAGCAGTATAACATGCAAGGGATGAACAAAACCATCGCCGAGCTGTTTTCGATGCTGAAAGTCGCTGAGGCAGACATCCAAAAGGAGTATCAAGTGTTGATGGTCAATAAAACCACCAGTTTCAAGAAGAATGGCAAGGGCAAGAAGGGTAACTCTAAGAAGGGTGGCAAGGCAGTTGCTCATCCAGTGAAGAAACCCAAGGCTGGGCCCAAGCCAGAGACTGAGTGTTTCTATTGCAAGGGGAATGGCCACTGGAAGCGGAACTGCCCCAAGTATCTGGCAGACAAGAAGGGGGCCAACAACAACAACAAAGGTATATTTGATATACATGTTATTGATGTGTACCTTACCAACTCTCGTTGTAGTGCCTGGGTATTTGATACCGGTTCGGTTGCTCACATTTGCAACTCTAAACAGGAACTGCGGAATAAACGGAGGCTGGCGAAGGACGAAGTGACGATGCGCGTGGGAAATGGTTCCAAGGTTGATGTGATCGCCGTCGGCACGCTCGCTCTTCGATTACCATCGGGATTAGTTATGAACCTGAATAATTGTTATTTAGTGCCTGCGTTAAGCATGAACATTATATCTGGATCTTGTTTATTGCGAGACGGTTACTCATTTAAATCAGAGAATAAAGGTTGTTCTATTTATATGGGTAATATCTTTTATGGTCATGCACCCGAAGTTAGGGGTTTATTCTTGTTGAATCTCGATAGTGATGATACACATGTTCATAACATTGATGCCAAAAGATGTAGAGTAGATAATGATAATACCACTTTCTTGTGGCACTGCCGTCTGGGTCATATCGGCGTAAAACGCATGAGGAAGCTCCATGCTGATGGACTTTTGGAGTCTCTTGATTTTGAATCACTTGACACGTGCGAGCCGTGCCTCATGGGCAAGATGACAAGGACCCCGTTTTCAGGGACAATGGAACGGGCAAGTGACTTATTGGAAATCATACATACTGATGTGTGTGGTCCGATGAGTGTCACGGCGCGCGGTGGATATCGTTATTTTCTCACCTTCACTGACGACTTAAGTAGATATGGGTATATTTACTTAATGAAGCATAAGTCTGAAACTTTTGAAAAGTTCAAGCAATTTCAGAGTGAAGTTGAAAATCATCGTAACAAGAAGATCAAGTTCCTACGATCTGATCGAGGGGGAGAATATCTGAGTTATGAGTTTGGCGATCACTTAAGAAAATGTGGAATTGTTTCACAGTTGACGCCACCTGGAACACCACAGCGTAATGGTGTGTCCGAACGTCGTAATCGAACCCTATTAGATATGGTACGTTCTATGATGTCTCTTACCGATTTGCCACTATCGTTTTGGGGATATGCGTTAGAGACAGCTGCATTCACTTTAAATAGGGCTCCATCTAAGTCCGTTGAGACAACACCGTATGAACTATGGTTTGGTAAGAAACCTAAGTTGTCTTTTCTCAAGGTTTGGGGTTGCGATGCTTATGTCAAACGGCTTCAGCCAGAAAAGCTCGAACCCAAAGCGGACAAATGTGTCTTCATAGGATACCCAAAAGAAACTGTTGGGTACACCTTCTATCTCAGATCCGAAGGCAAAGTGTTTGTCGCTAAGAACGGGTCATTTCTCGAGAAAGAGTTTCTCTCGAAAGAATTGAGTGGGAGGAAGGTAGAACTTGATGAGGTTATTGAACCTCTGCTTCAACCAGAGAGTAGCGCAGCACAGAAAGATGTTTTTGTGGAGCCTGCAGAGGTTGAAGAGGAAGCCAATGATGATGATCAAGAAGCTTCTGATCAAGTTACTACTGAACCTCGTAGGTCGACAAGGGTACGCACTGCACCTGAGTGGTATGGTAACCCTGTCTTGGAGGTCATGTTGCTGGACAACAGTGAACCTACGAGCTATGGAGAAGCGATGGTGGGCCCGGATTCCGACAAATGGTTAGAGGCCATGAAATCCGAGATGGGATCCATGTATGAAAACAAAGTATGGACTTTGGAAGTATTACCTGAAGGACGGAAGGCCATTCAGAATAAATGGATTTTTAAGAGGAAGACGGACGCTGACGGGAATGTCACCGTGTATAAAGCTCGACTTGTGGCAAAGGGTTTTTCACAAGTTCAAGGAATTGACTACGATGAGACTTTCTCACCCGTAGCGATGCTTAAATCCGTCCGAATCATGTTAGCAATAGCTGCATATTTCGATTATGAAATTTGGCAGATGGATGTCAAAACAGCATTCCTTAACGGTTTTCTTAAGGAAGAGTTGTATATGATACAACCAGAAGGTTTTGTCGATCCAGAGAATGCTGACAAAGTATGCAAGCTCCAGCGTTCCATTTATGGGCTGGTGCAAGCATCTCGGAGTTGGAATCTTCGCTTTGATGAGGTGATCAAAGCGTTTGGGTTTGTACAAGTTTACGGAGAAGCTTGTATTTACAAGAAAGTGAGTGGGAGCTCTATAGCGTTTCTAATATTATATGTGGATGACATATTGCTGATTGGAAACAATATAGAATTTTTGGATAGCGTGAAGGGGTATTTGAACAAGAGTTTTTCAATGAAGGATCTCGGTGAAGCTGCTTTCATATTGGGCATCAAGATCTATAGAGATAGATCAAGACGCTTGATAGGACTTTCACAAAGTACATACCTTGATAAAGTTTTGAAGAAGTTCAAAATGGATCAATCCAAGAAGGGGTTCTTGCCGGTATTGCAAGGTACAAAGTTGAGTAAGACTCAATGCCCAGTGACTGCTGATGATAGAGAAAAGATGAGTGTCGTCCCCTATGCTTCAGCCATAGGCTCTATCATGTATGCAATACTGTGCACAAGACCAGATGTCAGCCTTGCCATAAGTATGGCCGGAAGGTTTCAAAGTAATCCTGGTATGGATCACTGGACAGCGGTCAAGAATATCCTAAAGTACCTGAAAAGGACTAAGGAAATGTTTCTCGTCTATGGAGGTGATCAAGAGCTCGTCGTAAAGGGTTACGTCGATGCAAGCTTTGATACTGATCCGGATGACTCTAAGTCACAAACCGGATACGTATATATTCTCAACGGGGGAGCGGTAAGCTGGTGCAGTTCCAAGCAGAGCGTGGTAGCTGATTCTACATGTGAAGCGGAGTACATAGCTGCCTCGGAGGCGGCTAAAGAAGGTGTCTGGATGAAGGAGTTCATGACAGATCTTGGAGTTGTGCCTAGTGCACTGAACCCAATGACTCTGTTCTGTGACAACACTGGTGCCATTGCTCTAGCCAAGGAACCAAGGTTTCACAAGAGGACCAGACACATAAAGCGACGCTTCAATTCCATCCGCGATTCGGTCAAGGAGGAGGACATAAGTATTTGCAAAGTACACACGGATTTGAATGTTGCAGATCCGTTGACTAAACCTCTTCCACGGGCTAAGCATGATCAACACCAAGACTCTATGGGTGTTAGATTCATTGCCTTGTAATGCTAGATTATTGACTCTAGTGCAAGTGGGAGACTGTTGGAAATATGCCCTAGAGGCAATAATAAAGAGTTATTATTATATTTCCTTGTTCATGATAATCGTTTATTATCCATGCTATAACTGTATTGATTGGAAACTCAAATACACGTGTGGATGAATAGACAGACTTTGTGTCCCTAGTGAGCCTCTACAGGACTAGCTCGTTGATCAAAGATGACCGCGGTTTCCAGGTCATAGACATGAGTTGTCATTTGATAATGGGATCACATCATTAGGAGAATGATGTGATGGACGAGACCCAAACGTTAAACATAGCTTTTGATCGTGTCAGTTATCGCTATAGTTTTCTGCATGTCAAGTATAAGTTCCTATGACCATGAGATCATGTAACTCACTGACACCGTAGGAGTGCTTTGTGTGTGCCAAACGTCGCAACGTAACTGGGTGACTATAAAGGTACTCTACAGGTATCTCCGAAGGTGTTTGTTGAGTTGACATGGATCGAGACTGGGATTTGTCACTCCGTATGACGGAGAGGTATCTCCGGGCCCACTCAGTAATACGTCATCTCAATGAGCTCAAAGTGACTAAGTAGTTGGTCACGGGATTATGTATTACGGTAACGAGTAAAGAGACTTGCCGGTAACGAGATTGAACTAGGTATAGAGATACCGACGATCGAATCTCGGGCAAGTAACATACCGATGAGACAAAGGGAACTGTATACGGGATTGCCTGAATCCTTGACATCGTGGTTCATCCGATGAGATCATCGAGAAACATGTGGGGACCAATATGGGTATCCAGATCCCGCTATTGGTTATTGACCTGGGAGTGTCTCGGTCATGTCTACATGGTTTCCGAACCCGCAGGGTCTACACACTTAAGGTTCGGTGACGCTAGGGTTGTTAGTGAGAACAGTGCATGGTTACCGAAGGTTGTTCGGAGTCCCGGATGAGATCCCGGACGTGACGAGGATCTCCGGAATGGTCCGGGGACGAAGATTGATATATAGGATGAAAGGTTTCGGAGTCCGGAAGTGTTCCGGGGAGTATCGGGAAATCGGCGGACGACCGAAAGGGGTTTCGGGGGTTCCGGAAGGGGTTTCGGGCCTAATGGGCCACAAAGGGGGGACACAACAGCCCTCATAGGGCTGTGCGCCCCCCCTGGGCCCTCTCCTAGTGCGCAAGGGGGCTGGCCCCTCCTAGGGCTGCCGCACCCCCTAGCCTTGGGGGGCAAGGCACCTAAGGGGGGAAACCCTAGGGCCTGGCGCAGCCCTTGGCCGCCGCCCCCCCTCTGCCCTGGCCGCCGGCCCCCCTAGGGGAAACCCTAGGGCGCCCCCCTCCCCTCTATTCCCCCTATATATAGAGAGGTAGAGGGAGGGCAGCCAACACACGTTTGTGCCTCGGTGCTGCCCTCCCTCTCCCATAACATCTTCTTCTTCCCGCGGTGCTTGGCGAAGCCCTGCTGGAATCCTCCACCACCATCACCACCACGCCGTCGTGCTGCCGGTCTCTCCATCAACCTCTCCTCCTCCCCTTGCTGGATCAAGAAGGAGGAGACGTCCCCGAGCCGTACGTGTGAAGAACGCGGAGGCACCGTTGCTTCGGTGCTTGGATCTTCAGCGATCTGAATCGCGGCGAGTACGACTCCATCAACCGGGTTCTTAACGCTTCCGCTTAGCGATCTACAAGGGTATGTGGATCCAACTCTCCCCTCGTAGTTGCATCTCCTAGATTGATCTTGGTGAACGTAGGAAAATTTTTGTTTCCCATGCAACGTTCCCCAACATTTGTTCCCTCTCGACAGACGTGTTCCGATGATGAGTTCGATGACACCGATGAAGAGCTATACTATCTTCAGAAGTGCCAGGCAAGCAAAACCCCATTGATCATTCCGATACAATCCCACTCTCCCACTCTTGCTCTCTTTTACTACATTAGGACAACAACGATTCAACTGTTACATGTTGCGGTAGTTGAACCCCTTTCCTCTGCATGACCTGTCATTGCCACAGTAAATAGATGAAACCCACTAGCATGAGTAGGAGTTGTTTGAGCTCTGATTTGCCTAATCATTAATGCCTGTTGTCATGCCTGCTACTGCTTAGAGTTGAGTCAGGTCCGATTCATCGGGGATGAATTGGAATGTGGTGAACATGTCCTACTGTTGAGAACTAAGTGTGTGAACACGATTTGGTAAAGGTAGCGGTGAGAGGCCATGTTGGAGTACATGGTGGATTCTCTCATTGAAACCATACTCAGGAACTGAGTTCTGTGTTTGTGATCCATGAACAGCTACTACCACATGTTGGGCCCTGAAATATGACCCGGCTCGACTTATTAACCCCCTTGTCCTCTGTCCAGGAGTTGCAAGTAGTTTCTGGTGTTTGTAGTATGCTGGAGGCCATGCGCAGCGCTGACCCAAGGGGTGGGCTGTGATGCGGTAGGCACGTGGCACGGTGTACCGGGATGCCCGTTTGGTGCCTCGGGAACCCTGTACACATCGTTCAGGGCCGTAAGTGGAAAACTCGGCCGGACTCCCTTCGGATGAAACCTGAATAGGCGATAAACGTGGATTAGGGACTTGTGTGGTTAGTTAGATCGTGGTCTTCACCCACGCCGGCTTTCGCTTGAAGTCTGCCGAGCACATGTCGTGTGCAGATGCAAAGTGGTGGAAACATGTGTGAAGAAGTACACCCCTGTAGGGTTACAAATGATCTATTCGAATAGCCGTGTCCGGGGTAAAGGACTTCTGGGTTGCCTGTACAGTTCATAGACAAGTGAAAGTGGATACTCTAAAATGCGCAAGATAAGCGTGAGTGCAATGGATGGCCTTCTCGTAGGGAGATGGGAGCGGATCCATAGTGGTCTATTGATATGGTGAATATGTGGCCTCATGTGCGCCACCTCAAAAGGGATACTTGCAGTCATAGTATAGATTAGCCACCGAGTCAAAGCTGACTTGCTGCAGTTAAACCCCACAACCCCTTTGTTGATAATGATGCATATGTAGCTAGTTCTGATGTAAGCCTTGCTGAGTACCTTTGTACTCACGTTGCTTAATTTATGTTTTTGCAGAGGAGACTTCAGTCTCACAAGTAGTTCCGCATGGACTTCGACGTTTAGCTTGTTACCTCAGCTACAATCTTGTACCCTCGGGAGGGTCTTGTAGATAGTCAGGCTTCACAACCTTTTTCATTTGTACTTGTGTGTACCGAGACATGTTGTGCTTCTGTTGCTTGTATGCTCTGTATGTTGGGTTATGAGACCCATGTTTGTAATATCTGGCTCCTCGGAGTCTAATGAATAAATACTTTGATTCATAGAGTTTTGTTGTGATGCCTTGTTGTATTTGCACATATCGAGCATATTGTGTGTATGTTATTGAAATGCTTGGTATTTGTGGGATCCGACACCTAGTTGTTTACCCTTGGTAGCCTATATTATGGGGAAATGCCTCCTAGTGCTTCCACTGAGCCTTGGTAGCTTGCTACTACTCCGAAACACTTAGGCTGGCCGGCTTGTGTCCTTCTTCGTTCCTGTGTCTGCCCCTTCAGGGAAATGTCACGCATTGTTCCTTTAAGTCCTTGTAGCTTGCTATGACTTGGGTTCATACGTTGATGACCGACACATTCGTTGCTGGGTCATGTATGCCTGTCCCTCTAATTTAGCGCCACTTTTGGTTTAGAACTAGTTATGTCGACCCGGGTTCTCTGTCATATGGATGCTAGCGACACTATCATATACGTGAGCCAAAATGCGCAAACGGTCCCGGGCCAGGTAAGGTGGCACCCATGAGGATACCGTGCGTGAGGCCGCAAAGTGATATGATGTGTTACATGCTAGATCGGTGTGACTTAGGATCAGGGTCCCGACAGAGAGACTCTGCGGAAGTACATGCAGAGGTTTAGCAGAGTCCACAGAAACATACCAGACATCCACCCGGCAGCAACGATAGCAGCTTTTCAGTCCAACGTGCGCAATCGCCAGATACATTCGAAGATGAACTTCCGGCTGCCCAAGACTATGAAGGAGCTTTACACTTTGGTGGACAAGTGTGCTCGAGTGGAGGAGGGGAGGAAACTCCCTGGAGAAGAGGATGGTGTCAGCGTCGATTCATAGGATGACGACGAGACCACCAGTCAGAAGAAGCAGAACAAGAAGCGTTGTAAGAAGCTCAAAGATAAAGTAGTAATGGCAGTTGAAGGATCAAGCACACCCAATACCGGTAACAAGGCAAGAGCTGAGGCCCCCAGCAAGGAGGTTGCTTCATGCAATGTTTGCCGGGAGGTCGCAGCCGCTGATAAGGCCGGGAAAAGTGATGGCCCTTATTGCAAAATCCACCGGACTAAGGGCCATGATATACAAGAATGCCACCAAGTTGAGCAGCTTGTCAAGAGGCAGAGAGCAAAGTATGAGAAAAGAGATAAGGAGAAAGGTCTGAATGGCGCTGGCGGAAAGGGTCGGAGCAGTGAAGAAAACCGCCTTGGCAAGGGTTTTTGGAACGAAGGGAAACCCGCCAGGGGCCGCAAGAAGGAGGATTGCAATGAGGAAAGTAATGAAGGGGAAGAAGAGAAAACCAGTGAGCAGGAGTTCCAAAAGGGCACTGACACTCTGTGCATTAACGGGGGTGCATCTCTGCATTTGTCTCACCGCCAACTCAAGCAGTGGGCACGTGAAGTCAATGCCAGGGAGCCATCAACTGAGTTTCGGAAGCCTCTCAAGTGGTCCCGCATGCCCATCATCTTCGATGAGGAGGATCACCCTGGCCGCACTACCGCGGTAGGGTGCTTGCCCTTGTTGGTCTCACCAACAATTCGCAACCTCAAAGTGACAAAGATGTTGGTTGACGGCGGGGCTGGGTTGAATCTGATTTCCCTGAAGGTTATCAGCAGACTCTAGATTTTAGAGGAAGAGCTTGAGGTTACCAGCATTTTTCAAGGAGTTAATCCCGGCAGGAGCCGTACTAAGGGAAAGATTACGTTGCCAGTAACGTTTGGGTGAGAATTGAACTACAGTACAGAGAAAGTTATGTTTGATGTGGTGGACCTCCCCCTACCATACAATGGAATCGTTGGACGACCAGCTCTGGCTAAGTTCATGGAAGCATCCCACTATGCTTACAACATTTGAAGATGCCAGGGCCCATGGGAGTCCTATCCATTCCATAAGACGAGAAGGACACAATCATTTGCGTAGATAAGATGTACATGGATGTAGTTGCGGTAGACGCCACAGAGATCACTAGTCTCGCCAAGGAGAGCAAGACAAAGAAGGAAACTATTCAGAGCCCCGGCAAGGGACCCGGGAAGCTAACCTTTCCGGGATATGCTCTGCCTACGGTTGATTTGCTGGAAAGTCCGAACAGTAAGAGGTCCCAGGTTACTGCACCTGTTGTGAAAAAGGTCCCCGCAGGGCTGGGTGGTGCTAATGGTACCTTCACCATTAGTGCTACCCTCTATGACAAATAGGAAACCGCGCTCGTTGCCTTCCTGCGGGCGAATGTCGATGTGTTTGCCTGGCAACCATCTGACATCCCTGGTGTTCCCAGGGAGGTAATCGAGGACCACCTTGCTGTCTGTCCACATGCCCGACCCATCAAGCAAAAGGTCCAGAAGCAAGCTATGGAATGACAACAGTTCATTGCCGAGGAGATTAAGAAACTTGAAGTGGCTGGCTGGTCAGAGGAGTTCTACACCCAACATGGTTGGCAAATCCAGTGGTTGTGCACAAGGACAATGGAAAGTGGAGCTTGTTCATAGACTTCACTGATCTGAACAAAGCCCGCCCAAAGGAACCATTCCCCTTGCCGCACATCAAACAGATAGTGGACTCCACCTCTGGTTGTGATCTGCTCTCTTTCCTGGACGCATATTCTGGATATCATCAAATTTTCATGTCCTAGGAAGATGAAGAGAAGACCTCATTCATCACCCCATGTGGTACTTACTGCTTTCTGCGTATGCCTTTCGTGTTAAAGAGTGCGGCGTCTACCTTTGCAAGAGCTATCCAGATTGATTTTGATCCACAACTGCACAAGAATATTGAAGCATACATGGATGACCCTGTGGACAAAATTAAGGACAAATCCACTCTCATCCAAGATCTAGAAGAGACATTTGACAATTTGCGCAAGATCAACTTGAAGCTCAACCCGGAGAAGTGTGTGTTTGGAGTTCCCTTTGGCTAGCTGCTTGGTTTCTTCGTATCCCACCGTGGTATAGAGGCCAACCCATACATGATCAAAGCCATTGAACAGATCCAAGCACCAATAATAGTGAAGGATGTCAGACGTTTAACTGGGTGCGTTGCCGCACTGAGCAGATTTATCTCCAATTCTGCCGAGCGTGCCCTGCCGTTCTTTAAGGTCTTAAAGAAGGAAGGACCCATGAAATGGACCTTGGAAACAGATTTAGCACTTCAAGAGTTGAAGACTTACTTGTCTTCTGTGCCTACCTTGGTTGGACCCAAACCACAAGAGCTGCCACTGCTATATCTAGCGGCAACTAATCAAGTGGTTAGTGCATCCTTGGTAGCACAAAGGGAATTAGAGGAAGCAACAGCCTCAACTGTTATTCCCTTCGGGGACAGAGATGAGCACAGCCCGGCATAGTCAATTCTAAATTAGGATAAGGATGAGCACGGTAGTAGTGCCGACCCAAAGGATACAGTGAGGAAGAAAGTACTACTGCGCCCAGTGTACTTCATCAACTCTCTGTTGCAGCGGGCTAGATGTAGGTACTCTGGCGTGCAAAAAATGATTTTAGCCTAGTCATGGCCTCAAGAAAACTGCACCACTACTTCCAAGCTCATGAGATAACCATCGTCACACGCTTCCCATTGCAAAGAATACTCCGAAACCCAGAGGCTACGGGCAGGATAGTGGAGTGAGCATTGGAGTTATCCAACATTGTCTTAAAGTTTGAGAGCACATCCACTATACAAAGCAGGGCATTGGCAGAGTTTATTGCAGAATCGACGCCAACCCTTGATGAGGAAAAGCCAGAGACAGATATCCACAGCAAGGAATCACCCTAAGAATGGATCATGTATTTTGATGGTGCCTTCTCCTTGCAAGGCGCTAGAGCAAGCGTGCTTCTCGTCTCCCCCACTGGGGAACACTTGAAGTACGTTGCTACTTCTCGAGCTTGCGTTGTATTCCCTCGAAGAGGAAAGGGAGATGCAACACAGTAGCGTAAGTATTGCTCTTAGTTTTTGAGAACCAAGGTATCAATCAAGTAGGAGACCACGCACGAGTCCCTCGCACCTGCACAAACAAATAAGAACTTCGCAGCCAACGCGATAAGGGGTTGTCAATCCCTTTACGGTCACTTACGAAAGTGAGATCTGATAGAGATGATAGTTTATATATTTGTTATTTTTAGTTTATAAGAACATCAAATAAAAGCGATAAAAGTAAAGTTGATGTAGATTGATATGTTGAGAATAGACCCGGGGGCCATAGTGTTCTCTAGTGGCTTCTCTCATGATAGCGATATTCTACGGCGGGTAAACAAATTACTGTCGAGCAATTGATAGAAAAGCAAATAATTATGAGACTATCTAGGCATGATCATTGTATATAGGCATCACGTCCGAGACAAGTAGACCGAAATGATTCTGCATCTACTACTATTACTCCACACATCGACCGCTATCCAGCATGCATCTAGTGTATTGAGTTCATAAGAATAGAGTAACGCCTTAAGCAAGATGACATGATGTAGAGGGATAAACTCAAGAAATATGATATAAACCCCATCTTTTTATCCTCGATGGCAACAATACAATACGTGCCTTGCTGCCCCTACTGTCACTGGGAAAGGACACCGCAAGATTGAACCCAAAGCCAAGCACTTCTCCCATTGCAAGAACTATAGATCTAGTAGGCCAAACCAAACCAATAATTCGAAGAGACTTGCAAGGATATTATTAGCGCACATAAAAAGTTCAGATAAGAACCAAATATCTTTCATAGATAACCTTGATCATAAACTCACAATTCATCGGATCTCGACAAACACACCACAAAAAGAGATTACATCGAATAGATCTCCTCGAAGACCGAGGAGAACTTTGTATTGAGATACATAGAGAGAGAAGAAGCCATCTAGATACTAGCTATGGACCCGAAGGTCTGTGGTAAACTACTCACAACTCATGGTGAGGGCGATGATGATGATGATGAAGAACTCCGTGATGGATCCCTCTCCGGTGGAGCTCCGGAACTGGCTCCAAGATGGTATCTCACAGGAACAGAAGGTTACATCGGTGGAATTAGGGTTTTCTCTCTTTTGTCGAAGGTTTCGCGGCACGTAGACTTATATAGGAAGAAGGAGGACACCGGGGGGGGGGGAGTGCTCGGGGGGCCCACGAGGCAGGGGGCGTGCCCCCACCCTCGTGGACGCCCCGAGGCTCCCCTGACGTGGTTCTCAAGTCCCTCTGCCGTGATTTTCTCCAAAAATATCTCTTGCGAAGGTTTCATTCCGTTTGGACTCCGTTTGATATTCTTTTTCTGCAAAACCCTGAAACAGGCAAAAAACAACAATCTGGACTGGGCCTTTGGGTTAGTAGGTTAGTCCTAAAAATGATATAAAAGTGAAAGATAAAGCCCATTAAACATCCAAGACTTCATGAATAATAGCATGGAACAATAAAAAATTATAGATACATTGGAGACGTATCAAGCATCCCCAAGCTTAATTCCTGCTCGTCCTCGAGTAGGTAAATGATAAAGAAAGAATTTTTGATGTGGAATGCTAACCAATATAGTTTTTCAATGTAATGCTCTTAATTGTGACATGAATGTTTAGATCTGAAAGATTCAAGATAAAAGTCTATATTGACATAAGAAATAATAATACTTCAAGCATACCAACAAAGCAATCATGTCTTCTCAAAATACTATGGCTAAAGAAAGTTATCCCTACAAAATCATATAGTCTGGCTATGCTCCCTCTTCATCACACAAAATATTCATATCATGCACAACCCCGATTTCAGCCAAGCACTTGTTTTCATACTCTATCTTTTCAAACCTTTCAACTTTCACGCAATACATGAGCGTGAGCCATGGATATAGCACTATGGGTGGAATAGAGGTGGTTGTGGAGAAGACAAAAAGGAGGGAGATAGTCTCACATCGACTAGGCGTATCAACGGGCTATGGAGATTCCCATCAATAGATATCAATGTGAGTGAGTAGGGATTGTCATGCAACGGATGCACTAAAGCTAAGTATGTATGAAAGCTCAACAAAAGAAACTAGTGGGTGTGCATCCAACTTGCTTGCTCACGAAGACCTAGGGCATTTGAGGAAGCCCATCGTTGGAATGTACAAGCCAAGTTCTATAATGAAAATGCCCACTAGTATATGAAAGTGACTAAACATGAGACTCTCTACAATGAAGAACACAGTGCTACTTTGAAGCACAAGTGTGGAAAAAGATAGTAGCAATTGTCCCTTCTCTCTTTTCTCTCATTTTTTTGGAGGGGCTTTCTATCTTTTTTTTATTAGCCCCTCTCTCTATATTTTTTTGGGCTATCTTTTTTTATTGGCCTTTCCTCACATGGGAAAATGCTCTAATAATGATGATCATCACACTTTTATTACAACTCGAAATTACAACTCGATACTACAACAAGTATGACTCTACATGAATGCCTCCGGCGGTGTACCGGGATGTGCAATGAATCAATAGTGACATATATGAAAATTATGCATGGTCGCTTTGCCACAAATACGATGTCAACTACATGATCATGCATGGCAATATGACAATATGATGCATGTCATATGAACGAAACGGTGGAAAGTTGCATGGCAATATATCTCGGAATGGCTATGGAAATGCCATGATAGGTAGGTATGGTGGCTGTTTTGAGGAATAATATGGTGGCTGTTTTGAGGAAGGATATATAGTGGGTTCATGGCACCGGCGAAAGTTGCGTGGTACAAGAGAGGCTAGCAATGGTGGAAGGGTGAGAGTGCATATAATCCATGGACTCAACATTAGTCATAAGAACTCATATACTTATTGCAAAAATCTACGAATCATCAAAACAAAGCAATCAATGCATGCTCCTAGGGGGGAGGTTGGTAGGAGTTAACCATCGCGCGCCCCCGACCTCCACACAAAGGTTGGCACTCTACAAATACCTCATGCTCTAACTTCGTCACATAGCGGTTCACCATACGTGCATGAAACGGGAATCACTAACCTTAACACAAGTATTTCTCAATTTCATAATGACTCCACTAGCATGACTCTAATATCACTATCCTCATATCTCAAAACAATTATCAAGCATCCAACATCTCATTCTATTCAATGCACTTGGTGTGATTTTTTTTACTACATTGACATTGGATGTCTATCATGTGAAGACTAGTTTCTTTAGCCTAAACACATTACCATGCTGTTTTAATAGACTCTCAAATAGATATAAGTGAAGCATGAGAGTTCAACAATTTCTACAAAATATTACCACCACCGTGCTCTAAAAGATATAAGTGAAGCACTCGAGCAAAAACTATTCAACTCAAAAGATATAAGTGAAGCACATAGAGTGTTCTAACAATTCCTAGGACATATTTAACTCTCTCAAATAGGTGTGTTCAGCAAGGATTATTGTGACAAACTAACAAGCAAAGAATCAAATTAATCCAAGACGCTCCAAGCAAAACACATAACATGTTGCGAATAAAAATATAGCTCCATGTATAGTTACCGATGGATGAAGACGAAAGAGGGGATGCCTTGCCGGGGCATCCCCAAGCTTAGGCTTTTTATTATCTTGAATTTACTTGGGGTGCCATGGGCATCCCCAAGCTTAGGCCTTTGTTACTACTTGTTCCATAGTCTATCAAAGCAATACTCAAAACTTGAAAACTTCACAACACAAAACTTAGACAAAAATTCTCGTGAGCTTTGTTAGTATAAGAAAGTAAACCACTACTCAAAGGTACTGCAATGAATTCATTATTTGTTTATATTGGTGTTAAACCTACTTTATTCCAACTTCTCTATGATTCATACTTCCCAATACTACTCAAAGATGCAACGAAATAAGCAAACAAACCACGAAAAACAGAATCTGTCAAAAACAGAACAGTATGTAGTAATATGCAGGTTTCGCCTACTTCTAGAACTCTAAAAAAATTCAAACTAAATTGGTAAATTTGAGGAATCTGTCTAGTAATAATCTGCAAAAATTATCAACTAAATAGCACGCTCCAGTAAAATCTGACGACCACTTTAGCGAGCGCTAACGTTTCTGTTTTTCACAGCAAGATCACATAAACTTCACACAAGTCTTCCCAAAGGTTCTACTTGGCACAAACACTAAACAAAATGTGAAACCACATCTAATCAGAGGCTAGATGCAATATTTATTCCCTAACAGCAACAAAAAGCAAAAATATAAAATTGGGTTGCCTCCCAACAAGCGCCATCGTTTTACGCCCCTAGCTAGGCACGATACAAGATAGATCTAGGGAATGCTATAATGATACGATATGTCGCAAAAGCTTATCTCATATTCCCTATGTTCAGCAGCAAGCTTCATTTGTGGCAAGCAAAAGTAATCAAAAGGGACAAAAGTCCCCTACATCAATCTCAGGAGGAATAGGTTCCTCTTTTGGCCCTTTGTAGTGGACAACCAATTCATTGTTATAGGCATTCTTTTGGCAGAAGGTCATAAGCCTTCGCTCATGGGAGAAGCTTAACCCATTGTTTTGAACAACAAAGTCATCATTCATCTCAGAAATTCTATCAATCAAGACCTCAATGGGAACCTTTTTTCCAAGATTTTCATTAAAAACAACATGATCAGGCGATCGTAACCGCATTATGTCTTCTCGATTGAACAAGATAGCCTCTACGGGAGGTCGTCCGGCATCTACCCGTAATGAGCAAAGATTTCTTTGGCCTCTTTCATGATATATCTAAATTCATGAGCCAAAAAGAAAGTAGCCTCACGCTTAACAGAAGAGTGCTCGATACTGGAAAACTCCAAAAAGATTCTCTGAATATAGGGATGTATATGGATAAATTGCCTTTCAATTTCTACTATAAGCATGGATACATCATCCGCAAGGCTACTAGTTCCGTGAAGAATAGAGCCACCCATAGTGGGCAAAGCACCGGCGCAAGTAAACAAGTCTTGAAGAACTCCTTTTCCAATGATATTACCACTACCAACCCGGGACTTCTTAATATGTAAGGTGGTAGCTTCATCCGGGGGATCAACATAGATGTTGTCCTCGACATTACTGCCCTTCTCAATAGGGTCGCCCCCCATCTCAGACATGAGGGCAATCAGGCAAGCAAACAACACACGAGCAAACAAGAAGCAAGCGAACAATAAACACACGGCGGAAGAAGGGCAAATAAAACGGCAAGGGTGAAGTGGGGGAGAGGAAAACGAGAGGCAAATAAATGTAATGCGAAGGATAAGGGTTTGTGATAGGTACTTGGTATATGACTTTTGCGTAAGCCTCTTTGGCAACGGCGCCATAAATTCTTCTTGCTACTTCTCAAGCTTGCATTGTATTCCCTCGAAGAGGAAAGGGAGATGCAGCACAGTAGCGTAAGTATTTCCCTCAGTTTTTGAGAACCAAGGTATCAATCCAGTAGGAGACCATGCGCGAGTCCCTCGCACCTGCACAAACAAATAAGAACTTCGCAGCCAACGTGATAAGGGGTGCCAATCCCTTTACGGTCACTTACGAAAGTGAGATCTGATAGAGATGATAGTTTATATTTTTGGTATTTTTAGTTTATAAGAACAGCAAATAAAAGCGATAAAAGTAAAGTAGATGTAGATTGATATGTTGAGAACAGACCCGGGGGCCATAGTGTTCTCTAGTGGCTTCTCTCATGATAGCGATATTCTACGGCGGGTAAGCAAACTACTGTCGAGCAATTGATAGAAAAGCGAATAATTATGAGACTATCTAGGCATGATCATTGTATATAGGCATCACGTCCGAGACTAGTAGCCCGAAATGGTTCTGCATCTACTACTATTACTCCACACATCGACCGCTATCCAGCATGCATCTAGTGTATTAAGTTCATAAGAATAGCGTAACGCCTTAAGCAAGATGACATGATGTAGAGGGATAAACTCAAGCAATATGATATAAACCCCATCTTTTTATCCTCGATGGCAGGAATACAATATATGCCTTGCTGCCCCTACTGTCACTGGGAAAGGACACCGCAAGATTGAACCAAAAGCCAAGCACTTCTCCCATTGCAAGAACTATAGATCTAGTAGGCCAAACCAAACCAACAATTCGAAGAGACTTGCAAGGATATTATGAGCACACATAAAAAGTTCAGAGAAGAACCAAATATCTTTCATAGATAACCTTGATCGTAAACTCACAATTCATCGGATCTCGACAAACACACCGCAATATATCTCCTCGAAGACCGAGGAGAACTTTGTATTGAGATCCAGAGAGAGAGAAGAAGCTATCTAGATACTAGCTATGGACCCGAAGGTCTGTGGTAAACTACTCACAACTCATGGTGAGGGCGATGATGATGATGATGAAGAACTCCGTGATGGATCCCCCTCCGGTGGAGCTCCGGAACAGGCTCCAAGATGGGATCTCACGAGAACAGAAGGTTACAGCGGTGGAATTACGGTTTTCTCTCTGTTGTCGAAGGTTTCGGGGTATGTAGACTTATATAGGAAGAAGGAGGACACCGAGGGGGGTGCTCGGGGGGGCCACGAGGCAGGGGGCGCGCCCTGGGCAGCGGGGCGCGCTCCCCACCCTCGTGGATGCCCCGAGGTTCCCCTGATGTGGTTCTCAAGTCCCTATGGCGTGATTTTCTCCAAAAATATCTCTCACAAAGGTTTCATTCCGTTTGGACTCCGTTTGATATTCTTTTTTTGCAAAACCCTGAAACAGGCAAAAAACATCAATCTGGACTGGGCCTGTGGGTTAGTAGGTTAGTCCCAAAAATGATATAAAAGTGAATGATAAAGCCCATTAAACATCCAAGACTTCATAAATAATAGCATGGAACAATAAAAAATTATAGATACGTTGGAGACATATCATACGTCGTCCAGATGCACTTTCCATGGGAGGAGGCTACTAACAATACAACAGAGTATGAAGGGCTCCTTGCCGGGCTCGGGATTGCCAGCGAACTTTGAATCAGGAAACTGACCATCAGAGGAGATTCACAGTTGGTGGTGAGATAAGTCAACAAAGATTATCAAAGCCTGTTGATGGAGGCATACGTTGAGAAAGTGAGAAGATTAGAGGAGCATTTTGATGGATTGCAAACAAAGCACGTACCCCGTGCGGAAAACATCATTGCTGATCATCTGTCAAAATGTGCTGCGCAAAAGCTTCCTGTGGGACTAGGAACTTTTGTTCTCCACCATACTAAGCCCTCCGTATCCCCAGCAACAGTGGCAACACTACTAGGAAAAGGCCTACTAATGGCGCACCTATTTTGGCCATTAATGGCGCATTAGTGGTGCGCCATTAGTGCCACGCCATTAGTATATTTTACTAATGGCGCACCTCTGGTGCGCCATTAGTATCTGGTATACTAATGGCGCAGCTCAGATGCGCCATTAGTATATACGACGGTGCGCCATTAGTATGCCTCCCAGGGGGCCATGTATACCCAGGTGCTTTGGCATACTAATGGCGCACAACTGCCAGATGCGCCATTAGTAACTTTGGCATACTAATGGCGCACTGTTTAATGATGCGCCATTACTATCCTTTGGCATACTAATGGCGCACTGTGATGTGATGCGCCATTAGTATGAATATTAGGTTATTTATTTATTTTTTAATTTTCTGTTTTTTGCACAGGTTACAAAATGTATTATTGGACAGAATATAGACATCACACATCAACAACAGATTAATCGAATACAATAGAAGATTAGTCTCTGAATACAATTCATCATATTAGTCTCCGAATACAATTCATCATATTAGTCTCCGAATTGAAAAGACCGAACAAAGATAGAACATTATATTACAAGACTCGAGACCGCGAGTAGCGAGTTTGTCTTCACATTACAAGTCGATATCGATCATCTAAACTACCATCACATAGAAGAGAGCTGCGGTCATCACGATGAGCATCATCACGATGAAACTCGTCTTCATCCGGTTCCTCCAGCGCTCCCTCCCCTCTCCCGCTACATAGCGGGCGTATCTAGATTCTGCCTCGGCCCTAGTGGTGTACCCTTTGTAACTGTTACCGCTGAATCGGTGAACCTGTCTCCGACACTCCTCCCAGTCGTCGTAGACTCCGGGAACCTTACCCTTGTACACGACATACGACGGCATCACTATGCACTAGCCAAACGAAACATTAGTACCAATTCACAAACAATACATAAGCAATATATAAGTATGCAACAGAACGATCGGAAGAGAAAAGCAAGACATTAATAACATCGATTACATCTAAGTTGAACGACAGTCAAAACCAAAGAGACATACTACAAGTTCATTAAAGTTTAATTACAACATGAGCCAATCGATGTTTCAGAACTAGACACAACATCACTACTTTCGACTCGACTCAAGGGACTGGAGCGTGGATGAAGCCACCGTCTATCGTGGGAGTCATGAAATCGCGGGCCTTGTCAGCCTGCATTTGTAGCATTGTGTCGATGTCACTGTTGGACGGTTGATTTCTGAGGTAGAACTGCCCCGAGGTACGAAGGACATCTTGATGGATGATTTCCGCAAACTCCGACTGGATGCGAAAGAATTCTTGTTTGATGTCCGCGTCCTGGATTGCCGACACGCTCGCGGCCCAATCTTTGAGTTTACTCGGTAGCAGAAGTTGATGATGGTCCCGTACGATCGCCCGCATGTGATGGATGGCGTAGTAGGCACCCTTCTGACCGCCAGGCGGCTGCTTGACGCAGCAGAACGTCGTATTGTGGGAGAACACGTGCTTGTCGGGCTTACGAATAGGCCTGGTGAAGGTGCCTCCAGATTTGGCGTAGCCGGGGAGAACATCATCAAGAACCTTCTTGACATTTATGTAGTCTACATTCGACTGACGGTCCGAGTCGAAATACGTGGCCATGGAATATTTGGGGCTTAGGAGGATGAGCGTGCAATGTGTGTCACTGCAGAAAACACGGAATGTTAAAAGAAAAACGATCGAAATCTAAGAATTCATATGTTACGGGGCGGTTGAGGGGAGGACTTACTCGGGAAAGTAAGGCACGAGGAAGTTATCCTTATCTCGGTTTGCCAGAATGAGGCCTTCGAGGTAAGAACTCACGACTTGCCGGTCCCCAGCGCTGCCCAAGATCTTGGCACGCATGTAGAAGGGGTCGACTATCACGATGTCCGGGGTCTTGTCGCAAATGATCCGCATCTCCATACTCAGCGAAAATAGCCGAACGAAGGTGTAGTGCAGCGGATGAAGGTTCAACATAACGTAGATGTCATCAAACCGCACGACGATTGTACCCCCGATGGAGTTATCCACAAAGCCCTTGCCCTCTGGCACCTTGGCCGCGAAAACCGGGTATGCCACATCCTTTTCTCTGAGACGCCGCTTCTCCAAAGAAAGAACACTGTCATGCAGACTCCGCATAGCACCGGTTGCAGCATCGAGCATATTTCTCGGTAGCATCGGCCTACCCGCCACATGCACCCTCCTCATTCCATCCTCAGGTGAAGGTGGCCCGTCCTGAGCACGAATCATACTCGGTGCCGGCTGGCTCGCAACCTTGTTAGTCTTTCTTTTGCGTGCCTTCTTCTTCTCCTGTAATGGGACCGAGTTCTGCTCACAGACCGCCTTCTTGAGTGTGTTGGGGCTGATAATATTTCGCACCTCGCCTATCTGAGGCTCGGTGAAGTCGGCAGCTGGAGGCGTCTCCTGAGAACTGAATGGCAGCCGACGCCTGTTGCAACTTGGTTTCTCCGCGGTACCAGTTTGATCGTGCACGTCTTTTGTAGGGTTGGGTTCTTGAGAAGGAGGCCCCATGAAGTCGGCACCGTACCCATGATCGGCAAAGTACTGATCGACATTGGCAAATGTATCGTCGTCATTGTCGTCGTCGTCGTTCGGATCCTGTGCCATATGCATGTTTGGATCCAGTGGCATAGGGATGTCCGGCACCGTTGCGGTGGTCTTGCCATTGGGCCGACTTGGCGCCGACACGACTGGCGGTGTTGTCTTTGGGGTGGTGTCCCCCGCCCCCAAACGAATCTGGCTCTTCGGCCAAAGCAGGGGCCAGCTCAGGCAGGCGCTGAGGGTCATCACATCATCTTCGTCGGCCCCGACGGGTCGAATCAGAGGTAACAACTCTTCGCAGCCTGGCAGCACCCGAACCAGTTCAACCCTATACAAGTTGGGTGGCATCTGGGTACCATGGAACACGGGGTTGCCCGGTTGAACGATTTTGCCCTTGGCGACATCAACCAACTCGTTGTTCACGAAGTGCAGGAGAGTGCACGGAACGTCGGCGGCGCCCTGCGAAAACATGTAGGGCGTCAGGGATGCCCAGTCAAAGGCAAGGAGATGAAGTCCTCGGCCGAGAGAGGCTTAATTAGTTACCGTGATGATGGCGTCGAGCTCGGCTAATGTCGAGGCACCGCCAACGGCGGGCGTGCAGTTGACGGAGGGGCCGCTTGCTGCAGAGGTGCCGGCCGGCGTACACCCGGGTGCATTAAGATCCCGTGCCGGCGTCGGAGACACCAATGCCGCCTCTGCCGGAGACACCAATGGCCCCGCCATCGCGTTCTGCGAGTTGCTGGCCGTGAAGCTGGGAATCGGGGGCGGCCCCTGTTGGCCGCCCACAATCCACGCGTCCAACCCCTCGATCAAGGTAGGCACAATGGCGGTGATCGTCGCTCCGAGTTGTTGTTGCACTTGCTCTTGGACAATCTCCGGAATCCGCGCCACCTGTGCCTTGAGTTCTTGAACCTCGCACGCCTGGCTTTCCGAGCTGGTCTTTTTCTCCTTTCGCCCACCAGCGTTATAGTACGACGACCATTTTGTGGACAAGCCTTTGCTGGCCACACGACCAGCTGACGTCGGCTTACTGAGCTTATCCTTTTTCTTCATTACATTCAACGCCCTATTTAGAGTGGTGTCCCAAGGGTTGCTCTTAGTCGACCCCGCGCTACTGCTTTCAGTCGCCTGCGGAAGGAATGTGAACCATTTAGAAATTTGGCTTCATTAATTAGAATGCAACCATATGGAGCTAATTACGCGGGGGTGTATTCCTTACCAGAACAAGCTCAAGCGCCCTGGTCTTCGGATCCGTGGTAAGCTCCTTTGTTTTCGGGTCCTTCTTGTACTGGGCCCTGACAAAGTTCCTGGTCTGCTTGTCACCGTATTTATCGAAGAGGGGCGGTAGGCCTTGCTCGGCACGGTCCGCCTCCTCCTTGTCCCATATAGGCTCCGCCACTCTGTAACCGCCGGGACCGAGTGTGCGTTCCCCTAAGTTCAGCTCCCGCATTTCTTTCCCCCACTGACTTGATTCGGAGGTTGTGGTGGTCGAGCACTTGATCTTGAAGTCGTTGTAGTCATCTTCGGTGATCGAAGGATTTTTCTCCTTGATCTTCTCATAACTCTCACCTTTCTCGATCATTCTCTTCACATTGCTTTTCCAAGTAGACAGGGCCGTGCTCATCTTCGTGAGGGCGGTATTGTTCACTTTATTCCCTTTGAGGCTTGTGTTTTCAAATTCAGCGGGGAACTTGTATCGTTCGTGCAGCTTCGTGAAGAGGAGGTTGCGCAAATTCTCTCGGTCAGGATGCCTCAGGTTCTCGGTGTTGATCGAGACGGTGCTCCGGAGAATGCACCCGAGCTGAACCGAGTACCCCTTGACTATTCGTTCGGGAGCCGTTGGATTCCCGTCGGAGTCCACTTCAGTAAATTCCTCCTTGAGGGTGCGAAGCACGGTCGGGCGCCGGTCCTTCCGTTGCCTCTTCGGTTGGCTGCCATCTGTGCGTGCGCCGCCATCATCAGTGGTGGCATCCTCGGCGGCACCACAGTGGTGGCATCCTCGGCGGCACCATCAGTGGGGTCATCCTCGGCAGTACCATCAGTGGTCTCAGGATCGGTGGGGAAGGCGGCGTCCTCATACAAGTGAGGTTGTTCCTCCATCTCCTGGGACAGCTCCCAGAATGCCTTGCCGCCCGAACCCCCGGCCTCATCGTTGTTGGCCATGTTTCTCTCTAAATAGGAAAAAAGTTTGGCCAAAAAGTTGGTTATTGTCAAGGAACAAGATCACGGTCTCATCATTTAGGGTTTGTCGACACCGAGGCATCCTAAAAGCTAAGCTTTTATCATTGAGGGTTTTTCGACGCCGAGGTACCCTAAAAGCCTAAGCTTTCATCATTTCGGTTTTTATCGACACCGAGGCACCCTAAAAGCCAAGGTTTTATAATTTATGGTTTGTCGACACCGAGGCATCCTAAAAGCTAAGCTGGGAAGGAGAATTCTAAGTTGGGCCTAATCACTTGGCTCTATTGCCGCCTATGGTTTAATGCAGCTAGAATAAAGGGGTAGTTGATCCTACTTAATTAACTACTAAGATACCCCGACCCATGCATTAGTCACAAGTACCCCATATGTCCTATTTTTTAGCAAAGTCATGCTAAAATTCCGGAAAATTTCAGCATGACCTTTGCTGAAAATAGGACATATGGAGTACCCGAATTTGCCGGAACGGAAGTTAATCGACATTCGAGTAAACTCAAGGGCCTCTCGGGTGGACAAGGCAAAATCATTATCCTAGGTGGACAAGGCAATGTGCTACTTGCTTAAATCTCTGTCCAATGCTATTTACAAGACAAACAACAGGTGGCAAAGCCCAGTGTTAAAAAAAGGCCTCCATCACAACATGGAAAATACATTGGCATGTGAAGAGGTGAAACAATATATGCATCTCCAAGCAGTATCATTCAACATTTTGGACAAACCACTACATGCAATACTGGATCAGATACAAGAAGAATGTGAGAAAATGCAGACAAATACTAACAGATTGAGGTGTTTAACTTGTGGTGCTCTCCGTGCTATTAACATTTCAAGTCAAAACCTTTTTTTGGTTAGTAAGTGTTTCTTGAGCATATGTATGTAGTAAGTGTTTCTGCTCTCAGTGTTTCAGAACACATATTTTAGCTAGCTAGTACCAGTGCTATTACCCAGTAGTTAATTAGCTTTTGCTTTTGCTTTTCAGTGCCAAATTCTAGCTAGTACCAGCAAATTAACATCTAGCAGCAATCATTTTCAAATATATATACACTGGACATTTTTATATTAACCTAAGGAAAAATGAATAGTTAGGTTAATTACCCACTGTTAATAACAACACATATATAAGAGAAACAACTTGCAGACTAAATAAGGTCGATTTGTTAGAAAGATTTTGCTTCTGAATCTGAGGTACAACAAAACTTGGATCAGGGCTTCAGTTTTTGAAAGAAAAAGACATTCAGTCTGATGCTTTGTTCTACACTTTGATGCAAATGAGTATATAGAAGACGCTATTTACTAGCAGTACCATATATATAATCTGCAATAGCAACTACAGTTTAGAGTTTATCAGAGGCATATCCCCTGGAAGTCCCAAATCTGAACCTCGTCCATGATCTTCACTATTTTCATTTTCTATGAAGTTTTTTTTTCTTCTTCATTAGCATGGAGTATTCATTCAGGGAATGGTCAGTTGCAGAGTACTCATATGCTCCTAGTTAACCTATCATGGCAATCAGAGGCAGTTTTGAAGCTTTTTTTGGTTGGGTTCTGAAACTAATAATGGACTATGCAGGCGAAGATCGTTTCGCTGCCTTTCGGAGACGCAGTCTAGGGGGACATCCTTTCTACTCCTACAAACTAAACAGAACCAAACATACAAAAATGCTTTTTGGTACCAACACCTACGATGCCAACTACGATTACAGAATTTTGCATAGCCCGGTACCAACCAAAGATACAAAATTTTGCATAGCTAACAAACTACTCCTACATAGCTAAAAAATGCTTGCATATAGAACCAAACATACAAAAATAAACATATGCTGCAGTCTACGATTACAGAATTTTGCAGCTCTCAAGACCAATTTATACATGGGTCGAACAGACAGATCTTTGCTACCTACGGGGCGTAAAGAAAAAACACTGAAAGGGGCGGCCGTCTTACAGAAGCGACGACGACGTACAGCGGGCAGCGGCGCTGGCATCGGGCGGTGATGGGGCGGCGACTGTGGTGGCTTCCGGCGGCGGGGAAGGAGACGAACGGAACGGCCGCGGCGAGGGGGTCGCGGTGGTGGTGGCGGTGGTCCTCGGTGGCGTCGGGACGGGCGAGGTAAGGGCGGTGGCAGCCCCGCGCTGGAGAGGTGAGAGGCTGCTTTGGGCCGAGCCGGAAGTGGAGTCCGGCGGGGGTGGCGCGGGGGCGCGGGGGCGGCGGCGTCGGGGCAACGACGTTGGGAGAGGAGAGGGGAAGGGGATCGAGGGCGAGGGCGAGGGAGAGAGAGGGAATAGGTGGAGTGGGCCGGGGACGAAATATGGATGGGGGCACTATACTAATGGCGCACCTCCCCCTGGTGCGCCATAAGTACATCCATACTAATGGCGCACCTGCCCCTGGTGAGCCATTAGTATTTTTTTTTATTTCTGTTCGAGCCAACAGGTTATCTTCCACCAAACCTCATCCACATCTAATCCCCTCTACTAGCCCGACTGGTCAGCACCCATTTCTCACACCAGGAGGTCCTGGGTTTGATTCCCAGGCTCCACAATTTTTGTTTTTATGCATTTAAAATGCTGTTGATACTTATTTGTGTTTAAATATGTTCAAACTTGTTTAAATCATAACCGTAATTTTTTTTATAAAACAGTAATATTTTTTTTTAAATATCATCAAATTTTTTATTTGAATATATTTATGAATATGAAAAATATCATCAAATTTATTATTTGAAAATATCATGAGTTCATGGGTCGGCGGCGGCGGCCGGTGGAGCGGGGGAGGGTGCGGTGGGTCGTCGGCGGCGGTTGAGTAGGGGAGGGTGCGGGGGGTCG
>LR738712.1:569629911-569706952 GCA_902687465.1 Secale cereale
GGGGGGCGGCGGCGGCCGGGGGAGCGGGGGGTGCTCGGCGGCGAGGGGCACCGGATCTGGCGAGGTGGGATAGCGATCGAGATGGAGGGGGATCGAGATCGTGTGTCCATGAAATTTAAAAACATTCAAGAGTTCAAAAAGTGCCCATGAAATACAATCGAGAAATGAAGGCTACGATTTAAATACAATCGATCTTATCTAGCTATCTGTTCACAATCTTCTTGCCCTTCTTTTTCGCAAATGGAGTTCTTCTGAGGAACAGACGTCCTTTAGGTAGGGTGGTCCTGCTTCTTCTTCTGGTGTATGCTGCTACTTCATCATCGTCGTCATGTTCGATCTTCGGGTCGCCGTACTTGTCGAAGTCTTGCTCATTGGCTACTCCATCCATTCCGATGATCTTCCTTTTGCCTCTCCTCGCGACAACATGACTGGGCTTTGACGGGTCGGTAATGAAGAAGCATTGGTCAACTTGGGAAGCCAGTACCCATGGCTCATTTTTCGCGGTGACGTTTGCGCCCGCGGTCTTGGATTTGGCTTCGGGTATAACCATGGTGGTGAAATACCGGTCTTCTTTTAGGACGCTCTTGGCCCATCTGACACGAAACATCGGGACCTTCTCTCCAGTGAAGCTCAGCTCCCAGATCTCCTCGATCCTTACGTAGTATCTGTCCTTGTCGTTACCTGGTGTAGGATTCCATCGTTACCCCAGAGTTCTGATAACCATCGCTCTTCATGTCCTTGGCCTCGGTGTACAATGTGTAACCGTTGATATCGTACGCCTCATAGGTCATCAGGTTGTGCTCGGCGCCATGTGACAAGGCGAATATGAGTTGTTCTTCCGCGGAAGAATCCTCATGTAAAGGGGTACGACAGAAGCTTCTGCTTGAACCAACGCGTGAAACATGAGTTGTGCTCTTTGATTATATCTCCGTCCGTCCTCTGTTGGCCTCGGTCATTGTACATCTTCTCAATAAAGGTTTTGTGCTCTACCACCCAAGGATCGACCATGTCTATGTGTTGTAGCGCGACTAGGTTTGCTCTTTCAAAGTCGGCGAGTCGACCCTCGAAGTCGACATGCATTTCGCGGTGACCCTCACTGTGACCCCATCCAGCGAGCCTGCCGAGGTGCCTATTGACGGGCAGACCAACGGGGTTCTCGATGCCTAGATAATTCGTGCAGTAGGAGATGCACTCTTCGGTCAGAAAGCCCCTGGCTATGCTTCCCTCTGGACGTGACATGTTGCGAACGTATCCTTTGATGACACCATTCATCCTTTCGAACGGCATCATGCTGTGCAGGAACATCGGCCCGAGTTGGATGATATCGTCCACGATATGGACCAGCAGATGCACCATAACGTCGAAGAATGCGGGCGGGAAGTACATCTCAAGCTTGCATAGTATCACCACGATCTCTTCCTGTAGCCTTCTGAGTTGCCTCACGCCAATCGACTTCCGAGAGAGGACGTCGAAAAAGTTGCATAGGCCAAATTGCGTTTCACGGACGTGCGCGTCCATGATCCCACGGATTGGAACTGGAAGTATCTGCGTCAACAGCACGTGACAGTCGTGAGACTTCATCCTGCTGAACTTCAGCTTCGCTGGGTCTAGGTATCTGCTTATCTTCCCCGCGTAACCGTAAGGAAGTTTTACTCCTACGAGGCAGGTGAAAAACTGCTCGATCTCCTCCTGACTTAGAGTGAAGCACGCGGGAGGGTAGTCATTTCCGATCTTCTTGGCCTTTTTGCCTTTGCGACGACTTTCCGTGTCCTGCTTCGCCTCATCATCATCATCATCATCATATATAGCGTGAAGCTCCTGCCTGATGCCCATTGATTTCAAGTCAGCCCTTGCTTTTGGCTCATCTTTGGCCCTCTCTGGCATGTTGAGCAGGGTACCAAGCAGAGTCTCGCACACGTTCTTCGTGATATGCATGACCTCAAGGCTGTGAGGCACACGGTGGATCTTCCAGTACGGCAAGTCCCAGAAAACAGACCTCATTTTCCATACCTTCAGCAGCGGCTCTGGCGCCTTTCGCTTCTTTCCCGGCTCTGGTGCCTTTTGCTTCTTTCCCGGCAGTGGGCAATCTTTCCAATTTTTCAACAGCTCGTCTATTTCCTCGCCGCTCCTCGTACGCGGGCGTCCTCGGGGTTCGGTTTCACCATCGAACAGATCCTTGGGTTTTCTCCACAGGTCATCATCGCGAAGCCACCTTCGATGTCCCATGAACACGGTTTTCGAAGACCCGGGATCTCTATCTAGCTGGCAATACGTTGTGTCATCCATGCACCTGACGCATCCAGAAAATCCGTGGACCACCTGCCCCGCGACATATCCGTAACCGAGATAGTCGTGCACCGTCGTGAGCAGCGCGGCTCTCATAGGGAAATATTCTTTCTCTGCGGCATCCCACGTATTGGCTGGCGTTTTCCACAGCGTGTCAAGCTCCTCTTTCAGCAGCCCCAGATACAGATTGATGTCGTTCCCTGGTTATTTAGGTCCTTCAATTAGCATACTCATGTGAATGTACTTCCTCTTCATGCACAACCAGGGGGGAAGGTTGTACATCCACACAAACACAGGCCAGGTGCTATGTGTGCTTCTCTGGCTGCCAAACGGATTGACTCCATCGGTGCTCGCGCCCAGCACGATGTTCCTTGGATCGTTCCCAAATTCTAGGTCTTCGAAGTTCAACGCTTGCCACTGGCTCGCATCCTTAGGGTGACTCAGCATCTTGTCTTTTTTATCTATCTCCAGATCATTTGCGTCATCTTCTCGCTTCTTCTCCTCCCTATCCACGTGCCAATGCAGGAGCTTTGCTACCTTAGGGTCCGCGAAATACCGGTGTAGACGAGGAGTGATCGGAAAGTACCACACCACTTTTCGAGGAGCTTTCTTCCTCTTCTTGTATCGAGTGACGCCGCACACCGGACATATGGTAGACTCCGCGTGCTCGTCCCGATAAATGATGCAACTGTTCATGCACACATGGTATTTCACGTGCGGTAAATCCAGAGGACACACGATTTTCTTCGCCTCCTCGAAACTGGTCGGGCACTTGTTCCCCTTGGGAAGACGTTCGTGCCAGAATGACATGTTCTCGTCGAAGCATGCGTCGGTCATTTTGTGTTTTACCTTCATCTCCTATTCATCACGCGGAGTGTGGGTAGGAGTGGCTATCCAAAATATTCAAGCAGAAGGACCCTCATATTCAAGAGCTGCTTCTCAAGCAGACGGATAACGCAAGAGCTGCCGCCCGAGAGAAAGCCAAGATGGATCAACTTGAGTTAGACGCGGTTACTCCATTGTATGAAGTGGGGAGAAAGTGAGTGTGGGTAGGAGTGGCTGTCCAAAATATCTTGTTGGTGCCCACTTACTAATGGCGCACCACCTAAAAATGCGTCATTAGTAACCCAGGTTACTAATGGCACACCTTTTGGTGGTGCGCCATTAGTAGTTTTGCAAAAATAAAATAATAAAAAAAACATACTAATGGCGCACTGTCCCAAAGTGCACCATTACTAGTTTAAACTAGTAATGGCACACTGTGGAACAGTGCGCCATTAGTAGTTTTGCAAAAAAAGAATAAAAAATATAATAAAAAAATAACAGTAGTGGCGTACTCTGTGACTGGTGCGCCATTACTAGTTACAACTAGTAATGGCACACTGTTTCTGGATGCGCCATTAGTATGTTTGGAAAAGGAAAAAAAATTGATACTAATGGCGCACCTTGAGCCCGGTGCGCCATTAGTGTATTCAACTCTAATGGCATACCAGAAGGTGGTGCGCCATTAGTATATACTAATGGCGCACCGCTTGTCTGGTGCGCCATTAGTGTCAATCCCATCTATAGCCCTTTTTCTAGTAGTGCAAGGAAAAAGAGGAAATTGGACTTACGTAAGCCTCTGCCGGTCGAGCTCTCTGGGGCCCATGGCAGAGATCTGCCGGAAAGAACTCCCATTTGCTTACCCGGCCGCATCCTCCTGCCAGACCCCCGGTCCTCCCAGTTGAAGAGCGTGCCCCCGCGACTACGGAGGTGCCGTTAGTCCTTGTTGTCGAGCCCAAGGCTCCAACTTGGGTGAGGCAAATTGTCCATTTGCTCCAGACTGGAGGACTTCGCAAAGAACAAGATGAGGCTGAAAGAGTAGCCCGGAGGCTCAGTATGTACCAGTTTGTCGATGACACTCTGTACAGAAGGATGCCCAATGGTGTGAAATTGAAGTGCATTTGCCGGGAAGAAGGAAAGGAACTGCTGGCAGAGATTCACAAAGGCATGTGCGGCTCCCACATTGGATCAAGGGCATTAGTTGGGAAAGCATTCCAGCAAGGATTCTATTGGCCCACAGCCCTCCAAGATGCGGTTGAGCTCGTCACGAAATGTGATGTCTATCAGTTCCATTCCAAGAACATCCATGTGCCTACCCAAGCTCTTCAGGCAATGCCTTTGTCATGGCCATTTTCGGTCCGGGGGCTCGATATCCTTCGCCCTTTCCCCCGAGCTGCCGGGGGCTTTGAATTCTTGTTCGTTGCCATCGACAACTTTACAAAGTGGCTGGAAGTAGTTGCCTTGAGAAAGGTGACTGCTCAGTCAACTATCAAGTTCCTGAAAGAATTGGTGTGTCGCTTCGGGGTCCCGGCACGGATCATCACCGAGAATGGCACCCAATTCACGAGCCGAGCCTTCATTCAATATGTTCATGCCCTCGGAAGCAAGATCTCATTTTCTTCTGTGGCACATCCCAGAAGCAATGGACAAGCTTAGAGGGCGAGTGCTGAAGTGCTTCGAGGTCTCAAGACAAGAACCGATGATAAGCTGCAGAAGTGCGGCATGTGATGGATTGATGAGCTCCCGGTAGTTTTGTGGTCCCTTAGAACGGCACCAAATCGAGCTACCACGCAGACTCCCTTCTCCCTGGTCTATGGGGCAAAAGTAGTTATCCCCACGGAACTCATTTACAGGTCTCCTTGAGTGCTTGCCTACGATGAAATCGTGCAAGATCAGCACTGGCGACGACGTTGTGCTACTCGAGGAGAACCATCTTCGGGCCACTACGCGTGTTGCACGCTATCAGCAAGCCATGCATCGCTATCACAGCCGCAGGTTTCATGCCCGGTGTTTTGAGGAAGGAGAACTTGTCCTTTGGCGTGTTCAGTAAGCCAAGGGTACAAACAAGTTAATGCTGAAGTGGGAAGGTCCTTACCACGTGGTACGAGTCACCAGACCTGGCGCAGTCTGTCTGGAGATCGGAGATGGCATTTAGTTGCAAAACTCATGGAACATTGAGCATCTCCGTAAGTACTACCCATAAGATCGGCCCTGGCAGCCACCATTTTGTACATGCCTTGCCTCAGTTGGATGTAACCCCTTGTACAAAGCCAGGCACAGACCCTGAGCAACAGATAAAATATCGAAGCGCTGTAGAGGGGCCCCCCCAATAAGATTGCATGCATGCATGATCATATTATGAGTTTTGCATACTCACATAGATTAGATTGCATTTGGCATCATTTCATCCGCATAACCCATAGGTTCCTGCCGTGGACTTGGTTCCCCCAAGACGAGATGAAAGGAGAAGCCAACACTGCAATCTTCGACAAGCCACATAGATAAGTCCTTTCCATTATCCATACATGTTCTGTAAATACTTATGCATATGGAGACCTCCTTTCCTTTTCGAGACTTAGGTGCTCCCATCTTTTGACTCGAATGATGCTTCGGTCAGGATGGTTGTAGTGGCCTTTGGCAAGAAAGGGTTGGTGGGGGGCTGGTTCCTCTCTATGGTTTATGCCCGGTAGGATTAATCCCCTACAGCAACTCTGAGGGTGCCGACAAGGTACCTTGCCGGGAAAACTTGTTTACCTAGATGTAAAGAGGTGTTCCCCCTCTGCGTAGTCATATGACACGCACAAGTCCCGGGCAAGGATTATCTTTTCCGTTAATATGCTGATCAACAAGTACAAACCTTACAGAACATTACATGGAGAAGGAAAGTTACATTTATTTGAGCTAAAGTTTGGCATTAGCCTACAAGTTTAATATTGAAAAAAGATAAGTGCGCCGTAATCCTCCCTCTGTTCATTTCCCCTCTGCTAGGTCAGATGGAGAGAAGAGGAAGGGACCAACATAGCGCTCGGGCAGGAGCCCATCCTGATCTTGTCATGGCCTGTCGGGCACAGCCTGACAAGATTCGGAGTGGCGAGGCTGCGAAGGAGGAGTGCAGAGAGAGACTCGCACTACTGCAGGATGCTGCTAACACGATACTACGATCAGAGACCCTTCTAGAAACTGTATGCGATTCAATCACCGCAAACGGTGCTGTACAAAAACCGTCAGAAATGTGTAAACCGTTTGCGATGGCGAATGCATCAAACACGGTTCAGGTTATAGTTGCGTGTGCGATGAGGGGAATACGGTTGATCTGTATGAACTGTTTGCGATGAGACAGAACAACAGAAACGGGCAGCCAGATCAAGGTGTGTGCGATATACTGCATACAGTTTACTCCGATGAACCGTTCGCGATGAGTGAGGTGAACACAAACAATTCGGCGTAACAAGATGTGTGTGATACCCGGCAAATAGGCCGGTAATCAGAATTGTGTGCGATCATATTATAGACAGCCCATAGGGTCTTTTTTGTGTATTGTGTGCTCGCCAGGGCACATAGTTCAACAAACCAACCTGTTGGCGATAATGTAGAAGATCTCCATCGAATACATATTACTAACCGTCTGCGATGAGATTGACAGGATAAACAGAGATATATACAGTCTGCTTAATTTAGTCCTTCTTCTTCTTGTTATTCTTGTTGGATGGCCCCTCAACATCGTCTTGGCTAGGGCGCTTCTTGCTGCTAACAGTTGGCTTTTCATCGCCGCCTCCGTCATCATCGTCATTGCTGTCGTCGTTGTCCTCCTCCTCGTTCGACCATACCTCCTCCTCATCATCGTCGTCCTCTTCTTCGTCCTCCGACGGCTCCTCGTCCGTTTGGTTGTTGTGTGACGACTCCGGGGTGGCGTCCCTTCCATGAACTGGATATAATCGAGGTTTGGGCTCGACGCCGGACTCATGGAAGACGAGCGGCATGATTCCAATGTTGACCTATCATCGAGCGCCAGACTGCTGGCCGAACTGTCGTCCTCGCTATCACTCGACATGGCTGCAGAGTGTGTGCCAGTGTGTAGAGCGACCTGCTGGGGATGATGAAGATGGTGGACACTTAAGTGGGGTTTGCAGAGAAGAGGAACTGCCAATTGAAGCGGGGGTTGACGTATTATCTAACCGCTGATATAATCAACCGCAATTATTTGTACCTTGTCGCTCCAAATTCCCGGGGTTGCGCAGGACTCCTATTGGCTATTTGGCTGGTTTCCTTTTTCAGGACAAAAACAAGGAACAAGTTTTGGGATTATGCACTGATAACCCTCAACCGTAAGGGATCGAGATAGTCTTCGCGGGTAAGAATAACCCAATTTATTGATTCGACACACGGGGAGCCAAAAAGTATTTATAAGCTTTGACAGTTGAGTTGTCAATTCAACCGCACCTAAAATATACTTACTTGCAACAAAAGATAAATGGTAGCAGTGATATGATAGTGATGATAATGATAGTAAAAGTAAACAGCAAAAGTAAATAGTAAAGGTAAATGGCAAAAGTAGCAACTAGTGACAAGCAGGATTTAAAACACTGTAGGCTAGGGAGATGGATGGTTGGGCGCTGCATGGATGAGATATATCATGATTCTAACTTGGGGCACGGCACACGGAAAAGTAATGATCATCTAGGCAAATATCAAACATTAGGCATGTATCCCGTAGGTAGTTGTGCGTGCTTGCAATAAGAACTTTCACAACATCTTTTGTCCTACCATCCCGCTACGAACGGGGCCAAAAGGAACTTATGGAGATTAAGGTGCTCCTGTCAAAGAGCACCGGAACAAAGCAATGAACTCAATGGATACATGTAATCCTCAAACTACGGACCATCCCCTTTGGTGTCCCAAGCTGTCACTTTTGGGATCACCGGTTCCGAACTGTAACTGGTGCAAACAACTCATAGATAGGATCAAGAACACAAATATATTCATGCAAACACATATGGTTCAGATCTGAAATCATGGCACTCGGGCCCTAAGTGTCAAGCATTAAGAATAACAAGTTGAAGCAAAGATGATAAACACCATAGTAGATGATAGGCAACATGCCCCCAGTGATCTGACAAACTATTACATGATCTAACTCATCCAATCCCTACCATCCCCTTCGCCTACAGCAGGGGATTACTCACACATGGAAGGAGAAGTCATGGAGGGATGATGGAGTGGTGATGATGATGACGATGGCGACGATCTCCCCTCTCCGGAGGCCAATTCATCCTCCAGATTAGCCCTCCCGAAGAAGAACAGAGGATGGCGGCGGCTCCGCGACGAAAACTGTGAAAAGGACTTCTGATCTGGGATTTCTCCGTCGGGTGCTAAAATACGAGTCAAAGTAGGGCACCAGGGGAGGTGGGGCCCACCCAGGCGACCCCCCGGCGTGGCCAGGGGCTGGGCCGCGCCACCAGGGCGCCTGGGCCCCCCTGGTCCCCCTCTGGTCCCTCTTCTGGCTCCTGGCTCCTTCGGGTGCGTGGATTTTCTGTGATTTTTCGTGGATTTTTCTGAGATACCTAAAAATCCGTTTTCCTGCACATAATAAAACCATACAGGCAGCTCTACTGAAAACAGCATCAGTCCGGGTTAGTTTAGCTCAAATCATGCAAGAATGAGGTCAAAACAATATCAAAAGTGTTTGGAAAAGTAGATACGTTTGAGACATATCAACTCCCCCAAGCTTAGCATATTGCTTGTCCTCAAGCAATTCAGTTCAACGAACTGGACGCGACAAAGAAAACTTTGACAAACTCTTTTGCTTCATTAGATGTATATAAGCATGTACTACGAAAAGAGTCTAGCAAGTATGGAAACAGTACTATGAGGACAATGCACGGAGCAATCCCTCTTTCAAGTGACCAATCACAAATACCTAAAAGTAAATAATATATTACTGAAAATCAAGACAAGATCACATTGCACATAGCTTGAGCATATTAGGGTGGTATCTCGCTAGCCTCCATGAGTGAAGCAAAACATAAATGCAGAAACTCCTCCAGAGTTTTAAAGGAGACTAGAACTAAGAATTTCAGAATAGATAATATCACAAGCATGCAGAAGACAATGTAATACTTTGGGACAATGCACATTACACTCAGAATGACAATTATGCTCTCCTAGTTGGTGCTTTGAAGAAAGAAGGTGGAGACTCTCGAACCGTGGCTTTTTTTGGCAAGGTTGAAAGCCCGTGGTCGGAAACAAAAACTAAACATGTACCAGAGCTCTTGGTTTTAAAAACAGAGGTAAAAACGTTTTTGAGAGGTGCATATTTCGTCAACGAATGCTAGCAGATAACTCAATCACTTCTTGAGCTGGACAAGTCTCGAGGAACGGCTCCCGCATGAGGACGATCACATCCTCTTAATCTCCTTTGTTTATCACTGCCAAAGTTTTCTGATTTCTCATGAACAAAGCGTGAAGGAGGGTTTGTTTGTTGTATTATCTTTTATGAGCTGGGCGCACTCTATGCCAGTTCCTTATCGTATTAGGGGTTTGCACATTAGACATGCAATCCAGGGGTGAAACTTGTCCAACTTAAAAAGAATCATGAATTAACTACTACTTCCTCATGAGCTAAAACAGAGGCACAAAAAGAGAAATGCTTTTGATTAATTTCGAGATGGTACACGAAAGTCTTCGTTAGGAATGGCAGGTAAATACCATGTATAGGAAGGTATGGTGGACTCATATGGCATAACAGGTTTTTAAGGATTTTGGATGCACAAGCAGTCAGTCCGCTTAGTACAGGTGGAGGTTAGCAAAAGACTGGGAAGCGACCAACTAGAGAGCAATAACGGCCATAATCATGCAGAGCGACAAAGCAACATTGAATCGGGCATGAAAGTGATATAACTATTCTAAAACTCAAAGATCATCAAGGCAGAGCAGACTTTTTAGTCTCAAACATGTGTAAGCATGTGCCAAGTCAATCCAAAAAAATTCTCTAAAGGGAAATACCACCTTAGTATACCGAACTATGAACGATGCAATGCATGTAGATCATTTCAATAACACATTATATACTCTAGTTATTCGAGACTAGCCACAAGGAAAGCATGAACCACTGGGAGAGCATTGTAAACATAGCACTATGTCGCTACAAGCTGGTCTCTAGATCATAAGTACATGCATATGTACAAAAGTAGAAACAAGAAGAGTTCATACCGGTCTTCCTTGTTGCTTCCTTTCAGTCGATCTTCGTCATTACTGCCTCGTCACTTGCACGATCGAACGTAGGAAATACAGTTAAATGCCATCACGGACTCGAGCTGAACTCTGAAAACAAAGCAAACTAAAGAGAAAAGGAAATCTTTTTGGATTATTTCAAAGGTTGAACGAAAGCAAAAGAAAGAGAAAATCTTTTTGTTGTTTCTGCAAAGAGAGAAATAAAGAAGAACGGGCAAAAACTTCGAAAAGATCAAGGCGAATAAAACGGATAATACAATGGAAAAGTGAGAGGGGCACGTACTCCCCCAAGCTTAGGCTTTTGGCCTAAGTTGGTAGCAGCTACTGCCCCCAGGAGCCTCCTGCTCCGGGGGTATGGTAGTGAGTCCAAGGGTCGTAGAAGGATGCTGGCGCGTACACCGAACTCCTCGGAGTCTCCCACGAGGAAGGGTCCGTACGCCAAGCAGAGGAAGACCCTTCACCAAACTCGGTGGCGGTTTCTTCCTGAAAAGGTGGTAACTCACCGTGCTCCTCCTCGTCGGGCACAACCCCCTCCATGGGGTTATGAAACTGATACTGGGCCATGAACTCATCGAACTGGACAACATCAAAGGACCATCCGTTCCTGTGAGAAAAATCAAACAAAAGAGGTGCAGGTAGACGGATCTCGCGTTCCGCGGCAGTTCCGAAACGCAAGATATAAACAAGATTATCCAGCTCAGAAGCCATGGTAACAAACTTATGCCTTTTCATAGCAGCAAGATCAAAGCTTAAATAAGTAAAAGGATTATCATCAGGGTGTGGGGTGCCTCCAAGATGTTCTAAGATAAGTGTGGCATAACGCCACCATATAAGTCCCCCTTGTTACCGTTCATAGCAAGGCGTCGAGCAATTAAGGCACCCAGATTATAATCAGACCTCCCTGAGAGGGCTGCTGCCTGGATAGCAATATCCGGAGCAGAAACGTTGCTCGTGTTGTCACGAGCTAACACCCCTCTAGCAACATAATATGCAAAATACCTGAGGTGAGGAAATAAGATGCTGGAGATCTTCGACCGATGAATATCCCTCGTACCCATGCTGCAGAGAGAGTTGATGACGGTTTTCAGCTCGGAGGGCTGAGTGGCCATCCTAGCCGTCCTCCCAACGTTTGGCACACCTATTATTTCACAAAACTTTCCCAAAGTCATGGTGATAAGATCATTATAAATTTTAAAGTCAATAGCACCTGAATCAGGATTATATCTAAAACTGTTAATGAAACTGGAGGTGAGTTTTTGATACTGAGTAACACGGCACGTCACGAGCCGTGTCAAACCTGCATTAGCACAAAGATTATAAAACTCATCCTTGATTCCCGCAGCTTCAAGGAATTCATCACATGGAAACGTCATCGCACGTGCTGGACTTGTGTCTTCCAACAACTCCAGGGGCACATGATCTTCATTATAGCTCACCCTAGCAGTCGAGGGTGAAGCTGCGGCTCTAGTAACTCGATCGGAGTGTGTGGGCCTCCTCTTCTCAAGCCACCCTTTTGCCCTTCCTAACAAACTCATTTCTGAAATTTTCGGCAATTTACAAAAACGAGGATTAAAACAAGGTGAGTTAAGGCAAACTACTCAACTCACTTGCCCAAGGCATAAACTTGCATCAAAACTTGGAAAATAACTTTCTACACATGCATGCAAGCTCATCTATACAGCACCAAGAACTACTAAATACTCACAAATGAAGCCACCAATCAGAAATCTAATTGGAGGGGTGGAGGAGTCACATACCAGGGAGTATTTGTTCAAAATCTCAGCTCAAATGGTGGGCTGTAGAGAGAGATCGAAGAATCGCCTCCAAGAACAGCAAGAACACAAGAACAAGTGCAGAACTCGCGTTTTTGGAGAAAAAGAAAGAGGGAGGAAGAAGACATACCTGGAGGGGGGCCATGTGGGCCCCAGGCGCCCTGTGGGCGCGGCCAGTGGCTGGGCCGCGCCAGCTGGCCGCCTGGGCCACTGGTGGGTCCCCCTGGCTGGCCCCAGGTCCCTCTGGGTCACTCCCGACATGGAAACTTTTATTATAATTTTTTGGATTTTTTCTGAAAACTTCACTGTTGAATTTTTTTCGAAGTTCAAAAAGCTACGAAACTCTCTGAAAAATTAAAGCAGTTAGTAGTATTGTGAAACTTCAAAACATAAACACTTGGTACAGCAAGTAGAACAAGAACTAAAATAAGTGAAAACATAACAAGCTCAACTTTTTATCTATATAAAACTTGTTTACTAGTAAGGTTGATCAAGTCTTACCAACAAACAGGCGATATATAGAGCAAAAAGTCTCACCTCTTACGAAGTAATCACTGAACCTTTACCTTGATGGACATTGTCCCCACCATGATAGTTTTGTATTTGTGAGGCACATGTAGTGGACAATCCCATTCTCCAATTTTCACGGTCTCGATATTTTCTATAGAGTTGAGGCCATGCCTCCTATCAATCTTCTTTGGAAAATATACTGTGTGTTCTTTATCATTTACATTGAAGGTAACCTTCCCTTTATTGCAATCAATAATAGCACCTGCGGTGTTAAGAAAAGGTCTACCAAGAATAATGGACATGCTCCCATCCTCGGGCATGTCAAGCACAACAAAATCAGTAAGAATCAAGCAATTAGCAACTTCTACGGGAACATCCTCACAAATACCTATCGGGACGGCGGTTGACTTGTCAGCCATCTGAAGGGAGATATCTGTAGGAATTAGTTTCTCTAAACAGAGCCTCTCGTAAAGAGAGAGAGGCATAACACTCACTCCTGCTCCAAGATCACATAAAGTAGTTTTGACATAATTATTCTTTATGGAGCAAGGAATGGTGGGTATACCTGGATCACCGAGCTTCTCAGGAATCTTGCCACTGAAAGAATAGTTAGCAAGCATAGTAGATATTGCTTCGTTAGGAACTTTTCTTTTATTAGTGACAATATCTTTCATATATTTTGAATAAGGAGGTAACTTAATGGCTTCAGTCAAAGGAATTTGAAGAAAAAGAGGTTTAATCCACTCACAAAACTTATTGTAATGCTCTTCTTCTTTGGATTTGATGGACTTACCTGGAAAGGGCATGGGTTTCTGCACCCATGGTTCTCTTTCCTTCCCATGTTTTCTTGCGATGAAGTCTTCTTTAGTGTACCTCTTACGTTTGTCAGGTGCTTCTTCTTCTCGAACTTCAGGCAGATCATTCTTCTCATTATCCTTACCTTCAGGTTCAGCACCATCTTCAGTCTCAGCATCGGAGATAGATACACTATTGGGATCAACAGCTGGCTCTTCATCTGCAATAGAATCATTAGAATTGTCAGTCTCCTTATGTTTCTTCTTCTTCTTTGGAGAGCCAACAATTTCTTCTTCCTGCATTTGAGAATCTTGCTCGATTCTCTTCGGATGCCCCTCTGGATAGAGAGGATCTTGAGTGCTAGTTCCTCCTCGGGTCTTAATCCCGAAAGCCTGCAAATTACCTTGTTTGGCATTGTTAGCAACCAAATCTTTTTGCACATTAGAAATTTGGTCAAGCTGAGTTTTAACCATATGAAAATGCTTCACAAGACATTGAACATCATTAACTGTTCTACCTAGAACATCAAGCAAACTTTTGATAGCAAGGGAATTATCATGCAACTGACTTTGTACCCTCTCATTAAAATGATTTTGTTTCATAATAAAATTATCAAACTCATCTAAACATTGATCAGGAGGCTTACCATGAGGGATGTCACTTGCGTTGAAATCTAAAAGAGAGTGTACCTCTACCATAGGAGGGTGAGTGGTAGGCTCACACAGCTTCTCAATAGGGGGTAGATTCTTCACGTCTTCAGCTTTAATACCTTTCTCTTTAATAGACTTCTTTGCTTCTCGCATATCTTCGGGGCTTAGAACAAACATACCCCTCTTCTTTGGTGGTGGAGGTGGCTCAGGGACGGACCAATCTTCATGGTTTTTGGCAATCCTGCCCATCAAATCTTCTGCATCGTCCGGTGTCCTTTTCCTGAAAACACAACCAACACAACTGTCCAAATAGGACCTGGATTCATCAGTTAGACCAGCATAGAATATATCGATTAATTCGTTCTTAGGGACTTCATGTCCCGCTCTAGCCCGAATTAGACCACATTACCTCCCCCAAGCTTTAGGGAGGGACTCATCCTGCAACTGTTTAAAGTTATAAATTCTTTGTAAAGCAGCATGTTGCATGTGAGCAGGAAAGTACTTATCAACAAAAGAGTGAGCTAAGTCTTGAGGACTCTTAATGGAACCGCATGGGAGTGAATCATACCATGCTTTAGCACCTTCCTTCAAGGAGAAAGGAAGAAGCTTGGTCACATAAAAGTATCGTATCTTCTCATCTGTGGTAAACATGCCACCCAACTCACCGAGTTTTGTTAGGTGTGCAATAACATCATCATTTTCTCTGCCATAAAAGGGGTCAGCTTCAACCATAGGTATAAGTGAAAGATCAACAGAGAAATCATAATCAGGATCATCAATGCATATAGGAGATGTAGCAAATTCAGGATCAGGAACGGTTTTGTTCTTCAAAGAGTGTTTTTCAAACAGTTTCTTAATAACTTCAGGGTCAGAGCCAGAAAACTCTGTCAGTTCCCTGCATAAATCTTCATCAAGCATATAGTAATCATCATCAAGGAGTCTCTCCTTGAGTTTACTCAAATCAGGATAATCATAAGTTTCACCAATAGGGTAGCGAGTAACAGGAATTTCAATTCTAGACTTTTTAGCAGCAGCAGCGATCTGTTTCTCAAGAGCATAACCAAGTGAACTAATATCGTCAACAGTAGTAGAAGCGTCATCAAGAGTATCGGACATAGTAACAGATTCAGTAGGAGCATCATGTGGTGGTGGTGAGGCAAACTTACTCATAACAGAAGGTGAATCAAGTGTAGCACTAGTGCTTAGAACAGTACCTCTTCTTGTAGTGGATAGTAAGATCGGAACCTTGGGGTTTCCTTTCTTACCCATAGCGGATGAAGTGCAGCAGGTAGGATACTTCAAGTAGACTTGTAAATATTGCTATGCTCCCCGGCAACGGCGCCAGAAAACGGTACTTGATAACCCTCAACCGTAAGGGATCGAGATAGTCTTCGCGGGTAAGAATAACCCAATTTATTGATTCGACACACGGGGAGCCAAAGAGTATTTATAAGCTTTGACAGTTGAGTTGTCAATTCAACCGCACCTGAAATATACTTACTTGCAACAAAAGATAAATGGTAGCAGTGATATGATAGTGATGATAATGATAGTAAAAGTAAACAGCAAAAGTAAATAGTAAAGGTAAATGGCAAAAGTAGCAACTAGTGACAAGCAGGATTTAAAACACTGTAGGCTAGGGAGATGGATGGTTGGGCGCTGCATGGATGAGATATATCATGATTCTAACTTGGGGCACGGCACACGGAAAAGTAATGATCATCTAGGCAAATATCAAACATTAGGCATGTATCCCGTAGGTAGTTGTGCGTGCTTGCAATAAGAACTTGCACAACATCTTTTGTCCTACCATCCCGCTACGAACGGGGCCAAAAGGAACTTATGGAGATAAAGGTGCTCCTGTCAAAGAGCACCGGAACAAAGCAATGAACTCAATGGATACATGTAATCCTCAAACTACGGACCATCCCCTTTGGTGTCCCAAGCTGTCACTTTTGGGATCGCCGGTTCCGAACCGTAACAGGTGCAAACAACTCATAGATAGGATCAAGAACACAAATATATTCATGCAAACACATATGGTTCAGATCTGAAATCATGGCACTCGGGCCCTAAGTGTCAAGCATTAAGAATAACAAGTTGAAGCAAAGATGATAAACACCATAGTAGATGATAGGCAACATGCCCCCAACGATTCTACAAACTATTACATGATCTAACTCATCCAATCCCTACCATCCCCTTCGCCTACAGCAGGGGATTACTCACACATGGAAGGAGAAGTCATGGAGGGATGATGGAGTGGTGATGATGATGACGATGGCGACGATCTCCCCTCTCCGGAGGCCAATTCAGCCTCCAGATTAGCCCTCCCGAAGAAGAACAGAGGGTGGCGGCGGCTCCGCGACCAAAACTGTGAAAAGGACTTCTGATCTGGGATTTCTCCGCCGGGTGCTAAAATACGAGTCAAAGTAGGGCACCAGGGGAGGTGGGGCCCACCCAGGCGACCCCCCGGCGCGGCCAGGGGCTGGGCCGCGCCACCAGGGCGCCTGGGCCCCCCTGGTCCCCCTCTGGTCCCTCTTCTGGCTCCTGGCTCCTTCGGGTGCGTGGATTTTCTGTGATTTTTCGTGGATTTTTCTGAGATACCTAAAAATCCGTTTTCCCGCACACAATAAAACCATACAGGCAGCTCTGCTGAAAACAGCGTCAGTCCGGGTTAGTTTAGCTCAAATCATGCAAGAATGAGGTCAAAACAATATCAAAAGTGTTTGGAAAAGTAGATACGTTTGAGACGTATCATGCACCGGTACCGGTACGAATGGAGTAGGACAGTTGGCAAGCAATACATTGAGCTCTTCTTATTGATAAAGGTAGTAATAATCAAACTAGAAAGGAAAAGAAAAAAGACAAAGAAAAATATCTGCACGAATCTTCGCACAACATCAATGGCATAGGACCTAGATGTGCATTACTTAGAGCACATCTAGATGTGCTTTAGCAATATTGTCAAACAAAACCCCTAATCACCATTGCAAACAGCACATAGAACATGGCTAATGCGACAACCACAACTACACATGGTATGTCCTTCTTGTCTCCTGCTTTCATCTGTTGCCTGTGATTGATTCTTTCTTGCTTCATCGTACTGATTGTACATTCCAGATCAACAAGTTTTTTCTTTAGCTTTATGTTATCTTCTGCAAGCTTGGTGATAACACTCCGAGCCCTGCCATGCTATTATTTATCCAGCCAGTTAACAAAGGCACAAGCCTCATATCCCTGCCATTGTTAAATAGTATTCTGGATGAGCGGTGGCATTAACTGAAGTAAAATGATGAACTTAATTAGCACTAACCTCTAAGGGGCAACTGAGAAACCGCCTGCCAATGTCGAATCCCTCCGTGCATACACGTCGAGCGAGGGTGTGCCCTTGCACACAACTCAGCTTTTGGTACTTCTCGGTGGCACAAAACTTGGAGTCAAACTTGTGTTGCGGGAGTCTGGAGTCAAGCTCCGGATCCGGCGGCAGATCGCTTTCCTGGGGGGGGGGGTCATTCAGGACGGGTTCAACAAGGATCTATACTTTGGACATGCTAAAAAAGATCGGGATAGATTGGAACCTGACAGGACCATTCGGATCCCAAGTACACCTGCCTTTTGATGACCTTAGGCAAGTGCTCGGCGGCGATACAAGCAGGAGCAGCCGCACCGAAACCATCAGCACCACTTGTTCGCATGCCCCCAATGTCAGCGACACGCGATGGAATTTGGAGGCTATGTAGGGATTTGGGGGAAAATGGGAAACTGTGGAGATAAGCTAATGGTCGGGAACTACTAATGGCACTATATATATGTTGTATACGACACACTGTTTGTACATGTCATTTGTGTTGGGTATTACAACGTCACACACGATTTCCGCACCAAACCGTGTGAGAAGACAACGTAGGTTAGACATGGTTGCCGTCACATAACCGTATGTGATGTACTACCATGTCCATATAATTGAGTTACGGTGAGATACGGTGTAAACAACCGCTCGACGGATATCCGTAAATAAAAACAGTCGCTCTGTAAATAGGGATGGTGGCGGTAGCCTAGGCAGCGGCTACCGGAGAAGAGGTCAATCCTCGGTCAGTGTGCGGTGGCAGCGTCATAGGAGGTCAATCCTCGGTCTGCGGCGGGAGATAGGTGGAGCTCAACCATCGAGGTCGGCGACGGTGTGATTCGAGCACATCCATCGCGGTCGATGGCGGGATAGTGGAGGTCGAACTTCAGGAGGCAGCCGCACTAAGCTTTGTTCCTCGACCCTGTTGTCTCGGTGTGCCGCCGCATCGCACTTGTCTGTCTACTAGGTGGAGGTCGCCGCGCGGCTAATTAATTAAGGTATTCTTTTCGTGAGTGGCTTAATTAAGGTATTCAATTCTTAAGTGTGGTGTTGTACTAGCACTCTACGTGTAAATTGACTGGCCATTAATTTTTGTCATTGCACGTCTAGATAACAACATGGAGCGCCCTCAGTAATTATTAAAATAAAACCTTGTGATTTATGCACGCATCTCTGGGCAGTAGTTAATCCGTGTATTGATGTTGTTGTTTTGTTTTTAATTACCATTCGTCTGCTGCAGATGGAACGATCTCGATGGATGAAGAATCGGAAAACCATAGATTTTATCAGTGGCGTGACAGAGTTCATGAATTTGTCTGATAGTACAAAGAGGAGAATTGGTGATGCGGGTTACATCCTGTGTCCATGTACTGATTGTGCCAATACAGAGTCACATGAAGTTGCAGATGTCCAGATGCACTTAGTCTCTTGAGGCCGATGTTTTCAAATAGCACACGGTTCACACACGAAAGCCGTGTGCCTACCAAACCGTTGCCGATGCCCCCCTCGCTGCACGCGTGATCTGAGTCGTGCATTCTGATTGGCCAGAACCCAAATCCCACGGATCGTACGTCTGCACCGTTGGATGCTCCCAGATCGAACGACAATCCTCATCCCTTTCGACAGGAAATGCAGTCTGTCTAGGAATTGATTTATATGCCAACATGCATGGTAAATGCCAAAAAATGTCTTACATATAGCACACGAGACCTGAAATGCGCCAGCAAATCAAACCCGTGGTAAAATTGTGATTGGTTTACGTGCGAAAAATTTAGAGGCGCAACGATGAACTCATGTCTTCATTTCAAAATTAGTACGTCTTCATTTCAAACAAAATTATTCTGTTTGCGCACACGAGCGCTTAGAGGCAACCGTTTGCATAGGCCTTTCGCGCGCGCGGCGACCGGGGATATTTTTCACCCTTTTTACCTAGGCCGCCAACACCCCCCCACCGTCCGCCCGCGTTTCACTCAACTAGTCCACCCAATCTCCTTCGGCAGCTCCTCCCTCCCCCAGATCCATAGCAGAACCCTCTCCGACGCTGCCGTGCTCACCCCGGCCGTGTGCTCGCTCTTCGACGTCAAGCCTACCTCCACTGTCGTGCCCAGCACGCGGCGGCCCGTGCCTCGCCATCTTCGTTCGCTCGCCAGCCACCCTCGAGCATATCGATGCAGTAACCCTAGCCTAACCTGTGGTCCGGCCGGGTTTACATTAAGAAGCCTGTTAGTTACTGCTCTCCATCACGGTGAGGCATATTTCCTCGCAATCCCTCTTCAGATTTCGTTCCGTATGTTCCCAAATTGGCTATAAAATTATGGAGAGCGTATATATGTTCATTGTCTACCTTCCTTACTACATATAAGATGTATTTGTTCCAATAAGTTACTGCCTATTTACAGTTCGCGGGCGCCCGAGTCACACATACTTAACAAATTAGCCATACATTTACTAAATTATTGCATGGCATGTTTAGAAAGCTTGATACCAAGTTGTTAGTTTTATGCTTGTCCTCCTTTCTGAGTTTCACATGTGTTCTCTATAGATGCCGAGTAGCAGCGACACCACTCATTTAGGCCATGTATCTTCATCTGGTTCGGACAACCCTAGGTCTTCAGCAGATTGTGAGGGATCAAGTAGTCTTGAACGGGATAGAGCTGCAATAATTACCCTTCCGGTCAGGGCATGAAGGAACACTCCAAGGAAGCCCACACACCAGCCTAAAGGTGTATATGAAGTAACCGATATTTATTTAAAGTCTTGGGCTCCAACTGAACCAGATAAAGCACGCATGAGGTTCAGGATTGTGTGTGGATTTGTTGGCAGGGCAAGGCTCAACATTAATCTGTCGGGGTTTCGGAAGGCTGACACAGAAACATGGCGAAGGATAGTCCAGGAGATCATGGATCACTTCAACATTCCAGAGCAGTGGAGAATGCAGGTGGAACACACTACACTGAAGAAGGCTAGGGATGCTTGGAGAAACTGGAAGCACATGCTGTACAAGAAATACTTTAGTGAAGGCAAGGACCCAATCCCCGCATACCCCAAAATTACAAAGGCAGACTGGGCAGAATTCAAAAGGGCCAGGGCAACTCCAGAGTTTGATGCAAAGAGTTTCAAGCAATCGGAACTTCAGAAGAAGAACATACAGCCCCACCGTATGGGTGTGGCAGGATACTACAGCATGAAACTGCTATGGGAACAGGAGGACAAAGAAACAGTAGCGGCAGGTGGGAATCCGGCCTTTAGTGAAATCAAGGGCACACGCGCCAGAGACTACTTGCGGGCACGTGCAAAGAGGCGTGATGATAGAAGTTATTACTTTGAAAACACACGTGATGCCAAACTGTATGAAGTGATGGTAGATGCTTCCAAGATCCCTAGAAAGTTCTATAGGAACTCAGGGCCATGTGACCTTCTGTCCATTGCTCTGGACACAAAATAGCCCCCTGGCCATGCAAGGGGTATATGTGTTGATGTCCCACACAAGAGGGCTTTCACACTCAGCAAAGAAGAGATGCTCAGCATGAAAAAAGCGAGGAGTGAAATGAAACATAATGCATTGTTTGAAAAGTTTAAGAATGAGATTTATCCGGCTGTTCGAAAGGATGTTGAGGAGTCAATAATGATGCAGAAGACTCTAACACTAACATATAGCCAACAGATGGGAGGGGAGGCGGGCATGGATGATACTGCTTATTGTGCGACAACACTGCACACGAGTAGCTATGCATCAGCTGACCCCAGCGACACTGTGACTGCAGCTGCTCGTGATGATGCTATATCCGATCTATCTGGAATGAAAGACAGACTGAAGGGCGTACTTACGCATTATGAAGGTGCATTAAAATGTGCAACATCCTGGGTTTGCCCACCCTTCTTGGAAGATGGCCTCTTCTTGGACAATTTGCCATTAAAGCCAGGCTGTGTGAAATGCTACGTGACTGAAGTAAAGCCTGGATTCAATGAATTTTCCCTGAAGAATGTCCTAGGAGACTTCAATGAGCAAAGGACCTTGGGAGAAACACTGTTACATCACATCAAGTGGACACGAAAGGAAATAGAGTTCATCGATGAGATTCCTGAAGCCCCGCCAAGAGTAACCACCATCGCCCCTCAACCGGTGACGCTCTCCTTGCCACAGCAGCTCTCGCGGGCTGATGCATCAACCTGTGATTAGCTGCCCTGACTTTGTGGCGTACATGCCATGTCATCCTCCGCTCCAAAGCAGCCAGTGGAAAGGCCAACAACTGCTCATGACCCACCACTGGTTCAGATGTCGGCCGCTGAAGCAGCGGGGGGAGACCCAGCTGCAACACATGCTCAGCAGACCAACCTGGTGCAGACTGCTAAGCAGTCTTTTGCTTCGGAACCGCCTGCTAAGCAGTCTGTAGGTCCAGAATCGACTGCTCATCAGTCCGTCGGTCTGCAGGCGCGTGATCAGCATACCAATGCGTCAGCACTTCCTGCTCAGCAAACCAACGCATTGGCACGACCTTCTTAGCAGACCGACAAGTTGGTACCACCTGCGCAGAAACCCGACATAGCTTCAACACATGGTCAGCAGTCCGATGCCTCTGGTCCTACAGCCAAGCAGTCCGTCACAGCAGCACCGCCAGCTCAGCGGTCCGGCATAGATAAACCATCTGCTAAGCAGTCCGTCCAAGCTTCACCGTCTGCTCGGCAGTCTACCTTGCAGCCAACCAGACGTTCTACCAGAAATGCTTCAAGTACCAAGAATGAAGTGGCCAAAAAGGCTACACCCACGACCACGAGGAAGTGCAGCGGGAGAGGGAAGAGGAAAGAGAATGATTGCCTCTTACTTAAATCAGTCATAGCCCAGAACCAAATTAACAGTAGCTTGTTCAAATCAGGGAGTAATATTTTTCCTGACACCATGGATGATGAAGTAGAATTGTTGCTTGCTAAAAGTAAAGTAGACGTACTTGAAGCACACAATTACGTCCATGGCCAGCCATTTCTTGTCGGCGAATACTTTGATGAGTGCAGCTCCAGTTGCCGCGAGTTACATGAATATTGTATGGATCAAATGCCAGAAGGTCATCACCATTTGCTAGTCGACTACCACAGATATCATTTCCGACACGATGCTGGTTCCAGCATTGTGGGTTTCGAGGACTTACATCTCTTCCTCAACTTCAACGTGCTCGATGCCACTCTTGTTAGATGCTTTATTTTGTAAGTACTTAACAAACTCTGATCAACTTCTCCATACAAGGCTGTAAATGATAAACAGCTAACTGCATTTTATTCCTCTCAGGGGATTGAACGCATAGACAAGACAAAGTGAGAGTGTGTATTTCATAGATCCCGCATTAGCAAATGGCGCAACATTACATGAAAAGGACCGACGGGACTGGGTCGTTAACAAGGTCGTCCGTATCTTCGAAAACACGTCCCATGGAGAATCATTTCTCTGGCCATATCATGAACAGTAAGTCAAGTAAACAACCACGCATACACTGATTCTCTTTCAGATTTCGACATCATTCGTTAGTTCATGGCTTTCTTAATATGTAGCAATCACTGGATATTGGTATTCATTGTTCCAAATAAGAACACAGTTTACTACATCGATTCTCTCAGAGAGTCAACAAACGCTCAGGATCTGACGCATCTTCAGCAATTCTTGGATAGGTATTGAATTCTATGATGTTGAAATTAATTTGCATTCATATCTGGTTCAATAATTGATGTTGTCAAAATTCATCATCATTTGCAGTGTGCTCGCATTGTGGGAAACTAAAACAGGAAACCTGTTCAAGGGGAAACTACCTCTACAGCACGAGATCGTTTCTACGGCAACACACCAAAATCCATTATTTTCGGAAAATTTATCCAACAGTCTGCAAATACCTTTCCTTACGTTAGTCAAATGTTCAAGATTCTAAATAAAACTCTTTCTATTTTGTCCAAAGAAAAAATAATACATCTAACACCGGCTAGGTTGTTCCTAGCAGGACAAATACACGACTATTTTTGTACAAAAAATTTCAGTGTCCTCAGCAAGAAGTAGGGACCAACCTTTCTGGATACTACATTTGCAGACACATGATCTTCATCTACAAATCTGCTGGTAGTTGTGACGATCCTCATGAATTAGTACCAGTAAGTCTATCTTAATTAATATCTTCTACTCCAGTCATATGGCACATTCTGATCTTAAAAATACTGCAACTCATCTTAAAACCGTGGAACCCTGAACCGCTCTCAGCTGGTGAATTGCTGATGGTTCGGAGATTTATCAGCGACTTCTTCCTGGATCACTACATCAATCCCACTGGTGATACTGAAGATTTCAGCATGCATTCTCCTGAAACATTGAGTAAGAGTTAGCCGCTAAACATATAACACATGGATCCTTTTTTCTATTTGATGAGGTCTTAGTATTTCGTACACTATGATTAATTATGTAATGCATATATGTGTGGACAAATCATTGGAATTTAGCTACCATATGTTCAATTGCAATTGTTGCGAAATCTGATGAATGTTCTTCTTGTGGACACTATTTGTTCAATTGAATATTGTGGTGAATTTGCTTTTTGCGTGCCGATTCAAAATGGGATATTTTTGTTTTAACCTGGCAATTGCTCCGCACAAGGTTCAAATAAATGAGTGTATGCGATCCACATCGGAAAGCATACATCAATCGTAGCGGAACCATCGGTGATACACAGCAGATCGCAAATGATTTGCAGCGCTACCACGTGTGCGTAGGTTCTCCGGAACCGTTTGTGATATCACGTTATCGCACACGAGAACTGGGAGTAAACTGTGCCCAATGAAAAATACAATCCCAGTCGTATTTTTTCCAGGAAACGTGTGGGATCCCAAATGAAAAGCACATGTCACTGTTGCGGCAACCGTCAGTGATACCTAACAAATCACAAACGGTTTGCAACACTTGTATGTGTGCGAAGGGGCTCCTGAACCGTTTGTGATAGAACATTATCGCAGACCGTAATTGTTGTAAAACGTGTGCGATGGAGTCTAGCATGGCAGACGGGTTACGCAGAAAACTCTTGTGCGATGGAGCACAAATCGCACACAGTTCATATGTTGGCCCGTGTGCCGTACATAGTGTTTCCCAAACGGTTCGTTATGACACACCGTAAGGTTTCACTACGTCATTAAAAACGCTTAAACACCGGTACCACATGTGCGAAAGAATTTATTGTGTGCTGCATTGATACGTCTCCAACGTATCTATAATTTGTGATTGTTCCATGCTATTATATATTCTGTTTTGGATGTTTAATGGGCTTTATTATACACTTTTATATTATTTTTGGGACTAACCTACTAACCCAAGGCCCAGTGCAGTTTGTTGTTTTTGCCTATTTCAGGGTTTCGCAGAAAAGGAATATCAAATGGAGTCCAAACGGAATGAAACCTTCGGGAGAGTTATTTTTGGAACCGTATCTACCCAGAAGACTTGGAGTACATGTGAGGGAATGAAGTAGGAGGCCACGAGGGTCCAAGGCGCGCCCCTCCCCCTGGGCGCCCCCCCCACCCTCGTGGGCCCCCTCTGGCTCCCCCAGTGCCCTCCTTCATCCTATATATATATATATATATATATATATATATATATATATATATCCATGTACCCTAAAAACATCGAGGCAACAGAGAAAACCATAATTGCACCACCGCAACCTTCTGTTCCCATGAGATCCCATCTTGGGGCCTGTTCCGGAGCTCCGCCGGAGGGGGGATCCATCACAGAATGCTTCTACACCAACACCATAGCCTCACCCATGAGTTGTGAGTAGTTTACCACAGACCTTCGGGTCCATAGTTATTAGCTAGATGGATTCTTCTCTCCTTTTGGATCTCAACACCAAGTTCTCCTCGGTCTTCGAGGAGATCTTTTCGATGTAATCTTTTTGCGGTGTGTTTGTCGAGATCCGATGAATTGTGGGTTTATGATCAAGATTATCTATGAGAAATATTTGATTCTTTTCTGAAATCTTTTATGTATGATTATAATATCCTTGCAAGTCTCTTCGAATTATTGGTTTCGTTTGGCCTACTAGATCTATAGTTCTTGCAATGGGAGAAGTGCTTGGCTTTGGGTCCCATCTCGCGGTGTCCTTTCCCAGTGACAGCAGGGGCAGCAAGGCACATATTGTATTGTTGACATCGAGGATAAAAAGATGGGGTTTATATCATATTGCTTGAGTTTATCACTCTAAATCATGTCATCTTGCTTAAAGCATTACTCTGTTCTTATGAACTTAATACTCTAGATGCATGCTGGATAGCGGTCGATGTGTGGAGTAATAGTAGTAGATGCAGAATTGTTTCGGTCTACTTGTCATGGACGTGATGCCTATATATAATGATCATGCCTAGATATTCTCATAACTACGTGCTTTTCTATCAATTGCTCGATAGTAATTTGTTCACCCACCGTAGAATTCTGCTATCATGAGAGAAGCCACTAGTGAAACCTATGCCCCCGGGTCTATTCTCAACATATTAATCTTTCATCCACTTTACTTTTCTTTATTTACTTTCTGTTCTTATATCCAAAAATACCAAAAATATTATACTATCCTATCTATCAGATCTCACTTTCGTAAGTGACCGTAAAGGAATTGACAACCCCTTATCACGTTGGCTATGAAGTTCTTATTTGTTTGTGCAGGTGCGAGGGACTCGCGCGTGGTCTCCTACTGGATTGATACCTTGGTTCTCAAAAACTGAGGGAAATACTTATGCTACTATGCTGCATCACCCTTTCCTCTTCGAGGGAATACAACGCAAGCTCGAGAAGTAGCAAGAAGAATTTCTGGCGCCGTTGCCGGGGAGGCTTACACAAAAGTCATATACCAAGTACCTATCACAAACCCTTATCCTTCACATTACATTTATTTGCCTCTTGTTTTCCTCTCCCCCACTTCACCCTTGTCGTTTTATTTGCCCTTCTTTTTGCCGTGTGTTTACCGTTCGCTTGCTTCTGGTTTGCTTGTGTGTTGGGTTGCTTGCTTGCCCTATGACTTCCCCTATCAGTGTTGACCCTCACCTTAAGGTGTTGGAGGAGATTGAAAACAATGTTAGACATTTTATGTCTGTGCAATTTGAGCACAATGATTTCTTCAGGAACGAGCTTAAAGAACAGAAAAGCCTTATGGAATACATGAATGAAGAGCTTGATGATATGTCTAAGGAATTTTATGGTCTGAAATCTCAGTTTGCTCATCTTGAGAACTTAATAGCCCAAATTTCGGACAAGCAAGCCACCATAGTTAATAAGATGGCTGCTAAATCGGAAGAATATGAAAATAAAGATGAAGAACTGAAAGTTATTGATGTGTCTCCTATTAGATCCTTGTTTTCTAGTATGAATTTTGATAAAGATGGGACTGGAGATGAGTCTACTTTAGTTAAAAGGCATCCCAATGATTCAGAGTTTGTAGATCTTGATGCTAAAATTGTTAAAAGTGGGATGGAAGAGATTAAAACTTTGCATAGTGATGAACCCACTATTTTGGATTTCAACGGATTCAATTATGATAATTGCTCTTTGATAGATTGTATTCCTTTGTTGCAATCCGTACTAAATTCTCCGCATGCTTATAGTCAAAATAAGGCTTTCACCAAATACATAGTTGATGCTTTGATACAATCTTATGAAGAAAAACTTGAATTAGAAGTTTCTATCCCTAGAATGATTTATGATGAGTGGGAACCTACTATTAAAATTAAAATTAAAGATCATGAATGCTTTGCCTTGTGTGATTTGGGTGCAAGTGTTTCTACTATCCCAAAAACTTTGTGTGATTTGTTAGGTTTCCATGAGCTTGATGATTGTTCTTGGAATTTGCATCTTGTGGATTCTACCATTAAGAAACCTATGGGAAGGATTAATGATGTTCTTATTGTTGCCAATAGGAATTATGTGCCCGTAGATTTCATTGTTCTTGATATAGATTGCAATCCTTCATGTCCTATTATTCTTGGTAGACCTTTCCTTAGAACGATTGGTGCAATTATTGATATGAAGGAAGGAAATATTAGATTCCAATTTCCGTTAAGGAAAGGCATGGAACACTTTCCTAGAAACAAAATCAAATTACCATATGAATCTATTATGAGAGCCACTTATGGATTGCCTACCAAAGATGGCAATACCTAGATCTATTCTTGTATTGTGCCTAGCTAGGGGCGTTAAACGACAGCGCTTGTTGGGAGGCAACCCAATTTTATTTTCTTTGTTTTTGCTTCTGTTTAGGAATAAATATTGTATCTAGCTTCTGTTTAGATGTGGTTTTGTGTTTTAATTAGTGTTTGTGCCAAGTAGAACCTTTGGGAAGACTTGTGTGAAGTTTACATGATCATGTTGTAAAAAACAGAAACTTTAGCGCTCACGTGATTAGCCACCAGATTTTACTGGAGAGTGCTATTTAGTTGGTTCTTTTTGCAGATGATTGATAGACAAATTCCTCACGTTTAACAATTTATTTCAATTTTTTTGGAGTTACAGAAGTATTCGAAAGTTACAGATTACTACAGACTGTTCTGTTTTTGACAGATTCTGTTTTTCGTGTGTTGTTTGCTTATTTTGATGAATCTATGAGTAGTATTGGAGGATATGAATCATAGATAAATTGGAATACAGTAGGTTTAACACCAATATAAACAAATAATGAGTTCATTACAATACCTTTGTGTGGTGGTTTGTTTTCTTATACTAACGGAGCTCACGATATGTTTGGCTAAGTTTTGTGTTGTGAAGTTTTCAAGTTTTGAGTATGGCTTTGATGGACTATGGAAAAAAGAGTGACAAGAGCCTAATCTTGGGGATGCCCAAGGCACCACAAGGTAAAATTAATGGACAACCAAAAGCCTAAGCTTGGGGATGCCCCGATAAGGCATCTCCTCTTTCGTCTTCATCTATCGATAACTATACTCGGGACTATATTTTTATTCACCTCATGATATGTGTTTTGCTTGGAGCGTCATGTATGATTTGAGTGTTTGTTTTTTAGTTTGACACAATCATCCTTGCTGGACACACCTTTTGAGAGAGATAAATATGGTTTAGAATTTATTAGAATACTCTATGTGCTTCACTTATATCTTTTGAGCTATATAGTTTCGCTCTAGTGCTTCATTTATATCTTTTAGAGCATAGTGGTGATTTTATTTTGTAGAAATTTTTGATTTCTCATGCTTCAGTTATATCTATTTGAGAGTCTTTTAGAACAGAATGGTAATGTGCTTTGGTTATAAAACTAGTCCTAATATGATAGGTATCCAAGATGAATATAGTAAAAACTTTCATATACAGTGCATTGAATATGGTGAGAAGTTTGATACTTGATGATTGTTTTGAGATATGAGGATGGTGATATTAGAGTCATGATAGTGGAGTAATTATGATTTGAGAAATACTTGTGTTAAAGTTTGTGATTCCCGTAGCACGCACGTATGGTGAACCGCTATGTGACGAAGTTAGAGCATGAGGTATTTATTGAGTGTCATCCTTTGTGTGGAGGTCGGGATCGCGCGATGGTTAACTCCTACCAACCCTTCTCCTAGGAGCATGCGTTGATTACTTTGTTTTGATGACTCGTAAATTTTTGCAATAAGTATATGAGTTCTTTATGACTAATGTTGAGTCCATGGATTATACGCACTCTCACCCTTCCACCATTGCTAGCCTCTCTTGTACCGCGCAACTCTCGTCGGTACCTTACACCCACCATATACCTTCCTCAAAACAGCCACCATACCTACCTATCATGGCATTTCCATAGCCATTCCGAGATATATTTCCATGCAACTTTCCACCGTTCCATTCATATGACATGCTTCATCATCAATCACACAGAGTCATATTTTGTTCTAGCGTCGATTTGTAATCTTTGAGTTGTAAGTCAATAAAAGTGTGATGATCTTCATTATTAGATCATTGTCCCATGTGAGGAAAGGCCAAATAAAAAAGAGACGGCCCAAAATAATAATAGAGAGGGCTAAATAAAAAAAATACAAAAAGAAAGACGCCCCCCCCCCCAAATGATAGAAAAGAGAGAAGGGACAATGCTACTATCCTTTCCCACACTTGTGCTTCAAAGTAGCACCATGATCTTCATGATAGAGAGTCTCTTGTTTTGTCACTTTCGTATACTAGTGGGAATTTTCATTATAGAACTTGGATTGTATATTCCAACGATGGGCTTCCTCAAATGCCCTTGGTCTCCATTAGCAAGAAAGTTAGATGCACACCCACTTAGTTTCTTTTGATGAGCTTTCATACACTTATAGCTCTAGTGCATCCGTTGCATGGCAATCCCTACTCACTCACATTGATATCTATTGATGGGCATCTCCTAGCCCATTGACACGCCTAGTCGATGTGAGACTATCTTCCTCCTTTTTTGTCTTCTCCACAACCACCACTCTATTCAACCTATAGTGCTATATCCATGGCTCTCGCTCATGTATTGCATGAAAGTTGAAAGGTTTGAAAAAATTTGAGTACGAAAACAATTGCTTGGCTGAAACCGGGGTTGTGCATGATATGAATATTTTGTGTGATGAAGAGGGAGCATAGCCATACTATATGATTTTGTAGGGATAACTTTATTTGGCCATGTTATTTTGAGAAGACATAATTGCTTTGTTAGTATGCTTGAAGTATTATTATTATTATGTCAATATAGACTTTTATCTTGAATCTTTCGGATCTGAACATTCAATTCACAATAAAGAAATTACATTGAGAATTATGTTGGTTAGCATTCCACATCAAAAATCATGTTTTTATCATTTACCTACTCAAGGACGAGCAGGAATTAAGCTTGGGGATGCTTGATACGTCTCCAACATATCTATAATTTTTGATTGTTCCATGCTATTATATATTCTGTTTTGAATGTTTAATGGGCTTTATTGTACACTTTTATATTATTTTTGGGTCTAACCTACTAACCCAAGGCCCAGTGCATATTGCTGTTTTTTTTGGCTATTTCAGGGTTTCGCTGAAAAGGAATATCAAACGGAGTCCAAACAGAATGAAACCTTCGGGAGAGTTATTTTTGGAACCGTATCTACCTAGAAGACTTGGAGTACACGCGAGGGAACGAAGGAGGAGGCCACGAGGGTCCAGGGCACGCCCCCTCCACCTGGGCGCGCCCCCCACCCTCGTGGGCCCCCTCTGGCTCCCTCGATGGCCTCCTTCCTCCTATATATATCCATGTACCCTGAAAACATCGAGGCAACTGAGAAAACCCTAATTCCATCGCCGCAACCTTTTGTTCCCGTGAGATCCCATCTTGGGGCCTGTTCCGGAGCTCCGCTCGAGGGGGCATCCATCACGAAGTGCTTCTACATCAACATCATAGCCTCACCCATGAGTTGTGAGTAGTTTACCACAGACCTTCGGGTCCATAGTTATTAGCTAGATGGCTTCTTCTCTCTTTTTGGATCTCAATACCAAGTTCTCCTCGGTCTTCGAGGAGATCTATTCGATGTAATCTTTTTGCGGTGTGTTTGTCGAGATCCGTTGAATTGTGGGTTTATGATCAAGATTATGTATGAGAAATATTTGATTCTTTTCTGAAATCTTTTATGTATGATTATAATATCCTTGCAAGTCTCTTCGAATTATTGGTTTGGTTTGGCCTACTAGATCTATAGTTCTTACAATGGGAGAAGTGCTTGGCTTTGCGTTCAATCTGGCGGTGTCCTTTCCCAGTGACAATAGGGGCAGCAAGGCACGTATTGTATTGTTGCCATCAAGGATAAAAAGATGGGGTTTATATCCTATTGCTTGAGTTTATCCCTCTACATCATGTCATGTTGCTTAAGGCGTTACTCTGTTCTTATGAACTCAATACTCTAGATGCATGCTGGATAGCGGTCGATGTGTGGAGTAATAGTAGTAGATGCAGAATCGTTTCGGTCTACTTGTCACGGACGTGATGCCTATATATAATTATCATGCCTAGATATTCTCATAACTATGTGCTTTTCTATCAATTGCTCAACAGTAATTTGTTCACCCACCGTAGAATTAGTGAAACCTATGGCCCTCGGGTCTATTCTCGACATATTAATCTTCCATCTACTTTACTTTGCTTTATTTACTTTCTATTCTTATATCCAGAAATACCAAAAAATATTATACTATCCTATCTAACAAATCTCACTTTCGTAAGTGATTGTAAAGGGATTGACAACCCCTTATCGCGTTGGCTGCGAAGTTCTTATTTGTTTGTGCAGGTGCGTGGGACTCGCGCGTGGTCTCCTACTGGATTGATACCTTGGTTCTCAAAAACGGAGGGAAATACTTATGCTACTATGCTGCATCACCCTTTCCTCTTCGAGGGAATACAACGCAAGCACGATAAGTAGCATGCATCACACACGATTACATTTTGGAAGGCCTCTGGATCACTGTTCCATATCCCCGACGGTTTCTGGGTCGCGTGGGAAGGAACCCCTATCGCACACACTCACTTGGCGATGGTTCCGAAGGCCGTCGCAGAAAGGGGTTAAAAACTGTTTGTTTAGGACCGACGCGCACGAGTGTCGGCGGAGCCCTAGTCACCACCTTCGGGACCGGCTAGAAGCCCCAGCTAGAGCAGCGACAGGATCCACTACCAAGGCTCAACTGGAAGACTGCTGGAGGAGAGCCGAAGGAACCAAGAGGACATCCTTTCTCGGCTACCACCCGGAGAGGCTGGTGACGATGGTGCCGGGGAAGGAAGAGAGGAGCGGAAAGACGAGGCGGCGGGTCCCCAGAAGGAGACGAACGCGTCGGGTTCACCATGCTCCGACCTGACCGCGTGTCATCCGCCTTCTCCGTCCTCCCTTGCTTTCTCTTCATTACCGCCACGCTAGGGGGACACTGGGCCTCCAGCCCGGTTCCCCGGCAGAGAAGCAACCAGCGGCCAGGACAACGAGGGGGGGTCAAGATACGCCCTCCTCCCCTCCTAGCGAGCAGGGAGGTGCAATGTGGGCAGACAATAAGGTGGTGCTTAATTGCCTCCCTGGGAACACCGGGGATATCAGATGGTTGCCAAGCAAACACATCAATATTCGCTCGCAGGAAGGTAACGAGCGTGCTTTCCTATTTTTCATCGAGGGTGGAGCTGATCGTGTAAGTACCATCAATGCCAGCCAACCCTGCCGGGACCTGCTTCACTTAGGGTGCAGTAACCTTGGATCTCTTGTTGTTGGAACACTCTGGCACATCGTCAACGGGTGTCGTGCACTCGGAGGGAGCACTCTTCCGCAACTCCTTGCGGGAGGTCCTAAAATCCCTCTTCTTTCCTTTGCTTTCCTTGGCGGCAACTATCGTTGCCGCTGCTTCTGCTGCAACTCCATCCCGATACATCTTGTCCACACAAATAATTGCATCCTTCTCATCCGATGGGATAGTGAGGACTCCCAACGACCCAGGCATTTTCAAGGTGTTGTAAGTATAGTGGGATGCTGCCATGAACTTGGCCAGGGCTAGTCGTCAAAGAATCCCATTGTACGACAGGGGTAGATCAACCACATCAAACACAATCCTCTCAGTCCGATAGTTCAGTTCTCCCCCAAACGTCACCGGCAACATAATATTTCCCTTAGGATGGCTCCTGCCGGGGTTAAATCCTTGAAACGTGTCAGCGACCTCTAGCTCTTCTTCTCCTATCTGAAGCTTGCTGATAACTACTGGGGAAATTAGATTCAACCCGGCCCCGCCATCCACTAGCATCTTTGTAACCTTGAGGTTGCAAATTGTCGGGGAGACCAACAACGGCAAGCACTCTTGCTACCTATTGAGCTTGCGTTGTATTCCCTCGAAGAGGAAAGGGAGATGCATCACAGTAGGGTAAGTATTTCCCTCGGTTTTTGAGAACCAAGGTATCAATCCAGTAGGAGACCACGCGCCAGTCCCTCGCACATGCACAAACAAATAAGAACTTCGCAGCTAATGCGATAAGGGGTTGTCAATCCCTTTACGATCACTTACGATAGTGAGATCTGATACAAATGATAGTTTATATTTTTTTTGGTATTTTTGGTTTAATAAAACAGCAAATAAACAACGACAAAAGAAATTAACGGGAAAGTAATATGATAGAGATAGACCTAGGGGCCATAGTTTTCTCTAGTGGCTTCTCTCATGATAGCGATATTCTACGGCAGGTAAACAAATTACTATCGAGCAATTGATAGAAAAGCGAAAAATTATGAGACTATCTAGGCATGATCATTGTATATAGGCGTCATGTCGGAGACAAGTAGACCGACTCCTGCCTGCATCTACTACTATTACTCCACACATCGACCGCTATCCAGCATGCATCTAGTGTATTGAGTTCATACGAACAGAGTAACGCCTTAAGCAAGATGACATGATGTAGAGGGATAAACTCAAGCAATATGATGAAAACCCCATCTTTTTATCCTCGATGGCAACAATACAGTATGTGCCTTGCTGCCCCTACTATCACTGGGAAAGGACACCGCAAGATTGAACCCAAAGCCAAGCATTTCTCCCATTGCAAGAACTATAGATCTAGTAGGCCAAACCAAAGCAATAATTCGAAGAGACTTGGAAGGATATTATGAGCACACATAAAAAGTTCAGAGAAGAACCAAATATCTTTCATAGATAACCTTGATCATAAACTCACAATTCATCGGATCTCGACAAACACACCGCAAAAAGAGATTACATGGAATATATCTCCTTGAAGACCGAGGAGAACTTTGTATTGAGATCCGGAGGGAGAGAAAAAGCCATCTAGATACTAGCTATGGACCCGAAGGTCTGTGGTAAACTACTCACAACTCATGGTGAGGGCGATGATGATGATGAAGAAGGCCTCCGTGATGGATCCCCCTCTTGGAACAGGCTCCAAGATGGGACCTCCACGGGAACAGCAGCTACGGCGGTGGAATTAGGGTTTTCTCTCTGCGTCCGCAGTTTCTGGTGTAAGTAGGCATATATAGGAGGAAGAGGGGCACCAGGGGCCACCGGGCCTGCCCTCGAGGCAGGGGGGCGCGCCCTGGGAAGGGGGGGCACCCCCCACCGTCGTGGGTGGGCCCCGTGTCCTCTGGCTTGGCCCCAAAGTTTATCTCGCGTGATTTTGTCCAAAAATATCTCATGCGAAGGTTTCATTCCGTTTGGACTCCGTTTGATATTCCTTTTCTGCCAAACCCTGAAATAGGCAAAAAAAAAGCAATCTGGACTGGGCCTTTGGGTTAGTAGGTTAGTCCCAAAAATGATATAAAAGTGAATGATAAAGCCCATTAAACATCTAAGACTTCATAAATAATAGCATGGAACAATAAAAAAATTATAGATACGTTGGAGACGTATCAAGCATCCCCAAGCTTAATTCTTGCTCGTCCTTGAGTAGGTAAATGATAAAGAAAGAATTTTTGATGTGGACTGCCAACCAATAGAGTTTTTCAATGTAATTCTCTTAATTGTGGCATGAATGTTCAGATCTGAAGGATTCAAAATAAAAGTCTATATTGACATAAGAAATAACAATACGTCAAGCAATACTAACAAAGCAATCACGTCTTCTCAAAATACTATGGCTAAATAAAGTTATCCCTACAAAATCATATAGTGTTGGCTATGCTCCCTTGCTATCACACAAAATATTCATATCATGCACAACCCCGATTTCAGCCAATCATTTGTTTTCATGCTCTATCTTTTCAAACCTTTCAACTTTCACGCAATACATGAGCGTGAGCCATGGATATAGCACTATGGGTGGAATAGAGGTGGTTGTGGAGAGGACAAAAAGTGGGAGATAGTTTCACATCGACTAGGCGTATCAACGGGCTATGGAGATGCCCATAAATAGATATTAATGTGAGTGAGTAGGGATTGCCATGCAACGGATGCACTAGAGCTAAATATGAATGAAAGCTCAACAAAAGAAACTAGTGGGTGTGCATCCAACTTGCTTGCTCACGAAGACCTAGGGCATTTGAGGAAGCCCATCGTTGGAATATACAAGCCAAGTTCTATAACGAGAATTCCCACTAATATATGAAAGTGACTAAGCATGAGACTCTCTACAATGAAGAAATGGTGCTACTTTAAAGCACAAGTGTGGGAAAAGATAGTAGCAATTGTCCCTTTTTCTTTTTTTCTTTTTTCTTTTCATTTTTTTTCTTTTTTTTGGGCCTTTCTTTTTTTTCTCTGGCCTTTTTTTTTCTTTTTTTTTTACGGAGGGGCTTTATAGATTCAGCCTTTCCTCCCATGGGACAATGTTCTATAAATGATGATCATCACACTTTCATTACAACACAAGATTACAACTCAATACTACAACAACAAAGTATGACTCTATATGAATGCCTCCGGCGATGTACCGGTATGTGCAATGAAACAATAGTGACATGTATAAAAATTATGCATGGTGGCCTTGCCACAAATACGATGTCAACTACATGATCATGCAATGGCAATATGACAATATGATGTGTGTCATATAAACGGAACGGTGGAAAGTTACAAGGCAATATATCTCGGAATGGCTATGGAAATGCCATGATAGGTAGGTATGGTGGCTGTTTTGAGGAACAATATGGTGGCTGTTTTGAGGAAGGATATATAGTGGGTTTATGGCACCGGCGAAAGTTGGGCGGTACAAGAGAGGCTAGCAATGGTGGAAGGGTGAGAGTGCGTATAATCCATGGACTCAACATTAGTCATAAGAACTCATATACTTATTGCAAAAATCTACGAGTCATCCAAACAAAGCAATCAACGCATGCCCCTAGGGAGGAGGTTGGTAGGAGTTAACCATCACGCGCCCCCGACCTCCACACAAAGGTTGACACTCTAGAAATACCTCATGCTTTAACTTAGTCACACAACGGTTCACCATACGTGCATGCTACTAGAATCACTAACCTTAACACAAATATTTATCAATTTCATAATTACTCCACTAGCATGACTCTAATATCACTATCCTCATGTCTCAAAACAATTATCAAGCATCCAACATCTCTTTCTATTCAATGCACTTGGTGTGAATTTTTTTACTACATTGACATTGGATGTCTATCATGTGAAGACTAATTTCTTTAGCCTAAACACATTACCATGCCATTTTAATAGACTCTCAAATATATCTAAGTGAAGCATGGGAGTTCAATAATTTCTACAAAATATTACCACCACCGTGCTCTAAAAGATATAAGTGAAGCACTAGAGCAAAAGCTATTCAACTCAAAAGATATAAGTGAAGCATATAGAGTGTTCTAACAATTTCTAGGGCATATTTAACTCTCTAAAATAGGTGTGTCCAGCAAGGATGATTGTGGCAAACTAACAAGCGAAGACTCAAATTATACAAGACGCTCCAAGCAAAACACATAGCATGTTGCGAATAAAAATATAGCTCCAAGTATAGTTAGCGATGGATGAAGACGAAAGAGGGGATGCCTTCCCGGGGCATCCCCAAGCTTAGGCTTCTGATTATCTTGAATTTACTTGGGGTGACATGGGAATCCTCAAGCTTAGGCCTTTGCTACTCCTTGTTCCATAGTCCATAAAAGTAATACTCAAAATTTGAAAACTTCACAACACAAAACTTAGACAAAAATTCTCGTGAGCTCCGTTAGTAAGAGAAAGCAAACCACCACTCAAAGGTACAGCAAGGAATTCATTCATTGTTTATATTGGTGTTAAACCTACTGTACTCCAAGTTCTCTATGGTTCATATCCTCTAATATTACTTATAGATGCATCGGAATAAGCAAACAACACACGAAAAACAGAATCTGTCAAAAACAGAATAGTCTGCAGTAATCTGCTGGGTTCGCCTACTTCTGGAACTCCAAAAAATTTAAACTAAATTGTTAAATTTGCGCAATATTTCTACCAATCAGCAGCAAAAAGAATCAACTAAAAATCATGCTCCAGTAAAATCTGAAGACAACTTTAGCGAGCGCTAACGATTCTGTTTTTCACAGCAAGATCATATAAACTTCACACAAGTCTTACCAAAGGTTCTACTTGGCACAATCACTAGACAAAACATGAAAACACATCTAATCATAGGCCAGATGCAATAGTTATTCCCTAACAGCAACAAAAACAAAAAATAAATATAAAATTGGGTTGCCTCCCAACTAGCACTATCGTTTTACGCCCTTAGCTAGGCACGATATTTCAATGATGCTCACATGAAAGACAAGGATTGAAGCACAAAGAGAGAATCATAAGACATGTGACTAACACATCTAAGTCTAACATACTTCCTATGCATAGGCATCTTATAGGAAAACAAATTACCAAGACAAGCAAGATCTAGCATATGCAAGGAAGGAGAAAGAAACAAGATCAATCTCAACATAACGAGAGGTAATTTAGTAACATGAAAATTTCTACAACCATATTTCCCTCTCTCATAATAAATGCATGTAGGATCATGATCAAATTCAACAAAATAGCTATCACATAACATATTCTCAACACGATCCACATGCATGCAAAGTTGACACTCTTCCAAAATAGTGGGATTAACATTAACTAAAGTCATGACCTCTCCAAACCCACTTTTATCAAAAGTTTCATAAGATTGAACATTCTCCAAGTCTGTGGGATCTAAAGTTGACACTCTTCCAAACCCACTTTCAATATTAATGCAAACATTATTATCAATCTTATATTTATCATGGGGATTAAATAAATTTTCAAGATCATAAGAAGAATCACCCCAATCATGATCATTGCAACAAGTAGTGGGCATAACAAAATAAGCATCCCCAAGCTTAGGGTTTTGCATATCAATAACACAATTGACATTTATAATAGTATCATTTCAATCATGCTTTTTATTTAAGGAGCTAACATGAATCACTTTTTCTTTCAACAATTCCTCACAATTTTCAGATTCATAAATTTCGAGCAAAACCTCATAAAGATAATCTAGTGCACGCAGCTCACTAGCAATAGGTTCAACATAATTGGATCTCTTAAAGAGATTAGCAAGTGGATGAGGATCCATACTTTTAGCAAGCGAAGATGCAAGCTAATTGAGGGCACATAGCAACACAAGTAAACAAGAGGCAAGCAAACGAAAAACACACGGCGGAAGAAGGGAAAATAATACGGCAAGGGTGAAGTGGGGGAGAGGAAAACGAGAGGCAAATAAATGTAATGCGAAGGATAAGGGTTTGTGATAGGTACTTGGTATATGACTTTTGCGTAAGCCTCCCCAGCAACGGCACTAGAAATTCTTCTTGCTACCTCTTGAGCTTGCGTTGTATTCCCTCGAAGAGGAAAGGGAGATGCAGCACAGTAGCGTAAGTATTCCCCTCAGTTTTTGAGAACCAAGGTATCAATCCAGTAGGAGACCACGCGCCAGTCCCTCGCACTTGCACAAACAAATAAGAACTTCGCAGCCAACGTGATAAGGGGTTGTCAATCTCTTTACGGTCACTTACGATAGTGAGATCTGATACAGATGATAGTTTATATTTTTTTGGTATTTTTGGTTTAATAAAACAGCAAATAAACAACGGCAACAGAAATTAACAGGAAAGTAATATGATAGAGGTAGACCCGAGGGCCATAGTATTCTCTAGTGGCTTCTCTCATGATAGCGATATTCTACGGCGGGTAAACAAATTACTGTCGAGCAATTGATAGAAAAGCGAATAATTATGTGACTATCTAGGCATGATCATTGTATATAGGCATCACGTCCGAGACAAGTAGACCGACTCCTGCCTACATCTACTTCTATTACTCCACACATCGACCGCTATCCAGCATGCATCTAGTGTATTGAGTTCATACGAACAGAGTAACGCCTTAAGCAGGATGACATGATGTAGAGGGATAAACTCAAGCAATATGATGAAAACCCCATCTTTTTATCCTCGATGGATATAATACAATATGTGCCTTGCTGCCCCTACTGTCACTGGGAAAGGACACTGCAAGATTGAACCCAAAGCCAAGCACTTCTCCCATTGCAAGAACTATAGATCTAGTAGGCCAAACCAAACCAATAATTCGAAGAGACTTGCAAGCATATTATGAACACACATAAAAAGTTCAGAGAAGAACCAAATATCTTTCATAGATAACCTTGATCATAAACTCACAATTCATCGGATCTCGACAAACACACCGCAAAAAGAGATTACATCGAATAGATCTCCTCGAAGACCGAGGAGAATTTTGTATTGAGATCCGGAGAGAGAGAAGAAGCCATCTAGATACTAGCTATGGACCCGAAGGTCTATGGTAAACTACTCACAACTCATGGTGAGGGCGATGATGATGATGAAGGCCTCCGTCATGGATCCCCCTCCCGGAGCAGGCTCCAAGATGGGATCTCCACGGGAACAGCAGCTACGGCGGTCGAATTAGGGTTTTCTCTCTGCGTCTGGAGTTTCTGGGGTACGTAGGCATATATAGGAGGAAGAGGGGCACCAGGGGCTACCGGGCCGGCCCTCGAGGCAGGGGGGCACGCCCCCACCCTCGAGGGTGGGCCCCCTGTCCTCTGGCTTGGCCCCAAAGTTTATCTCACGTGATTTTCTCCAAAAATTTCTCCTGCGAAGGTTTCATTCCGTTTGGACTCTGTTTGATATTCCTTTTCTGCAAAACCCTGAAATAGGCAAAAAACAGCAATCTGGACTGGGCCTTTGGGTTAGTAGGTTAGTCCCCAAAATGATATAAAAGTGAATGATAAAGCCCATTAAACATCTAAGACTTCATAAATAATAGCATGGAACAATCAAAAATTATAGATACGTTGGAGACGTATCAAGCACCCTAACGCAGTGGTGCGACCAGGGTGATCCTCTTCATCAAAGATGATGGGCGTGCGTGACCATTTGAGCGGGACCATTTGATGGGCTTGAGTTCACGATGAGAGGTGTGCAAAGATGCACCCCCATCAATGCATAGGGCGTCAATGGCCTTCTAGAATTCCTACTCACTAGTTTCCTCTTCATCCCCTCCATTAAAGGTATCATCACGGATCTCCTCCTCTTGGCCCCTTGCGGGTTTTCCTTGGTTCCGGAAGGGTATACCGGGACGATTTTCTTCACCGCCCCGGCCCTTACCGCCAGTAGCATTCCGACCTTTTTCCTTATCACGCTTATCATACTTTGCCCTCTGTTTATTGACGAGCTGCACAACCTGATAACTCTCCTGGAGGTCATGGCCTTTGGTCCGATGGATCTTGCAGGACGGCCCATCGCCTTTCCCAACTTTTTCGGCGGCAGCGGCTTCCCGGGAGGCAGCGCACGTGGCAGCTTCCTTGCCGAGCCCCTCAGCCTTGGCCTTCTTGCCGGTACTACGCGTGCCCGATCCTTCCACAATCATCACTGCTTATCCCTCAGCTTGTTATTGCGCTTCTTGCCCTTTCTCTGGCTAGTTTATTCATCCTCATCCTCTGAATCAACATTAATGTAATCTTCTTCTCCATGCAACTTCCTTCCTTCCTCCAGCCGAGCACATTTATCCACCGGTGTATATAGTTCTTTCATAGTCTTGGGCAACCGCACATTCATTTTGGAACGAATGCGGCGGTTGTGCACATTGGACTGGAAAGCTGATATAACAGCCGCCGGATGGGTATTCGGAATGTTTCTATGAAATTTACTGAATCTCTGCAAATACTTACGGAGGGGTTCTCCTTCCTTCTGTTGGAGAGGCTGCAGGTCGCTGGGCCTACCGGGCTCTTGGTGGCCACCGGTGAAGGCACCGATGAACTCGTGGCACAGGTCCTCCCATGACGGAATGGAGTTCGTCGGTAGGTGCATCAGCCAAGACCTCACATTGGACGTGAGAGCCAAAGGGAAGTAGTTGGCGAACACCTTCTCATCTCTTCCCCGACAGCCTGAACAGGGATGGTGTAGATGCTCAGGAACTCTATCGGGTTCAGCCTCCCATCATATTTCTTAGGTATCTTTGGCTTGAACGTGCAACGGATGGCCAACGGACTTGCGACAGCTCTCGTGTAAAGGCAGGGCATCCAACCTCGAAAGGCAGGCACCCACTGACACCGAGCGCAGGCTCATCAACGTTCACACCGTCGCACCCGTCGGTCGGGTGGGGTTGTTGTGGTGTCGTTCGGCGACAACGCGCGCATCTCCCCGCCGCTTATCTTCCGGGGTTCGACGTTGGCTTGGACGTGCTCGAGGGTTAGAAGAGGCCATCGAGACGTTGTTGGGGTCCTGATTCCACTGCGCCCTCGCCGGCTGCCGTGGTGGGGACTGCACCGTGGGGACGCCCCCTCTGTATGGCCAATAGTGCGGGCGGTGACTATCGCTTGGGGAGGTTGTGGTGGGCAAGCTCGTCGTGAGCCCCAGCCTCGGTGAAACTGAGCAAGCTTTGGATGGTGACACGCCATTCATCCATCTGCTCGGCTTCTGGCGAGAACCTCAGTAGTAGCTGAGCTCGTGTCATGGCCTCCGTGGCTGTGCTTGGCATAGATGTCAATGACGTCGACCGCACCATCGCCTAGCTCCTAATGATGCCAGTGGCGGCGCCGCGCCCACACTGCTGTGGGATGACAACCCGGCAGCATGGTCACGCGGCAGTGGTGCTCGAAGATCAGCGGCTCCATCAAGCACTGCGATCTGGTTGGCTCGTCCAGGAGGAGGCGCATGCGTCGCGGTCCGTTCTATGGTGGGGGCGACCGGAGGGCGATGGCCCGTCCCGGACTGAGCGCCGTTGCTGCGGTTATGCCCGTCGGTGAGAGGAGGGGGCGCGGACGGAGTGACCCCCTCACCCGCACGTTGTAGGGCATGACCAGCGAGGCATTGCTGATGCTGTTCTCTTTCAGTATCTCCGGCCCCCGTGTTGGCCGGGGGGAAGTGGTGATGGCGCCACCTGCTCCAACCACGTCCCCAGCAGCGTCCACGTCCTCGTGCGCCCCCGCACCCCCCGCGGTGTTAGAGGCCGCGGGCGGTGGAGCCTTCAAAGTGGAGGGACGGGCCGAGGCACCCGATTTCTTCTTGGGCGCCATGGTCGATGGCCCTGTCAAAGATGAAGATGATGATGAAGATGATGCCCTGCGCGCACTTTCAGGTTTGCGCAAGCGATCTTCCTACCTGGCACGCCAAAGATGTCGTGGGATATCCACGGCCACCTATGGGACCTATCGGCGTCCTGGGAACGAGGGTACCCAGACTTGCCTGCATGCGGCCGGTGACGTGGCTCCATTGACGACCTGGTACGGCCCAGCTTCAGCAACCAGAGCTCAAGACCCTCGCGAAGGGCCAAGCCGCGCGAGGCGGACGACGACAAGGCCTCCCCGAGGGCAGCCTCTCTAGGCTGGATCTCGAGGAGGGAGATACCTATGCAAGGCGCACCTCACGAGGTTCACGTGATGTGAGCCATGATGACCAAGGCCCAGCGGGCGCTAGCGGGCATAGTGTACCAGTTTCCCCTTTGGTGCTAAGGGGGCAAGCGCAGGCGCGGAGTCCCGAGGAATCAAGCAAATGTTTCCATATCAGTGCAACAAGACCAAGGACCATCAGGACGGAAGAATGGAGGTCAATGTGGAGCCCGGCGCGGCATCACCACCAGAGCCTTTGGCAGGCGAGGACCACTTTTGTCAGGATAGCTTGTACTAGCGGTTCCTCTTAAATTTGGCCGTTGTGGGATCCCTTCCCGCCGATATTCGGGAAGAGGACCAAGTCCGCTATAAATAGGACCTAGCCACCACCATAGAGGGGCATCTGGTTTGGGATCAGATCCATTCCACCCTGACCACACCTCAAGCTCATCCGAGCCCAATAACACCTCTCCTCCGGAGGTAGTTCATCCATTGTACTAGTTCATCCTCAGCCCCACAAGGCAATCCAACACACACACTGGAGTAGGGTATTACACCGCAAGGTGGCCCGAACCAGTATAATCCTCTGTGTCCCTTGTTCTTCGAGTTTGCCGAGCTAGGTTGTGGAATCGTAGGGCGAGCGTGCTGGGGAGAGAGTGTTCTTCGTGCGCACCCCAGAGTTCAAACCTCTCAAAGGTTTGCGGAACCCGAAATCCGACATTTGGCGCATCGGGATGGGGTGCACCAAAGTTCCGCCTCTCCGTCCACCTTGCTCTCCATCTGCCAGGCTCCCATGGCAGGCGCCACCCCTCCGACCGGCTCGGTGGGCGCGCGCGGCGGCGTTGCGGGCCACCAAGCCCTCACCCCCGCCTTGCGACAGGTGTGGTGGCCACCCAGGTTTAGGCCGGAAATGCCACCTCGCTACGATGGCACGACAGACCTGGCTGGTTTCCTCCAGGCCTACGAGTAGGCTGTTTCGACGGCCAGCGGCGACAGCAAGGTCATGGCCAGCTGGCTCGCCACGGCCCTCACCAGCGTACCACGCGCCTAGTTTCTCAGCCTGCCAGAGTCATCTGTGGCCTCCTGGGAGGATCTGCGTGGTATCTTCACCGAGCGCTTCGCGGCGCCGGTGCCCCACGCTGTCGTGGCCCTCCTTGGCGGCTCTCAGGCATCGCCCTCGGATCGCCACATCAAGCAGTTTTTCCGCCAAGTGGGCACTACCCGAGCCTCGCAGGGAGTCCCTCCAGGATGGGCGGCACCAGAGGCCGACCTCACCTTCGACTCTAGAGACCACACAACGATCACCGCAGGTGCAGGCGCGCTCCCGATGCTCTGCACCCCCACCATCAGCAATGTGGCGGTAACCAAGACCCTCATCGACGATGGGGCTGGGCTCAACATGCTCTCCACGGAAGCTTTCGGCTTGCTCCATGTGTCGCTCGAACGACTCCGCCCTACCAGGCCGTTCTCCGGGGTTGTCGACGGCTGCACCAGCCCCCAGGGGCAGATCCGGCTTCCCGTCACCTTCGGCACCCGCAACAACTACCACACCGAGCTTATCGACTTCGACATCACCCACATCGGCCTCCCGTACAATGCCATTCTCGGGTACCCTGTCCTGGCCAAGTTCATGGCGGCGACTCACCCAGCCTACAACCTCGTGAAGATGCCGGGGAGCAATGGCATCCTCACTATGGCCGAAGATACCAAGGAGGCCATGGGGGCCCTCAAGCTCGCCTTCACGGCCACAGCGGCATCACGCTCGGCTGACGAAGCAGCTCCGAAAGCCGTGGGGGCTGCGCCAGCAAAAAAAGAAACAACGTTTCTCTCAAGACCGAGCCAATACGAATCAAGTGCTGGTTGACGAGGAAGGGGCGTTGGGAGCCACCTTCACCATAGGCGCCGACCTTCCCCCAGATCAAGAAAAGGCACTGGTCGGCTTCTTGCGCGCGAACAAGGAGGTGTTCGCATGGGAGCCCAAGGACCTGGCGGGAGTCCTAAGGGGGGTGATTGAGCATCACCTAAACGTATGCCCCAATGTATGCCCAGTAAAGCAGAAGGCCCGACGGTAGTCCACAGAGAAGCAGTCCTTCATCGTACAAGAGACTCATAAGCTACAAGAAGCTGGTGTGATCCACGAGGTGCGGTATTCGGAATGGTTAGCGAACCAGGTAGTTGTGCCCAAGAAAGGTGGGAAGGAGCGCATGTGTGTCGGCTGCACCAACCTCAACAAGGCCTGCCCGCAAGACCCGCTCCTGCTGCCGCGCATCGATCAGATCGTTGACTCCACCGCCGAGTGCTATCTACTGTGTTTCCTCAATGCCTTTTCGGGCTATCATCAAATGAAGATGGCGGTACAATATGTTGAGAAGACGGCCTTCCTGACCCCGTGCGGGGTATACTGCTACACTTGTATGCCGTTCGGGTTGCGCATTGCAAGAGCAACTTTCCAGCCATTGAAGCACATCGCCCTGGGCGAGCAGCTCGGGAAGAACGCTGAGGCCTACGTTGATGACATCATGGTAAAATCTCGAGAGGCCAAGACCCTTGTTGGTGAATTGGAAGAGACCTTCGCCAGCCTGCGCAAGTGATACGTCCAAAATGCATCACTATTTTATATCGTAATTCATCCTTATTCATTGATATATTTCACATTACGATGATGTTCCTATGTTGTTTTGGCCTATTTTACACAGTTTGCAACTTTCCGGTGCCGAAGCAGCAAACGCAGGATTCAGTGGTAAAAAGTGGACGCTGAGTTGCTGAAGAAGAATACCTCCAAATTACCTGAAAATCGACGGAGGGTATTTTCCAGAAGGATCACGAAGATACGCAAAAGAGCAACCAGAGGGGGGCCACAGGGTGCCCAGGCGGCCACCTGGCGCGGCCCCCACCCTGGCCGCGCCGGGAGGGCGCCTGGAGCCCCTGGCCCACTCCAGGCTCCCCCCTCTGGCCTATATACTCCTCGTCATCCAGAAACCCTAAAAAGGGGAGAGTTTATGGAGTTCCGCCGCCGCTCCATGGCGGAAACCTACAGAGAAGAAAAGCCATCTCCGGCGGGCAGATTCCGCCGGGGAGATCACCTCCCGGAAGGGGAGATCGTCGCCATCGTCATCACCATCGTCACGGGCATCATCGAGATCATCATCAACATCATCCCCAACATCAGCACCATCTCCATCTTCATCCAATCTCATGTCACAATTGCAACTTGTGTTGTAATCCGTACTATCTATCCTCTCTACTCTATCGGTGTTGATTACTACTTTGTAGTGAATGTTATTGAGTTTTGTTGGAGAAATATCATTGTGTCCAGATTGTTTATCATGCATCTATCTCCACTGATCATGATCTCTTTTATGTCTTGTGAGTAGTTACTTTAGTTCTTGAGGACATGGGAGAAGTCTTGTTGTTAGTAGTCATATGATGTTGAAGTAATATGTGTTGTTTGATACTTAAGTTGTGTTGTTATTTTCCTAGTGGTGTTGTGTGAGTCGAACACTCAACACTTCGCCTTATTAAGGACCTAGGGGAATACATTGTGTACAAAGAATGCTTACGGTGGGTTGCCGGAGTGACAGAAACCTGAACCTCAGTTCGCACGCTTTTGCACAAGGGAACAATGGATCATCGATCGTATTGCTATGGTTAGGCTTTTGCCTTAAATACTATCTTGTATTTGCGGATGCTTGCAAGGTGTTTAATCATAAGAGTGCACTCATCTTAGTCTAGAGGGTGTACTAGCATAGATCCACCCACTCAACACTTATCAACACATCACATAGTACCGATACGGAATATGGCGAAAGCACATGACTACCTCTCCCGTGTGTCCTCAAGAACACTTTAGCCTTTATAAGTTCAGTTGCTAGGCCTCTCCTTTGCTCAGAAAGGATTGGGCCACTTGTTACTCTCCAGTGCCTTTTACTTTGCTCGCTTTTACTTTCCTGTTGCTTATATCAAGAAAACCCCTAAAAAGTTATCTTTCAGTGCTTGCAGTTATTCCTTGCTCAGAATCACTTATCAATACCTTCTGCTCCTCGTTAGGTTCGACACTCTTACTTATCGAAAACGCTGCAATAGATCCCTTACGGTTGTGGGTCATCAAGTACCGTTTTCTGGCGCCGTTGCCGGGGAGTGTAGCGCTATTGGTAAGTGAAGCTGGTAAGGAAGTTTTTATATTTCTGTTTTTTATTTTGCTGTTGCTGCTCTTTGTCCTTATGGACAACCTTGCTATTGGATCGTTGCTTGTGGGAAGACGCCCCACATCTGTGGTGGTTGCTCCTCCCCCTACTGAAATTGTGCCCTATAAAATACCAGCTGGTATTATCGATTATGTTTTGGCTAATCGTTATGCAGGAGACAGACATCCCGATGAACGCTTGCTATATCTGTCACAACTATGTTCATTATTTAAGCTTGCAGGTGTATCAATGGAGTTTGTCATGAGGAAATTGTTCTCCGTATCTCTTATAGATAAAGCTTCAGATTGGTATAAGCTTCTCGATAACTCACACTTGCTTGATTGGCAAGAGCTTATGTCTCTCTTTTATACCAAGTTTAATCCTCTTCATGAAATTCATCGAGACAGGAACTATATCTATAGCTTTAGGTCTCGTGACGGAGAAAGCATTGCTCAAGCTTGGGGGATATTGAAGTCCCTAATGCTCAAATGTCCTATTCATGAGCTCCCCAAGAAAATTATACTTACAAATTTTTATGCCAGGCTTTCTCGTCAGGATAAGGAGATGCTGGATGCCTCCTCTAGTGGGGTATTTCAGACAAAGAGCGTTGAAGAAAGGTGGGATCTCATTGAAAGGATCCAGAGGAATACCGAAGATTGGGAAATCGATAAAGGTATTGAACCCGCTATAAATTATGAGCATGATTATATTGAGAGCTATGTGAAAACTGATTACTTCAATACCTTTTGCTCTAAGATTGGTATTGATTCCCATCTAATGATTGATTTCTGTAAGGATTTTGCCTCTCACGTTGATTCTTTTAAGAAGAAGAGAGATCAGCATCATGAACCTTTCAAAGAGTTACCTGTTGATATTCATGTTGCTGACCTTATTTTGCCTGCAGTTATATATGAAAAGCCTCCTTTTCCCGAAAGGATAAGGGAGCACTCTCTTGTGACATGCATATTAAATAAAAGTGAGAGAAGAATTGATGAGCCTAAGGACCAGATCAAGGTCGATCCTCAAGTTGCATTGGTTAAAGACCTTGTTACTAACGATGTTTTGGATTCCAATGTAAATTTTTGTGCTGTTTCCACTAACCTTGTCACAGCCAAGAATAAAGGCCCAATTTCAGGTACTCCAGTAGTATCTGTTAAAATAGGAGATCACAATTATTATGGGCTATGCGATTTGGGATCGAGTGCTAGTGCTATCCCCTATTCACTTTATCAAGAGATCATCGGTGAGATTTCACCTTGTGAACTTGAAGAAGTTGATGTTACCATTCATCTTGCAAACAGAGCAACTATCTCTCCTATCGGAATTGTGAGAGACGTTGAAGTCCTATGTGGAAAGGTAAAATACCCTACCGACTTTCTAGTACTTGGTTCAGTGATGGACAATTTTTGTCCTATTATTTTTGGTAGACCTTTTCTCAGAACTTGTGGAGCTATAATAGATTGCAAGAAAGGTAAAGTTTCTGTTGAATTCAATGGTGAGCCATATGAATTTAACTTTTCTAAGTTCTCTAAGCAGCCTCGTGGTACCGATTTACCTAGTGATGATAAAATTATTGAAAGTATTGCTTCTATTGCTATTCCCCCTAATGATCCTTTGCAGCAATATATGGAGGACCACGAGAATGATTTGCATATGCAGGAAAGAAATGAACTAGATGAAATATTCTTGAGACAACCTGCTATCCTGAAGCACAACCTTCCGGTTGAACCTTTGGGAATTTTATCAAAACCAAAAGAAGACCCGGTGTTCGATCTTAAACCTCTTCCCGATACGCTCAAGTATGCTTATTTAGATGAAAAGAAAGTATATCCTGTTATTTTTAACTCTAACCTTTCAGGATATGAAGAAGAGCGACTATTGGAAGTACTTTGTAAACACCGAGGTGCAATTGGCTATACCCTTGATGACCTTAAGGGGATTAGTCCATCTATCTGTCAACATACTATCAACCTTGAGCCCGATGCTAAACCAGTTGTTGATCATCAACGACGGTTGAACCCGAAGATGATGGATGTTGTAAGAACTGAGATTCTCAAGCTTCTAGCCGCAGGTATTATCTACCCTATAGCTGATAGTAAGTGGGTAAGCCCGGTACATTGTGTTCCTAAGAAAGGAGGTACAACTGTGGTTCCTAATGATAAGAATGAACTAATACCTCAGAGAATTATTATTGGATATAGAATGTGTATTGATTACAGGAAGCTGAACAAGGCAACCAGGAAGGATCACTACCCGTTGCCGTTCATCGACCAAATGCTTGAAAGGTTATCCAAAAATACCCACTTTTGTTACCTCGATGGTTATTCTGGCTTCTCTCAAATTCATGTTAACACTGTTGATGAAGAGAAGACCACTTTTACTTGTCCCTATGGTACTTATGCTTACAGGCGTATGCCTTTTGGTTTATGTAATGCCCCTGCTACTTTTCAAAGGTGTATGTCTGCTATATTTCATGGTTTCTGTGAGGAGATTGTGGAAGTCTTCATGGACGATTTCTCCGTCTATGGAACTTCCTTTGACCATTGTCTCCACAACCTTAATAAAGTTTTGCAGAGATGTGAGGAGACAAATCTGGTACTCAACTGGGAGAAGTGCCACTTCATGGTTAACGAAGGAATTGTTCTTGGTCACAAGATTTCCGAAAGGGGAATTGAGGTGGACAAGGCCAAGAACGAAGCAATTGAGAGGATGCCCTATCCAAGGGACATCAAAGGTATTCGCAGTTTTCTCGGTCATGCTTGTTTCTATAGAAGATTTATTAAAGATTTTTCTAAGACTTCGAGACCCCTCACTAATCTTCTCCAGAAGGGCGTTCCTTTTGTATTTGATGAAGATTGTAAGGAGGCTTTTGAAGTTCTTAAGAAAGCTTTAATAACCGCTCCTATAGTACAACCACCTGACTGGAATTTACCTTCTGAGATTATGTGTGATGCTAGTGATTTTGCTGTTGGAGCTGTTTTAGGGCAAAGGGTTGATAAGATATTGAATGTTATACATTATGCTAGTAAAACCCTTGATAGTGCTCAAAAGAATTATGCTACTACTGAGAAGGAATTCTTAGCTGTAGTGTTTGCTTGTGATAAGTTTAGGCAGTATATTGTTGATTCCAAAGTTATTATTCATACTGACCATGCTGCCATTAAGTACCTTATGACAAAGAAGGATGCCAAGCCAAGACTTATCCGATGGGTACTCCTTCTTTAAGAATTTGATTTGCAGATTGTTGATAGGAAAGGAGAAGACAATCCGGTGGCGGACAATCTTTCAAGGATGGAAGATATACCGCATGATCCCATCCCAGTCAACGACAGTTTTCCAGACGAGCAACTTGCCGTTGTAAAAGTACAATATCTTTCCGATCCTTGGTTTGCAGATTATGCTAATTTTATCGTTGCGAAGTATTTGCCTCTAGGTTTAACATTTCAGCAAAGGAAGAAGTTCTTTAATGATTTGAGGCACTACTTTTGGGATGACCCACATCTTTTCAAAGAAGGTCCAGACGGGATCGTGAGAAGATGCATACCGGAACATGAGCAGAAGGACATTCTCAGACAATGTCATGATAGTCCCTATGGAGGACATCATGCCGGTGAGAGGACCGCACATAAGGTTCTTCAATCAGGTTTTTATTGGCCTACTCTCTTTAAGGATGCTAGAAATTATGTTTTAGCCTGTGATAAATGTCAGAGAGTTGGTAACATTAGTAGAAGGAATGAGATGCCTATGAATTACTCACTAGTGATTGAACCTTTTGATTGCTGGGGTTTTGATTTTATGGGTCCTTTTCCTTCTTCGCACAAGTACACTCACATTTTAGTAGCTGTTGATTATGTGACCAAGTGGGTTGAAGCAATCCCCGCTGAAAGTGCTGATCACAAGACATCTTTGAAAATGCTCAAAGATGTGATTTTTCCTAGGTTTGGTGTACCTAGGTATCTCATGACTGATGGAGGATCACACTTCACGCATGGAGCTTTTAGAAAAGCTTTAGCCAAGTACGATATCAATCATAGAATTGCTTCACCGTACCATCCTCAAACTAGTGGGCAAGTTGAGCTCACCAATAGAGAGATCAAGTTGATCTTACATAAGACAGTAAATAGAAATAGAAAGGACTGGTCAAATAAGTTAGGAGATGCTTTGTGGGCGTATAGAACTGCTTACAAAAACCCCATGGGCATGTCCCCCTATAAGATGGTTTATGGCAAGGCTTGCCATTTGCCATTAGAATTAGAGCACAAAGCTTTCTGGGCTGTTAGAGAGCTTAATACTGACCCAAAGTTAGCTGGTGAGAAGCGTCTCATGAACTTGACTTCTCTAGATGAGTGGAGAAGTGAAGCTTACGAGAGCGCTAAAATGTTCAAGGAAAAGGTAAAGAAGTGGCATGATAGGAGGATTCTGAAACGTGAATTTAATGTTGGTGATAAAGTTTTGTTGTTTAGATCCCGTTTCAGGTTTTCTCCAGGCAAACTACTTTCCAGGCGGGAAGGGCCATTTCATATTGAAGAAGTCTATCGGTCTGGTGCAATCAAGATTAACAATTTTGAAGGAACCAAACCTCAAGTTGTGAATGGGCAAAGACTTAAGCATTACATAGCAGGAGACCCTGTCAATGTTGATGTGAATATGATATACACAACAACTCACGAAGAACATGTTGCATCCCTGTTTCAGACACCAGCAGAAGCAGAATAAGAAAAGGTATGTATTACGGTAAGGAAACATCGCGAACCGCCATAAAAGTTCCATATTATGAGTTTTTGCAAAATTAGGAAAATTCTAAGCCTAAGTGGAGCTGGAGACAAGCTCCAGGGGGCCCAGGCGCCCCCCTGGCGCGGCCTACCTCCTGGCCGCGCCGGGAGGCCGCCTGGGCACCCAGGAGTCCGTCTCCGACCCCACTTTATCTTGTTAACTTCCTTTTTGTGCAGAAATTTTTGCTATATATTTGCCCGGATTGTTCCGGTAACGTATCTCGCGATTTCGTGTGTTTTCTTTTCGATCTGTTTCTGCCAGGAAATCTTTTAGCTAGACCTAGGTGCCATGGCTTCCCCAAGTTCCCCCAAGGACAAGTTCGTCGTCAACGTCATCAACCCTTATCTCGCTGAGGTGAAGATGCACCCTCAGGTTGTTCGGATGGAGGACGGTGTCCTCCATCAAGAAGATCTGAAGGGACCTATCAAGGAGGGGAGCATCCAGGCCAGGCTAGAAGAAGTGGAGCAAGAAGTCTTCAAGTACAAGAAGATGATTGAGCATGGTGTTGAAGCTAACTTTGACATCATCAACGAGCTGAAGACCTACTTCCTGAAGGAGATGAAGGAGATGTGGAAAAGCGTCACCGCATCTGAAGAAAGAATTGAAGAGCTCCAAGGGCAAATTTATGATCTAAATCACCAGAACTGTGAGTATGAACTAAGGTTTATGCGCATGGGTATGGGTGCTGCATGCAGGATTCAGGAGACAAACTTCTCATATGAGACTGGAGAACCCCTTCCATGGAAGCGCTTCCCCGAGGACTACGTGATCAACGTCAACAAGAATGAGGAGTGAAATCTCCTTGGGTAATGGCATCCCCTTGGCTTGTTCCAAGCTTGGGGGAGTGCCCGGTATCTTTATCTTTATCTTTTGTCTTTTAGAGTCAAGTAGAGTCGTATCATGTCTAGGGAGGTTATTATATGAAATAGGTGTGTGCATTGAGGTCTATCACTCCTTCTGTGGAGAGATTGTATCCGTGAGTGTGGAGTCGTCTATGATGGAATATTAATGAGAAGTCTATTGGTTCCTTTGCTGCACTCGGTATTCTCTTCACGCAATCGACCTTATATGATGATTCTTATGGGGAGTATTGACCTTATATCAGGTATGGCTTTGAAAACTTTATTTAATCTTGGCAAACATAGCTTTGGTCATAACAACAAGCATGATTTTCTTAAAGTAGCGACATAGCCAAAACCTTTATGTTATTATGCTTGAAGTGTTATGCTTACAAGGAAGACAACTTGATGTGTTATGCTTATTTTAATGTTTATGCTTTATATTGCTTTGCATCTTAGTCATCATCAATTGTCTGTTCTCTCAAAGCCTTTGCGAGCCTAAACTCTGTACTAAGCGGAATTCTGCTTGTGCATCCATATCCTTAAACCAATACCTTCCATATGAGTCCACCATACCTTCCTATTCGTGGTATTCCACTACCACCTCCTAAAGTATAGAATTTATGTGTTATCCTTAAATGTTCAAAATCTTCTATTTTGTGCCCCTGTTTTAGCTCATGAGGAAGTAGTAGTTAATTCATGATCTTTTTAAGTTGGACAAGTTTTACCCCGGGATTGCATGTCTAATCTGCAAACCCCTAATACGAGGAGGAACTGGCATGAGTGCGCCCGGCTCATAAAAGATAATACAACAAACAAACCCTCCTTCACGCTTTGTTCATGAGAAATCAGAAAACTTTGGCAGTGATAAACAAAGGAGATTAAGGGGATGTGATCGTCCCCGTGCGGGAGCCGTTCCTCGAAACTTGTCCAGTTTGAGAAGTAATTGAGTTATCTATTAGCATTCGTTGACAAATCATGCACCTCTCAAAACTTGTTTTCATTCTGTTTGATTTAAGGATAGCACATGAGTTTTCCCTACTTCCCTGGAGCAGGGCCTATCTCTTAGTTTTAGGTTGAGTCAGTTATTCCTACTTCCTTCTATTCTTAAAGAGAGCAGACATTTGATGTTGACGAGGATTCATTCATATAAAGTTGCATTAAGATTTGTCATATCATATCCTTGTTGACATTATCATTTGATAAGTAAGTTGTTTGTCAAGCCCAGCTAAAGCAAACATCTTCCTTTGTGTTAACACTTTCACTTCTTGCCTAATAACATGTTCTGTCAAAAGCTTCAATTAATCTCATCAAAACATAAAGAGAAAGAGCAAAAGTAAAAGCTATTAGTTGTTCTTTGACCAAAGGACATGTTTGCCATGATTTGATGAGTTTCCTTAGCCCTACTTTCGATTATAAGTGTTACCACTCTTTTATAAGGGCCTTATGAGTTGAAGATTGTTGTTGAGGATATTTGAGTTTGGTGAAGAAACTGTGATGCTTCTTGTCCGTATTCTATTTATCGACACTTCACTCTCTAAACTTGTGGACAGGTTTACCGAGCTCAGTATTCGCTTGGGGACAAGCGAGGTCTAAGCTTGGGGTGTTGATACGTCCAAAATGCATCACTATTTTATATCGTAATTCATCCTTATTCATTGATATATTTCACATTACGATGATGTTCTTATGTTGTTTTGGCCTATTTTACACAGTTTGCAACTTTCCGGTGCCGAAGCAGCAGACGCAGGATTCAGCGGTAAAAAGTGGACGCTGAGTTGCTGAAGAAGAATACCTCCAAATTACCTGAAAATCGACAGAGGGTATTTTCGAGAAGGATCACGAAGATACGCAAAAGAGCAGCCAGAGGGGGGCCACAGGGTGCCCAGGCGGCCACCTGGCGCGGCCCCCACCCTGGCCGCACCGGGAGGGCGCCTGGAGCCCCTGGCCCACTCCAGGCTCCCCCCTCTGGCCTATATACTCCTCGTCATCCAGAAACCCTAAAAAGGGGAGAGTTTACGGAGTTCCGCCGCCGCTCCGTGGCGGAAACCTACAGAGAAGAAAAGCCATCCCCGGCGGGCAGATTCCGCCGGGGAGATCACCTCCCGGAAGGGGAGATCATCGCCATCGTCATCACCATCGTCACGGGCATCATCGAGATCATCATCAACATCATCCCCAACATCAGCACCATCTCCATCTTCATCCAATCTCATCTCACAATTGCAACTTGTGTTGTAATCCGTACTATCTATCCTCTCTACTCTATCGGTGTCGATTACTACTTTGTGGTGAATGTTATTGAGTTTTGTTGGAGAAATATCATTGTGTCCAGATTGTTTATCATCCATCTATCTCCACTGATCATGATCTTTTTTATGTCTTGTGAGTAGTTACTTTAGTTCTTGAGGACATGGGAGAAGTCTTGTTGTTAGTAGTCATATGATGTTGAAGTAATATGTGTTGTTTGATACTTAAGTTGTGTTGTTATTTTCCTAGTGGTGTTGTGTGAGTCGAACACTCAACACTTCGCCTTATTAAGGACCTAGGGGAATACATTGTGTACAAAGAATGCTTACGGTGGGTTGCCGGAGTGACAGAAACCTGAACCTCAGTTCGCACGCTTTTGCACAAGGGAACAATGGATCATCGATCGTATTGCTATGGTTAGGCTTTTGCCTTAAATACTATCTTGTATTTGCGGATGCTTGCAAGATGTTTAATCATAAGAGTGCACTCATCTTAGTCTAGAGGGTGTACTAGCATAGATCCACCCACTCAACACTTATCAACACATCACATAGTACCGATACAAAATATGGCGAAAGCACATGACTACCTCTCCCGTGTGTCCTCAAGAACACTTTAGCCTTTATAAGTTCAGTTGCTAGGCCTCTCCTTTGCTCAGAAAGGATTGGGCCACTTGTTACTCTCCAGTGCCTTTTACTTTGCTCGCTTTTACTTTCCTGTTGCTTATATCAAGAAAACCCCTAAAAAGTTATCTTCCAGTGCTTGCAGTTATTCCTTGCTCAGAATCACTTATCAATACCTTCTGCTCCTCGTTTGGTTCGACACTCTTACGTATCGAAAACGCTGCAATATATCCCTTACGGTTGTGGGTCATCAGCAAGGTAGACCTGCGGCTCAACTCGGAAAAGTTGTGTTCGGCGTCCCGTCAGGCAAGCTGCTGGGTTTCCTGGTGTCGCGCAGAGGAATTGAAGCTAACCCCGGGAAGGTCAAGGCTATAGAAAAGATGAGTCCGTTGAAGACCCTCAAGGAGATGCAGAAGCTAGCCGGCTGCGTGACGTCGCTCGGGCATTTCATCTCCAAGCTAGGGGAGCGTGCCCTCCCCTTCTTCAAGATGATGAAAAGAAAAGGCCCGTTCAAGTGGATTCCAGAGGCTGACGCAGCTTTTGAAGACCTCAAGAGATACCTCACCAATCCACCAGTAATGGTGGTGCCCAAACCTCAAGAGCCCTTGGTGCTTTACCTAACCACTACACGACACTCGGCCAGTGCGGCATTAGTGGCGGTCCGGGAGGAGCGCCAGGACAAGACAACACAACCCCGAGGCGATACTCCCAAGGCTCCGGCGGGATCAGTTGTCGATCAGGCTCTACGAAACGGCATTTCTGAAGCTGTAGTTGCCCCGCCTAGCGACCAAGCTCTTGAGGCCCCCCCGCCTCAGCCGGCGCCACAACCCCAGGAGAGCTGGGACTCCGCCAACACTTCCACCCTCGTCGAGCACCCGGTGTACTTCATCAGCACAGTACTCTGCGACGCTCGGGCACGTTACCCCATGCCGCAAAAACTTCTGCTCGCGCTCCTCATTGCTTCACGCAAGCTGGGCCATTACTTCCAAGGCCACCCCATCAAGGTCGTATCAGCTTACTCGCTAGGGAGGGTGCTGTGGAGCCCCAATGCCGTGGGAAGGGTCACCGAATGGAACATCGAGCTACAAGCATTCCAGCTGGAGTTCAGCACCATGAGGGTCATCAAGGGTGCCACGCTCGCCGACTTCGTGGCAGAGTGGACAGACACCCATGGCCTGGAGCAGGTGAGGATCAGCCCCTTTTGCCAGGGAGTGAAGCACCGGACGACTGGGTCATGTACTTTGACGGTGCCTTCGCACGTCAGGGCGTGGGGGCTGGCGCCATGCTCATCTCACCCACCCAATACAAGCTCTACTACGTCGTGCAGCTCTACTTCCAGCATGGCGAGTAGGTCTCCAACAACATCGTGGAGTATGAAGGCCTGAAGGCCGCGACCGCCTTGGGTGTGAAGCGCCTCACTATCTAGAGCGACTCCTAGCTCCTTGTCAACTTCTCCAACAAGGTGTACGAGCCAAAGGATGAACACATGGAGGCATAGCTGGCGGAGGTATGCAAAATGGAGAAGCAAATCTAGGGCCTAGAGCTGTAGCACATGCCGCGCGGCACGAACAAGGAGGCCGACGACATCGGCAAGAGGGCGTCCAAGCGCCAATACCAGGAGCCCGGTATCTTCGAGGAGCGCCTCTTCAAGCCCTCAGCAGCCCCTCCGGCTGCAGACCTGAGACCACCTCAGGAGGAGCTTCTCCCTCCGCTAACCTTGGGAGCTCCCACAAGCGGCCCGACCTCAGGAGCACGCTTGCTTCTTGCACTCGAGCCTCAGGAGGGGTTCTGGACTAAAGAGTTCAAGGCCTACCTGCTACAGGGAACCCTGCCGGAGAAAGAGGAAGACGCGAAGCGCATGGCTCGGCAGGCCACGACCTACTGCCTTCAGGATGGTGAGTTATACCGAAAACGACCCAACGGCGTTTTGTCACACCCTGATTTTTAGGCCACAACACTTAAGGTAATAATCATGCTAAAATGTGGCTTGGCAAAAACTTTTGAGTGTTCTTGTCTTTGCTTGATTGATTTCTATCTGCTGTTTGTTAGTGCTCTAAAAATCAAATAAATCATCCAACTCTTATACTTCATCTCCTTGATCCAAAACCTTTTCCCAATGATCATGCCATGTGTATAGACCAGTATAGTATTTTCTTATAAAAATATTTTGGCCAAATAGTATTTTCTAAAATCAGTTTTCCAAAAACCCCTGAATTGAGGTTTGCACTACAAGTACCTTATTTAGGGTGTGAAAAATCTTTCAAAAAGTATATTTGAATCCTATTAGGTATAGGACTCCCACAAACCACAAAATTATTATTTTAAAAGTTATTTTTATATTTTATTTAAAAGCTTTTCTTAAGGCCAGAGATGGTCTTTAATAGGGATTTTTTTTAATTATTTCAAAAATATTTGCCAAAATTCCGGGAAACTCATAGGACATATATTGTCCATATATAAGAGTTTCAGCACATGGTCATGTTCAAAATATTGGACAAATCCTTCCAAAACCCTTTCTGGATATTTCAAGCTTTTGAAATATTTACAAAGGAAATGTTCTCCAAAAATTCCAGGGAAATTCTATCATGTCAAATATGACATATTTGATGATCTTACAAAGCCTCATGCCTTGAAGATCATGAAAACATCATCTAATCCCCTCAAAACCATTTCTGTCCATTTTGAAGTTTGAGCAACTTTACATTGCCAAACTTGTCCAAATGCTCTCAAACTTGGTGCACATGCTCAAATGATGTAAATATACATCTATGCTAAATGGCACAAGTTTTGGAGAAGGATAACTTGATCTTAATGCCCCAAAACCCTTTCTGACCAGATCCAAATTTGAACAACTCTACATTGCCAACTTTTTACTTGGGGCCTCAAATTTTGTGGTCATGCTCACAAACCCAGATGATGACACTACACCATGTGGTGCATCAAGGAGAGATGATTTGCTTAACATAATCTTGAGAAATCCATTTCTGTTAATTTCTAGGGTTCACCAAAGTTGCATTGGCAACTTTGCCCAAATGAGTTCAAATTTGGTGGAAGGGCCTAAATGTATGTTACATTTGATCCTGTTAAGTCTCATGTCAATTGGAGGTCATTTGCTTGCCCAAAACCACATCAAACACCTTCTGCCATTTTACCAAAACCACTGTTTTGCCCCCTTTTACTATTAACCTTTGATTCAACTTTTTACCACAACATCACCTAGTCACCTTCTACCTCCAGTAACTCTCCCATGACAAGAGCTCAGTGATTGAGGGGTGAAAACCCTCATTTTACCTCCCTGGACAGCCCCTCTCTCCCTCTTCCTCTGCATCTCCCCTCTCCTACTGGCTCCCCAAGGCATCCCAGGCCGTCTGAGCTTTGTTTACTGCCCCCTCTACCTCCTAGACACTGGTGGCCATGTTCTGAGCGCCAAAAAGATGCCATGGCATGCAATGGCCGCGCTCTGGAGCGCGCTACAGTGCCCTGGCGCACTGTAGCCACCCCCAATCAGCAGCACCCGACCACCTCGGGCCTACCCCTCGTGTCCCCCGAGGCCGCCTCGACGTCCGTGTCATGCAACGCTGTCGGCCCCTTCCTCCTTCTCCCCCCTGCTGCCCCTCTCGCACGCGCACCGGCCGACCGCGAGCTCCAGTGAGCGGCTTCGCATGCGTGAAGCCTCTGGCACCTCCCTGCTCTCTTTCTCCTTCTCCCTCGACTTGGACCACGCCCACACACACCGCATACATCCCCGAGCCTCCTCCCGTGGCCACCCCGGCCATTTCCGCGGGCGCCCGTAGGCCGCGTCCACGAAGAGCCGTGGCCTCTCTATGTAGGGCCGCCCCGGGCCTCCCTCTGGAGCCCCTTTGCTCTATCCCTCTCCCTTGCACCCCCTGGACCAGCCCAACCCCCTCCTCGCGCCCTCCATCCGCCACCATGGACGGAGCCTTGCTGTCGGCTTCCGACCAAATTTGCACCACCAGGGCCCCCTCCTCTCCACTCCTTCGCTCTACAGGATCTCCAGGACCACCGCAACTCACTCCGCGCCCCGGTTGCACTTCCTGGTGGCCGTGACGACAGGCTCATCCTCGACAGCAACCCGGTCCGTCGCGCCCAAAGCTCCTCCTCCTCGCGGGCTCCTCCGCGAGCGTGAAGCACCTGGACGGGCACGCCTCGTCGCGCTGGACCCACCGGTGTGCCGGACGTTGCCGGAGGTGGCCGGAGCCGCCAGGGAGAGGGCCGGTGCTCGCGCTGCCTCACGTCCCCTGTCGCTCCTCTGCCTCAGGCGCGAGGTAGGGGATGACCGCCGCGCCAGCTGGCAGGGGGCCCTGCCCGTCAGCGGCTGAGCCAACCGACCGGCCCACCAGTCAGGTTAAGTGGAGACGGCTTCAGGCCAATCCGCTTTCCCCGCTGGGTGGCGCCCTCCCATAAACGCACCATCGACGTGGACCCCCAGCAGGTGCACGTGAAGAGTTGGGCCTCGCCCAGTGAGCTGCCCAACTAAGTTACGCTCTGTGCGTAACTTAGGTCCATCTAGGTATAACCCCTTCACATTTTCTTTTTCCAAAGACATTGTAAAATCCATAAATAATTCAAATGAACTCCAAATTTGATGATTCAAATTTCTGGTAGTTTCTAAAATCATGATCTACCTGTTGGTGTAGCATGCACATTTTTCCAGAGACCTTTTCTTCACAAATATTTATCAAAATCCTATTTTTCCACTTCTGTGATAAACTTTAGAAAATCACCGAGAGCTCAAATTTGATACAAATGCAATGGTTCAAATTCCTAGATGCTTCTAAGTTCGTAACTTAGTTTATGAACATTTTTATTAATACTTTCTGTACCCCACAATATAGTGGCCTATTTCTTCATATTTGTCAACTTTGCAAATCCTTGGAAATTCATTTGAACTCCAAATCCAGTGAAACCACCTCCTAGATGCTTCTAAAATCATGATTTGTTAAATGGGTGTCCTTGCTCATTTTTCGAAAATATATTTCTGTACACTTCTTGCAAATCCATAAATCCCCTCATTGCCTCATATTGAAATGTTCCAAACCATCCATTGATCATACTCCAATGAAACCACCTTGGTTATTTTTCATATGACCAGAGGTATCCTAGAAAAGTCCAACTCCTATTTTTAGCACTTTTATTTCTGCCTTGTTGTGTTGCTTATTATGATTGTTTCCATCGTTAGTTGACGAAATAAACGGAGTACTCGGAGATGGACCAGAAGGTTTGAAGACTCGGAAGGACAAGGCAAGCAGCCCTTTGACCATGTTTGAGAAACCTTTTTATGCATGTCATATAGTACCATAATATTGTTGTTACGGAATCATGATGAGGTGGAAACACTTTGATGGATTGCCAGTGCACTTCCTCGTTGATACTTGCATTGGGCATGACCCTACCTTCTTATAAGGGTCATGCCGGTGGGAATAGATAGATGTGTGTTATAGTAGTTGGCTACGCAAATGGGTCAGGGTTATGCATTGAGAGAAACAAGTGTGGTTTGACATACTTGCAAATGACCCAGTGGGTGCCACTAATGCCCCTCGGAGATGATGAGGAACTAGGGCACTACTTGGTGAAGTAGTGTACCGAGGCTTGATGAAAGTGTTGTTTACAGAGATGGATTAGATTTATGTGTGACTACTGTCCCAACCAAACATGTGCAACCACTCTACCCCTTATGGGACGGGGCATTATTGATTACTTAGGCTGATACTAACATGGTGCCCACATCACTAGTGACGGGGGAGACTTGAGGTCACTCCCGGGACGGGGTCGTTGTTGGATAGACGACCATGACTGTTTTTACAGGGCACCGGACACACCGTTGGTCCCTTTGTGTACGCGTGACATTGAAAATAGGGCAAGTCCCATGATCTATTGTTTGTACTCGAGGGCCGTGCACCAACGAGTGGACCCTATGCTAGTGTCGTCTAGGGAAAGATAATGACCGGGTGCTTTCCCCGAGTACTTGAGGTACTGCGGGATCGTGGGTGACACGAAAGCTTCCCGGATCTTGTGGGTAAAATGCGCAACCTCTGCAGAGTGTAAAACTATTCGAATAGCCATGTCGACGGTCAAGGACAGTTGGGTGGTGCTGCTTAGACTATGTCCATAAGTTTCTAGAAAACAACATGGTTTGGTAAATTTGTTGATGTGATTGTGAGAAAGTCACGATGAGCGTGAGCAAGAGTTGTTCATAGCTCTTTTATGATATTGAAGTCTGTAACCTCCTGATACTTGTTGCAGACGCATGCATGCCCTTGTTATATGATGATCATACTTGCATATGAAAAACTAGCTTTCCGCAAAACCGCCAATTTAGCAGTAGAGCCTTGCATAATTATTCTGTCATCACACTTGGGTTGCTTGCGAGTACATTCAAAGTACTCATTGGCTTGCCACTGGTTATTTTATTGGCCATGCATGAGAGAACATGATATGATGAAGATTTCTTGGTGACGAACATGCGAGCTAGGACGCTTCCCAGTCAGAATGCCTGTAGGGTTAAGGCAGATGGCATGGGTCCAAGTTGTTATTGAAGATTTCCGCTGCAATGATATACTCAAGACTTGACCATAATGGTCCTATTTGTGTAATACGGTATGTATGGATGTAAGACTCTTGTTATTCAGCTTCTGTGTGTTCAGTGAGCATTGATCTCTGGGATCACTGTACACGTGCATTCGGTGATCACGACTTATGAGTCGGGGTCCCCACAGAGCTAGTATCAGAGCCATCCTGATTGTAGGAAGCCTTAGTTATCATGGTCGTTAGTTAGGGTAAAACTATTTCCAAAACTATTACTAGTTTTCAAAACTATCTATACTTCTCTTCCCTTCTCAGTTTTTCGAAAACTAGGCTATACTTGATCTCTTCCCCTTCAAAACTTTGGTCGCTAGAACCCTTATGCCCCAGACCACTGGATCTCCTTGCAATCCTCATGGATAAGAAGGAGTACACCTTGCCAAACACTCACCCATCTCTTCTAAACACAAGACTGGTGAAACCACAACAAAACGATGCCAACAGAAGATACATCCTCGAGGAATGAGGACATAAAGACCTAGATGATGGTGACACCCTTGACAGTGCCCCAAGATGATGCAACATTGGCCTATGATGACCAGGGTATAGGTTATGCAAGATCATGATATACCTCGCTAATAGAGTAACCTTGTCACTACTGTTGTTGTGTCGGCAACCACCGGTGGATGAGAACCTCGCCATTTGGTCCGCCTCACTATAGTGAGCAGGAAAACGGATCTCTTCATCCCCCTCTCTTGGTGTCGATGTTGTCATCAATGTAACCGACATCTTGAACCTCTACTGTGCCTTGTTAATATCATTGCATAAAGGATTGCCTACCTGGTACCCTCGACGCCCCAGAAGGCACAAGGGATCGTCATGACTAAAGAGACAAGAGAAGACCAAGTCAACGCCAGCTACAAGGAGACCCCTTCACCACATCACCTCATCAGGCGAGAAGTTGTTGAGGATTCTTCAGGCTCAACCCGGATCGTTCATCAAACAACTACGAGGGACATAGCAACACCTGAGGAAAACTCAGAAGACTGCACGAGGCACAAGTCACGACACCGAGTCCGAGAACCCCTAGGGTAGGATGAGTCGTGTACCCCTTATGCACAGTCGAGTCCGTATGATGGTTCGAATAGAACCATGATTGTGTGTTGCTTGATTTTAATTGTTTGTGTTTTGATATAAGTCGCACTGTTGCCCTAGGCAACAAGTACATGACTATATCACCTTCCTTGCCTTGTTCCTTTTGTTCTGACCTTTTTGCACCTGTTCGTTTGCACTTGCACTATAGAACCCCCCCCCCCCTTTAGGCATTCCCCTCCTCTATGCTACTTTTTCCCTCTCTTCTCTCTCCTCAACTGAAGACTTCTGCTACAACCTCCACGACCAAGTGCAACCCCATAGAATTATGTTTAACCCTCCAGACTAGTAACCCATTCCTAGACCCTTTGAGACTTCACGAGATACTCCAGCACGAATCCTTAACCATGTGCTTAACCCATAGAGTTGCGAGAGAACCTGTTAAGCCTTTGTAACCTTGCACAACACTGGGTTCGTAAAGGAGCTAGTGGACACAGTGAACGAGCATATTGTCATCCTAATATAGCACAAGAACTGACAATGCCATAGATAGACCAATTTGAGGACATAAGACAGATGATTGGTGACTCCATACCCGTGACTTCGAGGAATTGTCTGAGACCTTGATGGGTTGTGGGGTTTTCATGTTGATGGGATCATGATTAATGGAGTAGCGTAACTTTCATCACCCTGGAGTAACTTGGATTTGCAGGGCTATTGTGATTGCAAGATGAAATTCTTGGAGGTGTAAGGATTTGACTTGATCAGATAATATTGATGGGAGATAGTTGACATTTTGAGAATGGCTTGGGGGAAATGTACGAGTACTCGTTGGACATGAGATTTGGATTTATGTAGGTGATTCTGATTGGGTATAGACGCTAAGTATGTCTACATGGTTCGGAGTAAATTGGATTTAGACCGTTGATCTTGATACCATGTTTCCCGGTGGACAATAAACTAGGAGATTGGATTAATTATTGTAGTTTATCTAGGGATCTATATAATCATGACCTTGGAGTTTACTTGACCCGGATGATGGGAATTTGGTGGACTTACTATCGTAATGCATAGTCCTTCCAAGTATTTGGATATTATAGGGACTTGAGATCTTGTGGAACACCGTAGACACCGGATTTGTAGAATTGTTGGATTATGTGGTGATTGATGGAAATTACCAGGCTATTGGAGTTGATCTATAGGAAGGAAACAAAATCTTGGAGTGGCATATGACGTGTTTCCTTAGAATAGAGATGCATTATCTTTAACCTTGCAAGAATAGGTTGGGCACTTGGATTGTGGTGTTTGATTCCTGCTTGGCAGCTTGTATGCCCTACCCGTGGATTTTTAGGGGTATCCATGCATATGATTATTGGGATCGTAGACATGTACGATTTTGTCAGGCCTCCTCTTGGGAGTCATGAGGATATGTATGGCATGAGTGGTGATTGAAGTTGGTCTATACGAGAGGATGCATTTAGTGGTATAAGGTTATTCATTTGGAATGCTAGATAGGGCTATTGGCATCTCAGAAGTTGTGCTCAAGGATAAGATAATAAACGTTCACTCACACACTAGAATCCTTGAAACCCTTAAGCCCCACCACGCCACAACATGGTCAGATCATGACCACGGGCCTTGGCTCTAAGTCAAGGAGACCATTGCCAACGTTCAACGGAGACCACCACCAATACCCAGCCTACCTTGCGTACCCCATAGACCTCATGGAGTATTTGGACAAGTTGGGTAACATCATTATTTGATGGCCTACTTGTCTGCCCGAAGTCAAAAGAAGAGACGGACAGCTGGATAGAAGACATTCGAAGACCGCCCTGTCAAGAAGGAAGAACTACACCGACCACCGTCATCAAGAAGTAAACTTTTGCGTCCAAGACCGGACGTATCTGCAAACCACTCCTCTCGAAGGAACCAAGCATTTCCATGTCGAAGGGACGCTCACACCAAGATTTATCGACTTTCTTCAAGACCACTGCAAGACAAATAGTAGACGGCTACCAGCTAGATTTACCACCTGAGATACCCACCGTACACCAAACATTCCTCGGGTCACCACTCTGGAAGTACTTCTTACTTCCTAACTAGCCCGGTCCCTGCAAGGACATCGATCACCGAGCCCTTGACGTCTAGCTCAACCTAACCTATGCAAGAGACCCCTCAGCAACCTGCATCAAAGAGGGCAACAAGCGAGAAGCCACGCCACCAAGTACTTCAAGATTCCATGGAGCACCACTCGGAAGCAGAACCAACAAGAAGAAGTGATGACTACCCCGTATCCAAGTCTCCGTATTCCTTTCCACGCCTAGTCTGGGAATCTCGGGGACGAGATTCTTGTAAGGGGGGTAGGTCTGTCACACCCTGATTTTCAGGTCACAACACTTAAGCTAATAATCATGCTAAAATGTGGCTTGGCAAAAACTTTTGAGTGTTCTTGTCTTTGCTTGATTGATTTCTGTCTGCTGTTTGTTAGTGCTCTAAAAATCAAATAAATCATCCAACTCTTATACTTCATCTCCTTGATCCAAAACCTTTTCCCAATAATCATGCCATGTGTATAGACCAGTATAGTATTTTCTTATAAAAATATTTTGGCCAAATAGTATTTTCTAAAATTAGTTTTCCAAAAACCCCTGAATTGAGGTTTGCACTACAAGTACCTTATTTAGGGTGTGAAAAATCTTTCAAAAAGTATATTTGAATCCTATTAGGTATAGGATTCCCATAAACCAAAAAAATTATAATTTTAAAAGTTATTTTTATATTTTATTTAAAAGCTTTTTCTTAAGGCCAGAGATGGTCTTTAATAGGGAAAAATTATTTAATTATTTCAAAAATATTTGCCAAAATTCAGGGAAACTCATAGGACATATATTGTCTATATATAAGAGTTTCAGTACATGGTCATGTTCAAAATATTGGACAAATCCTTCCAAAACCCTTTCTGGATATTTCAAGCTTTTGAAATATTTACAAAGGAAATGTTCTCCAAAAATTCCAGGGAAATTCTATCATGTCAAATATGACATATTTGATGATCTTACAAAGCCTCATGCCTTGAAGATCAAGAAAACATCATCTAATCCCCTCAAAACCATTTCTGTCCATTTTGAAGTTTGAGCAACTTTACATTGCGAAACTTGTCCAAATGCTCTCAAACTTGGTGCACATGCTCAAATGATGTAAATATGCATCTATGCTAAATGGCACAAGTTTTGGAGAAGGATACCTTGATCTTAATGCCCCAAAACCCTTTATGACCAGATCCAAATTTGAACAACTCTACATTGCCAACTTTTTACTTGGGGCCTCAAATTTTGTGGTCATGCTCACAAACCCAGATGATGACACTACACCAAGTGGTGCATCAAGGAGAGATGATTTGCTTAACCTAATCTTGAGAAATCCATTTCTGTTAATTTCTAGGGTTCACCAAAGTTGCATTGGCAACTTTGCCCAAATGAGCTCAAATTTGGTGGAAGGGCCTAAATGTATGTTACATTTGATCCTGTTAAGTCTCATGTCAATTAGAGGTCATTTGCTTGCCCAAAACCACATCAAACACCATCTGCCATTTTACGAAAACCACTGTTTTGCCCCCTTTTACTATTAACCTTTGATTCAACTTTTTACCACAACATCACCTAGTCACCTTCTACCTCCAGTAACTCTCCCATGACCAGAGCTCAATGATTGAGGGGTGAAAACCCTCATTTTACCTCCCTGGACAGCCCCTCTCTCCCTCTTCTTCTGCCTCTCCCCTCTCCTACTGGCTCTCCAAGGCATCCCAGGCCGTTTGAGCTTTGTTTACTGCCCCCTCTACCTCCTAGACACTGGTGGCCATGCTCTGAACGCCAAAAAGATGCCATGGCATGCAATGGCCGCGCTCTGGAGCGCGCTACAGTGCCCTGGTGCACTGTAGCCACCCCCAATCAGCAGCACCAGACCACCTCGGGCCTTCCCCTCGTGTCCCCCGAGGCCGCCTCGACGTCCGTGTCACGCAACACTGTCGGCCCCTGCCTCCTTCTCCCTCCTGCTGCCCCTCTCGCACGCGCACCAGCCGATCGCGAGCTCCAGTGAGCGGCTTGGCACGCGTGAAGCCTCTGGCACCTCCCTGCTCTCTTTCTCCTTCTCCCTCGACTTGGACCACGCCCACACACACCGCAGACATCCCCGAGCCTCCTCCCGTGGCCACCCCGGCCATTTCCGCGGGCGCCCGTAGGCCGCGTCCACGAAAAGCCGTGGCCTCTCTATATAGGGCCGCCCCGGGCCTCCCTCTGGAGCCCCTTTGCTCTATCCCTCTCCCTTGCACCCCCTGGACCAGCCCAACCCCCTCCTCGCGCCCTCCATCCGCCACAATGCCGGAGCCTTGCCGTCGGCTTCCGGCCAAATTCACACCACCAGGGCCCCCTCCCCTCCACTCATTCGCTCTACAGGATCTCTAGGACCACCGCTACTCACTCCGCGCCCCGGTTGCACTTCCCGGTGGCCGTGACGACAGGCTCATCCTCGATAGCACCCCGGTCCGTCGCGCCCAAAGCTCCTCCTCCTCCCGGGCTCCTCCGCGAGCGTGAAGCACCTGGACGGGCACGCCTCGTCGCGCTGGACCCACCGGTGTGCCGGACGTTGCCGGAGGTGGCCTGAGCCGCCAGAGAGAGCGCCGGTGCTCGCGCTGCCGCACGTCCCCTGTCGCTCCTCTGCCTCAGGCGCGAGGTAGGGGACGACCGCCCGGCCAGCTGGCAGGGGGCCCCGCCCGTCAGCGGCTGTGCCGACCGACCGGCCCACCAGTCAGGTTAAGTGGAGATGGCTTCAGGCCAATCCGCTTTCCCCGCTGGGTGGCGCCCTCCCGTAAACGCGCCATCGACGTGGACCCCCAGCAGGTGCACGCGAAGAGTTGGGCCTGGCCCAATGAGCTGCCCAGCTAAGTTACGCTCTGTGCGTAACTTAGGTCCATCTAGGTATAACCCCTTCACATTTTCTTTTTCTAGAGACATTGTAAAATCCATAAATAATTCAAATGAACTCCAAATTTGATGATTCAAATTTCTGGTAGTTTCTAAAATCATGATCTACCTGTTGGTGCAGCATGCACATTTTTCCAAAGACCTTTTCTTCACAAATATTTATCAAAATCCTATTTTTCCATTTCGGTGATAAACTTTAGAAAATCACAGAGAGCTCAAATTTGATCCAAATGGAATGGTTCAAATTCCTAGATGCTTCTAAGTTCATAACTTAGTTTATGAACATTTTTATTAATACTTTCTGTACCCCACAATATAATGGCCTATTTCTTCATATTTGTCAACTTTGCAAATCCTAAGAAATTCATTTGAACTCCAAATCCAGTGAAACCACCTCCTAGATGCTTCTAAAATCATGATTTGTTAAATGGGTGCCCTTGCTCATTTTTCAAAAATATATTTCTGTACACTTCTTGCAATTCCATAAATCCCCTCATTGCCTCATATTGAAATGTTCCAAACCATCCATTGATCATACTCCAATGAAACCACCTTGGTTATTTTTCATATGTCCAGAGGTATCCCAGAAAAGTCCAGCTCCTATTTTTAGAGCACTTTTATTACTGCCTTGTTGTGTTGCTTATTATGATTGTTTCCATCGTTAGTTGACGAAATAAACGGAGTACTCGGAGATGGACCAGAAGGTTTGAAGACTCGGAAGGACAAGGCAAGCAGCCCTTTGACCATGTTTGAGAAACCTTTTTATGCATGTCATATAGTACCATAATATTGTTGTTACGGAATCATGATGAGGTGGTACCACTTTGATATATTGCCACTTCACTTCCTCGTTGATACTTGCATTGGGAATGCCCCTACCTCCTTATGAGGGTCATGCCGGTGGGAATAGATAGATGTGTGTTATAGCAGTTGGCTACGCAAATGGGTCAGGGTTATGCATTGAGAGAAACAAGTGTGGTTTGACATACTTGCAAATGACCCAGTGGGTGCCACTAATGCCCCTGGGAGACGATGAGGAACTAGGGCACTACTTGGTGAAGAAGTAGTGTACCGAGGCTTGATGAAAGTGTTGTTTACAGAGATGGATTAGATTTATGTGTGACTACCGTCCCAACCAAACATGTGCAACCACTCTACCCCTTCTGGGACGGGGAATTATTGATTACTTAGGCTGATACTAGCATGGTGCCCACATCACTAGTGACAGGGGAGACTTGAGGTCACTCCCGGGACGGGGTCGTGGTTGGATAGACGACCATGGCTGTTTTTACAGGGCACCGGACACACCGTTGGTCCCTTCGTGTACGCGTGACATTGAAAATAGGGCAAGTCCCATGATCTATTGTTTGTACTCGAGGGCCGTGCACCAACGAGTGGACCCTATGCTAGTGTCGTCTAGGGAAAGATAGACCGGGTGCTTTCCTCGAGTACTTGAGGTACTGCGGGATCGTGGGTGACACGAAAGCTTCCCGGATCTTGTGGGTAAAGTGCGCAACCTCTGCAGAGTGTAAAACTATTCGAATAGCCGTGTCCACGGTCAAGGATAGTTGGGTGGTGCTGCTTAGACTATGTCCATAAGTTTCTGGAAAACAACACGGTTTGCTAAATTTGTTGATGTGATTGTGAGAAAGTCACGATGAGCGTGAGCAAGAGTTGTTCATAGCTCTTTTCTGATATTGAAGTCTGTAACCTCCTGATACTTGTTGCAGACGCATGCATGCCCTTGTTATATGATGATCATACTTGCATATGAAAAACTAGCTTTCCGCAAAACTGCCAATTTAGCAGTAGAGGCTTGCATAATTATTCTGTCATCACACTTGGGTTGCTTGCGAGTACATTCAAAGTACTCATTGGCTTGCCACTGGTTATTTTATTGGCCAGGCATGAGAGAACAGGATATGATGAAGATTTCTTGGTGACGAACATGCGAGCTAGGACGCTTCCCAGTCAGAATGCCTGTAGGGTTAAGGCAGATGGCATGGGTCCAAGTTGTTATTGAAGATTTCCTCTGCAATGATATATTCAAGACTTGACCATAATGGTCCTATTTGTGTAATACGGTATGTACGGATGTAAGACTCTTGTTATTCAGCTTCTCTGTGTTTAGTGAGCATTGATCTCTGGGATCGCTGTACACGTGCATTCGGTGATCACGACTTATGAGTCGGGGTCCCCACACGTTTCCTTGCGGTGCATCTCTAGGGAGCAGGGGTGCGAGATGCTGACTGACATACAAGGCAGAGACTGCGGGCATCACTCATCATCGCGCACACTGGTGTGCAAGGCGTTCCGCAATGGATTCTACTGGCCAACAGCGCTCAGGGACGCGACCAAGCTGGTGAGATCCTGCGAAGCCAAGCAGATCCACCAGCCTGCTCAGGGCCTTCAGACTAACCCACTCTCGTGGTCGTTCGCGATCTGGGGGTTGGACATTTTGGGACCATTCCCTCGGGCGCCCGGGGGCTACCGTTACCTCTACGTCGCCATCGACAAGTTCACCATGTGGGCAGTGGTGGAGCCACTGCACACCATCCCCGTCGGCTCGGCGGTCAAGTTCATCAAGGGCCTCGTGAGCTGGTTCGGGGTCCCTAATCGCATCATCACCGACAACGGCTACTAGCAATCTCTTCGAAACATATTGTGGTCACCTTGGAACGCAGATATGCTACGGCTCAGTGGCACGCCCCGGAAGCAACGGTCAAGCTGAGCGCGCCAATGCGGAGGTCTTGAGAGGCCTCAAGATGAGGACCTTCAAGAAGAAGCTCGAGGCCTGCTGCAGGGGCTGGCAAGACGAGCTCCAGTCCGTGCTATGGTATAACGCCAAGATGCGACTATATCTCCTACGTGTCGAGGCACGACTTAGAGGCATAATCGCATTTTGGTATGATCACAAGATGGTCATCTTCACACATTCCCATGTACAAGAACAATGGGAAAAATACATAGTTGGCTTACAATCACCACTTCACATAGTGCATAAATAAGTCATACATTCATCCAAGTACCATCATGGTCTGACTATGGACGAATCCAAATGAAAAGAAGATAACCACCCACTATGCTCGATCGGCCCTAGTAGGAACCACTACTGATCGTCGGGATACATCACATACACCCGCCCACATTCCTCATCGAATTCCCACTTGAGTTCCTGGCCATCACCTGAATCGTACTCGGTTGAACCTGCACCTGTGTTTGTAGTAAATTGTGAGTCATGAGGACTCAACAATCCCATTCCTGGGTATTAAAACTATCAAAGCCTTTGGGGTAAGGAGAAAGTGTATAAGTGGGCTGCTGCAAGCACTAAGCGTAGAAGAGGTGGCTAGCACTACAAAAAAAAGACACATCCATGACATTTTGGGCCGAACGAAACTTTTTTCTGTCATACTTATGACACTTCTATGACGATAATTGTGACAAAACCCGGTATCATCATAGATGTGGTGGGGTCCTACTTCTATGACAAAAAATCATGAAAGAAACTGTGCTTTTCGTCCTGGCTGGGCCGGAGACACAGCTGCATGACATTCTTTGGACTGTGCATGACGGAAAAAACCATGGTAGAAGCGAGGGCGAGGAAAATATCGAGGTGTTCCCGGTTACGGTGGGTGGTCGGGGCCGATCGATGCGCGTTTCTCTCGTACACGCACGCGCGTGGGCGCGAGGCATTAATTGTCGTGGTTCCAAGCCTGACAGTACGAGTAGGGGGTACGAATGGGGAGGCAAGGCCCTAGCTATGGTGTAGTTGTACACGAGGTGTTTTATGAGTTCAGGCCCTTCTCGGAGGAAGTAACAGCCCTACGTCTCGGTGCGCGGAGGCGGTCGACTGATATGTGTATATGTGAGTTACAGGGATGCGAACCCTTGTACAGGAGGAGGGGGTGGCTTATATAGTATGCCAGGACCCCAGCCACGCTCCACGTTACCAAGGGTTCAATGTATGTCAAGGCTGACGTTACTGATAATGTCTACAGTAAAGGATAATAAAGGCATTCACTACGGTGAGTAAATACCGGACCGTTATTGCCCTGGGGGACCTTTGACCTTCAGGGGTCGAGTGCCTGGGATTGGTCGAGTGGAGTTGAGTCGTCTTGTAGGTGATGTTCGGTCGAGTGGGATGTCCTCTTGGGCCGTCCTAGTCGACTGTCTTTGTCATCATAGGTTTTGTCTTTTGATCTTCTGAGGTAGTGACCTTGGGTGGGGTATCTTGGTCAGGCTCGTGACCCTACCCTAGGTCTGTAACCTCGTCAGTAGCCCCCGAATGGATTGAGGTTTGAGCAGGAGAGAGTGCTGAGGAAAGCTCCGGTTCTGGCTCGACGCCCCTGGGGTAGTCTTCTCTGAGCTTGCGGTCTATGCTGTCCTCATCAATCTCGTCTTGGTCGCCTTGATCGATTCTTAAGCTGTCGAGTGCATTGGTTGTGTCTTCCGTCGACTGAACTTTGCGCTAGGTGTCGGGTGCCATTGGCGTGCGCAGTTTTCGGCGGGGTTGGTTGCTCTTTGGTCGCCGGATTTCATGGGGTTTCGAAATTTGGGGAAGCGCGCGGGGCGGGACGTGCCGCAGCAATCGGACGGATACGCTTGAGACGCCTCAATCCTCGCGCCACCTTTTTTGCCACGTATCGCGTCTGCGCCTGTTGCGGGATTTGATAAGATCGCTCGGGGCCACCGGTCAGTCACTCGACTGGGGAGCTATATGTGCGCGCCGAGCCCAAAGCTGGAGCACTGTGCGCCCATTCCTTCTTCTTTCGCCTCTGCCTCTCCGCCGTGCCTCTGCTCCTTCTCGCCTTTCTCCACAGCAACCGCCGGCGCACGTGCCATGGGCAAGGACAAGACCGCGGGGATGGAGCGTTCGAAGAAGGCGGCGACGGGGAAGGGGAGGCGGTCCGGTCGGAGAGGATCGTCGTCGAGGTCCGGGCTCCCTTCTGGTTGGATCCAGGGGGATTGGATCCGGTCCACCGTCACGGCGGAGGATCTGGAGGAGCTGGAAGAGGAGGGACTGATCGCTCGCGGCTCCTGGCGGGTGTCGGAGGGCGAGCTCGAGCCTCGGCCGCGGGAGGGCGAGTGCGTCCTCCTCGCGACCCACGTCGACCGAGGTTTCTCCATGCCTCCGCACCCCTTTTTTCGTGCTTTCTTGATTTTCGTCGGTGCCCAGCAGCATTACTTCACGCCCAATTCCATCGCTTTCCTTTTCGTGTTCATTTCCATGTGTGAGAACTTCCTCGGCTGCCGGCCGCACTTGGGTTTGTTCAAGCATATCTTTACCTGCCGCTCGCAAACCGTCAAGAAGGCGAACCCGAGCGACGACAAGACGCACGTCCTCCAGGCGTGCGGCGTGCTCGGTATCCAACTTAGGAATAGGAGCGCTTTTCCTCCTATAATCTTTCCAGAGTCGATTCGGGGCTGGCAGTCGACTTGGTTCTATTACAAGGACAGTCCAACCCCGGGTCAGTCGACTGGTCTTCCCCCTTTCTCTCTTGGTCGAGCCAGCCAGCCTCCTTCAATGATAGTGGGTAAAGCCGAGAGGGCCGAAGTGAACATGTTGGTGGAGCGGGTCATCCAGTTGGTCCGCGAGGGTGTAACGGGGATGGACCTGTTTGAGGTGTACCTCATGTGGAGGATCCAGCCGCTCCAGGCTCGGGACCACCCGATGTGGTTGTACTCCGGCACCGACGACTCGTCGCGAGTCCACCCGGAGGCGGCCGACGTGAAGTACGTGGCGCAGTGCCTGAAGTGCATCATGGGGAACAAAGACAACCCCAGGGGGTCCGGGAGGGTCCTCCCATTCGACGCTGACCATCTGCCCGATAAGGTTCGTCTTCGACTCCCGAGTGATGTTTCTGTCGTTGGCTTGTAATTTGTCTTGACGAATCCGACTGATATTTGGTTAATCTTCCCTTTTTGCAGATCTATACTGAGATGTACTCGCTGCCTAACGGGCATTTGGTCCAGGATGGCGAGGAGGGCGTGGGCGACGCCACCGAGTGGAAGTCGGAGGAGGAGACCGAAGAGGAGAGCGAGTACTACAACATTGGGGAGGAGGTCGAGTCACCTCCCCGTGATGAGAGGCGGTCCAAGGGTAAGCACGACCCAGGGGCTGTGCGCCCTCGGGCAGGTCCCTCTGGCTCTTGAACACCCAAGCGCGCTCGCAGGGCCACTCCTGATCCCTCTGAGAAGGCGCCCAAGCACCCCCAAGGTTACCACCACCAAGCCTCGGAAGGCCCTGCCCAAGATTAAGGTGGATGTCCCCATCGCCTCCACGTAATTATCATTCGGTTTTGTTTCTTTCTGCCTTTTGGAGGTCGACCATGTCTTCCGTCGACTCATCTTCAAGGGGATTCCTCAGCGCTGCTGCTTCCACGACCTCGATGGACATTGACAAGGGCCGGGATGACGAGGAGACCGTACATGCCGCGACATCCCACGCAGGTGCGGGTTATAGATTGTGTCTTAATTTTTTGTTGGTTAGGGGTGACGGTCGACTGAACTTCGCTATTGTTTCTCTTGAAGTACCGCTCCATGTCATAGAGCTCCCAGATGACGATGATGATGTTGATGAGAAGCGCTTGGGAGGGGATCGGCAACGCATAGGGAAGAAGGGCCGGAAGGCGCCTTTCGGCCTAGAGGCCCAGCAGCAGGAAGACGCGGTCCAAGCAACGGTCTCCTTCGCCGACCCCGTGTCGACTGTACGCCCTGCTTCATCAGCTGGAGGGACCGTCGACCCAGCGCTTGTCTCAACTGTCGACCCAGCGCCTGCTCTGGCCGCCGACCCAGCGCCTGCTCCGTCGTCCGTTCTCTTCTCCTCCTACCGCCTCCCAGAGGATCCTGTGGGAGCAGATCAAGAAGCCGTTCGCCAGGCGGGGTTGATGATGGAGAAGACGAAGGTGGCGTACGAGGCCAGCATGGCTGCTTACGATGCTATTTCTGCTCTTCGGGCCAACGTCCAGGTTTGTTTTCTCCACTGGTTGGCTTGCTGCACTGTCATAGTCTTTGGCTTTGAAAGAATCTGCTGCTTTGTTCGTAAGATGATGTCACACCCACTGGGTGAGTGTCTTGATGTGTTTGCTTTCAACTTCCCTTGAACTCGAGGAGACTGATCTTGGTCGAGTGAGAACTGGTGGGGGCACGCTCGGAGCACCCACTGGGTGTAGTCCCCGAGATCGTGGTCGACTACTGGCAGTCGACCATGGTCTGACGATATAACTTTTCTTCCTTGTTTTTTTGAGCTCGAGCCAGACTGACCTGCGCCGAGTGAGAACCAGTGGGGGCACGCTCAGTGCACCCACTAGGTGTAGTCCCCGAGACAGCGGTTGAGTGTTTGACTCGATTGTGGTCTTAGAATCTTGTTTTGTTGTGTTGATGCAGAAATCTTGCGAGTTTGGGGCCAAATTTGCAGACCTTGAGAAGAAGCAAATCCAGCTCAATCTCGAGTTGCAGCTGGCTCGGGACCACCTCATGAAGACGCAGGATGATGCGGCCGGTAACTGACGCTAACCATTTGTCGACTGACTTTCGATAAATATGCCTTGTGTCTACTCATGTTCATCTGTCTAGTGATGTCTTTGGTAGGTCAACTGAAAGTGGCCTTGGAGCAGAAAGATCTCGACCTGGCGGCGGCGCAGCAGGCGGCTCAAGAGAAGGCAGAACTGGCGGCGCAGAAGCTGGCTTCTGTAGGCGCGCTCGAGGTAGAGATCATCAGGCTGAGAGGCTCACTCGACGCAGCTAATCAAGAGGTGACTCGACTGAAGAATGCCAAGAGCGTCCTGAACAACAAGTACAAGGCCCTTTTCCAGAAGAGGATTGATCTTGAGGCCTATCTGGGCGACCTTACCAAGAAGTGGTACCTCGTGCTCGAAGGTATGTCTCTCTTGGCTCAGGTTAAGTTGGATCGGTCGACCCATGTTTTGCTTGCTGACTCGACTTGCTGTTTCCGGTGCGGAATTCTACCGCAACTTCGAAGAAGAGACTGGGCGGGTCGAGCCCGGCCTGGACCCAGCCAATTCCATCGTGAAGGACGAGGTTGCCATGAACATCTTGAGGCTGGAGTCTCGCCTCACTGCGGCCACGGACTATCTGGGACGGCTGAAAGTGGTGATGGCCCGGATCGACACTGCGCTCTGGAGGGGAGTCGTGCAGGAAAACGACCTCGAGTCTCTGATGACTCGACTCAACGAGATCCCCAGCCGAGTGCAGGACTGGAAGAAGTCGTCCGCCCGGAGTGGAGCCGACGTGGCGCTGTCCCTGGTCTGCGTGCACTGCAAGGAAGTGAAGGAGAGAAGGCTCGCGGCGCTCAAGGTTGTCAATACGAAGGAGCTCCAATTCCAGTCGTTCATGGAGACTTTCTTGGAAGCCGCCACTCGTATTGCTGATGGGATCGACCTCGACAAGTTCGTTGCGCCTGCGAGTCCGCATCCTCCTGAGGAATGAGCGAACTTTGATACTTTAATTCAATTTCCCTCGGAATGCCGAGTGGTCTTGTAATCGTTAAACTCTGGTGGGCCTGTGGCCCAGGTACTCTTGCCCGAATCTTGCAGGACTTTTATCTAGATTTGACTCCTTGGCTTGTGACTCTCTTTTGATCGCTTGAATCTTCGAGGCGACGCCCGCTACCGAGCCTTCGAGTGAGAGGGTTGCTCTCCACTCGGAGCGGATGTTTGTAACTTAGGCGATTCCAAGCTATGTTGTATTTGTGGCGGAGCTCGGAAGACAGAGCCACATTATACTTATGACGTAGCTCGGAGGACCGCAGCTAAGTCCCCGAGTGAGAGGGTTGCTCTTCACTCGGAGTGAATGTTTGTAACTTAGGCGATTCCAAGCTACGTTGTATTTGTGGCGGAGCTCGGAAGACAGAGCCACATTATACTTATGACGTAGCTCGGAGGACCGCAGCTAAGCCCCCGAGTGAGAGGGTTGCTCTTCACTCAGAGTGAATGTTTGTAACTTAGGCGAGTCACGGGGTCGCAGCTAAGCCCCCGAGTGAGAGGATTGCTCTTCACTCGGAGTGGATGTTTGT
>LR738712.1:569715578-569734708 GCA_902687465.1 Secale cereale
CCTCCCTTCCCACAACGCCGCCGGCCCCTCCCATCCCCACACCGCCGCCGGCCCCTCCCTTCCCTCAACGCCGCCGGCCATCTCCCTCCGCCAGATCGAGCGGTGCATCTCCCTCCGCCGGCCATCTCCCTCCGCCAGATCGAGCGAGGGGGGAAGAGCTCGTACCAGAGAGGGGTGGCGACGGGCGACGGGCGACGGGCGACGAGCGACGGGCGACGGGCGACGAGCGACGGGCGACGGGCGAGCGACGAGCGACGGGTCCAGACGAGCGACGAGCGTGGCGTGGTCGTGTATATTTGCACGTCCAGTAGCTTCGTGGATGGACGTGGATATTTTGCACGCCCGTATACACGTTCCGCTGGAGACATTTTTGGCAAACATCGTCTATATTTAACATACACGTCCATATACACCATCCACTAGAGATGCTCTTAGTAGGTTAGTCCAAATATGATCAAAAGTGTATGGAAGTGCATAAATATCATAGCAATATCACACAAAAAAGGCATGGAGCAAGCAGAAATTATAGATACGTTTTGGACGTATCAGTGGTCGTTTCTGATGCACTCGAAGGACCAGGTCTCCTTCCTGGAATGCTCGGCTTCGGACGTTGCGAGCATGGACTCGACGCAGGTCTTGCTGATAGATGGTCGACCGGATCAAGGTCATCTCTCGTTCCTCTTCCAAAAGGTCAACTGCATCCTGACGAGCCTGCTCTGCCTCGGCTTCGGAGAAGAGTTCCACTCTGGGGTCGTTGTGAATAAGTCGCTCGGCAACACAGCTTAGGCTCCATAGACCATGAAGAAAGGGGTACGGCCAGTCGACCGGTTTGGAGTTGTCCTCAGACCCCATAGGACAGATGGTAGTTCAGTTACCCAAGCCCCAGCGGCATGCTTAAGATCAGGCATGAGCCACGGCTTTAGACCCTGGAGAATCAAACCATTTGCTCTTTCTGCCTGTCCATTTGACTGCGGATGCGCCACGGAGGCGTAGTCGACTCGTGTTCCTTGAGAAGCACAGAAAGCTCTGAATTCATCCGAGTCAAAGTTGGAGCCGTTGTCTGTGATGATGCTGTGGGGAACTCCATATCTGAATATCAATTCCCTGATGAAGCTGATGGCGGTGCTCGACTCGAGGTTCTTGATGGGCTTGGCCTCAATCCATTTGGTGAACTTGTCGACTGCCACGAGTAGGTGGGCGAATCCGCTTCTGCCCTTTCTGAAGGGGCCGACCATATCCAAGCCCCAAACGGCAAAGGGCCAGACTAGCGGAATGGTCATCAATGCAGACGCTGGCTTGTGGGACATGTTGGAGTAGAACTGGCAACCTGCACACTTGCCCACAATATCCTTGGCCATCTCGTTGGCATGGGGCCAGTAAAACCCGGCTCGGTATGCTTTGGCCACTATAGTCCGAGAGCAAGCGTGGTGGCCACAGGTTCCCTAGTGAATCTCATCCAGGATCAATCGACCTTCCTCTGGGGTGACGCAGCGCTGAGCAACTCCGGTGACGCTTTCTCTGTAGAGCTGACCCTGAATGACAGTGAACGCCTTGGATCGGCGGACGATCTGGCGCGCTTCCTCCTCATCTTCTGGGAGTTCTCACCTGAGTAGATATGATATGTATGGCACAGTCCAGTCTGGCATAATCACTAGGACCTCCATGATCAGGTCGACCACCGCAGGTACTTCGACTTCAGTCGGATCTGACGCACTGACTGGCTGTGGGGGTTCCTCCGTGAAGGGGTCTTCTTTGATAGAAGGGGTGTGCAGATGCTCCAGGAACACATTCTTGGGTATAGGCTTCCGAGTCGACCCAATTTTTGCGAGGTCATCGGCCAGCTGATTCTTGGCTCTGGGCACATGATGGAGCTCTAAACCTTCGAACTTCTTTTCAAGCTTCCGCACTGCACTGCAATAACTGGTCATTGCCGGGCTCCTGACGTCCCATTCCTTCATCACTTGGTTCACCACTAAGTCAGAGTCGCCGTAAACCATAACGCGACGGACGCCGAGTGAGATGGCCATGCGCAACCCGTACAAAAGTGCTTCGTACTCAGCTTCGTTGTTCGATGAGTCAAAGTGGATCTGAAGGACGTATCTGAGCTTGTCGCCCCTGGGAGAAACCAGGACCACGCCCGCGCCGGATCCATTCAGCATCTTGGATCCATCGAAGAACATAGTCCAGTGGTCCGACTGAACTTGAGTCGACAGCTCTTGTCCTATCCACTCGGCCACAAGGTCTGCTATAGCCTGAGACTTGATGGCTTTCTTCGCTTCAAACCTGATATCTAACGGAAGAAGTTCAATCGCCCATTTTGCCACTCGACCAGTTGCGTCTCGGTTGTTCAGGATCTCTGACAGCGGGGCGTCGCTGACGACTGAGATTGTATGGTCCGAAAAGTAATGGGCAACCTTTTTTGCAGTCAAGTAAATCCCGTACACGAGCTTTTGGTAATTGATGGGCCTCGAACCCCTCGTTGGTTACCCCAAGTGGAAGGTGTAAGATGCAGTATTGTAGAAGTGTTTTCCCTTAGCAAAGATGCCAAGGATCGAATCCCCAGAGACTCCTAGGTTCAACAAGTAGGTGTCAACTGCTACGGCGCCAGATTAGTAGCAATCAACGTGGACCTGCACACAGATACAAATAACTTTGCTCCCAACGAGTACAGAGAGGTTGTCAATCCCTCCGGCCTTGTAGTTCACAAAGGATTAAAAGCAATGATAGTAGTGATAGATAGTGTTTTTCAATAGTAAATAATAACGAAAAGTAAATAGTGGATGTGATCAATGATGGTAATATGGACCGGAGTCTCATGATGTTCACTAGTGATGTCTCTCTCCCAAAAGACGATAAAACAGCTATGTGAGGTAAACAAATTACAGCTGGGCAATTGACAGGACCACGAACGCAAACCAATGCTGACTACATTGCAAGAAAGGTTGAGGTTCAAAGCATGGGCGGTACGCCAAAGTAAGTAGACCGAAATCCATCAATATCTACTACTAATCATCCACCTTGAGATATCTATCCAGAACATCTCGCTGGTATTAAGTTGCGAGTCCCACCCATAGTGTAAACTCAATGCAACAGACAACTGCATTAAAAGAACTTTGCGTAAAGTAAACAATCCTTGCACCCGCGGGCACAAGCACCGTTGTTTTCCCCCTTGTGGCAACAGCACATCCCCTAGACTCATATTTCTGTCACTCAAGCTAGTCATTGAGGGGCATGAACCCACAATCGAACATAACGTTCCCTCTTGGAGTCACTACCTATTACTCGGCCAAAGCAATAAATAACAACGGAGAACATGCAATAATTACTTATGAACAAAAATATAAGAGAGGTAGATCAAATATATTACTCAAGATCAATCTGAACATAATCTCATAATCCATCGGATCCCAACAAACTCAACATAGCAACAGCATAAGGATTACATAGGTGCCTCGATCATGTAGGGCAGCTCACGAGGACTAATTAGTGAAGCACAAGAACGGGAGGAGAACATCACATAGCGACTGGTCATGGACTCATGGTCCAAGGGAGACTACTCACGAGTCATTCGGGAGGCGTCCATGGTGGTGGAGAAGCTCCCGATGGTGATCCTCCCCTCCGGCAGGGTGCCGGGAAGAGTTCTCCTGGTGCTCCCGATCTTGGAAGCGGCGGCGGCGGCGGAACAGAGATGGGATCGCAAAAAGAGTTCCTGTTCTGAGGGTTTCGGAGGACCCTTTAAATATATGCCAAAGGAGGGCATCGGGGGAGCTTCGGGGGGCCCAGGCGCCCCCCCCCCCCCCCCCCGGCGCGGCCCAGGGGGGGCGCGCCGCCAGGGCGCCTGGAGCCCTGGTGGCCCCCCGGCTGTCCTTCGGACGCAAGGTTGTTTCCGAAACGCTGATTTTTTATATAATTTTTCTGGATTTTTCTGGGCAGTTCTCGTAACGTGAAAACCTGAAATACAAAAACAGCCGAAAACAAAAACTGGCACTGGGGTGCACTGGATTAGTAAGTTAGTCCAAATATGATCAAAAGTGTATGGAAGTGTATGAATATCATAGCAATATCACCCAAAAGTGGCATGGAGCAAGCAGAAATTATAGATACGTTTTGGACGTATCAACATCCCCAAGCTTAATTCCTGCTCGTCCTCGAGTAGGTAAATGATAACAAGAATAATTTCTGTGGTGACATGCTATGAACCATATAGGACTTTTTCATAGTCATATGACAAAAGCTTACTGAGACAATGATTCTATAGTAATTAAGTTGCCTCATGAGAAAATCACAAATGACTGAAAGTTTTACAACTTGAAACTGAAACATCAAATAGATTTGCAATGAACATGATGTGCAAATATGATAAAGTGATATCTAGCTTGCCCCCTTTAGTGATGCAAAACATAAATGCAGGGGCACCTTCAAGGTTTAAGTGATGACTAGATACAATCATTTCAGAATAAACGATATCACAATCATGCAAAAGACAATGCTACTTTGGGACAATGCACATTACACTCAGAATGACAATCATGCTCTCAGTAGTTGGTGCTTCAACATAAAAGTAAAAGAAAGGTTAAGTGCTAGAGCTTTTTGTTTTGAAAACATGGAAGCAATTTTGTCAACGGTAGTAGTACTTCATATGTGTCATGCATAAAACATCCTATAAGTTGCAAGCCTCATGCATCGAATACCAATAGTGTTCGCACCTTGTCCTAATTAGCTCGGATCTCCATGGGTTATCATTGCATTAGATATGTTTCAACCAAGTGTCACAAAGGGGTACCTCTATGCCACCTGTACAAAGGTCCAAGGAGATAAATCGCATTTGATTTCTCGTTTTTGATAGATCTCAACTTGAGGACATCCATACCGGGACAACATAGAAAATAGATGATGGACTCCTATTCAATGCATAAGCATATTCTCATGAGAGATTGAGGATTAAGGTCCAAGCTAAAACTTCCACCATGATACATGGCTTTGGTTGGCGGCCCAATGTTCTTCTCTAACAGTATGCATATTCATACAACCCACGGCAAATCACCCTTACTTCAGACAAGACGAACATGCATAGCAACTCACATGATATTCAACAAAGTGTGACAGTTGATGGCGTCCTCAGAAACATGGTTACCGCTCAGCAAGCAACTTATAAGAAATAAGATACATAAGCAACATATTCTTTACCACAATAGTTTTTAAGCTATTTTCCCATGAGCTATGTATTGCAAGTTAGTTTGCTTAGTACAGGTGGAGGTTAGCAAAAGACTGGGAGCGACCAACTAAGAGAGCAATGATGGTCATAATCATGCAGAGCGACAAAGCAATATAGAATCAGGCATGGAAGTTATATCGCTACTCAGAAATAAAATATCATCAAGGCTTGACAGACTTTCTTTACAGTCTTAAATATTCGTGAGCATACGCCAAGTCAATCAAAATAAATTCTTGAAGGAAGATATTACTAAACCATACCACATCATAGGCAAACAAACCATGTTGGTACTCCAATAACACATTGGGAACCCCCCAGCTATTTGAGATTAACCATAAGAAAACCTGAACTACTAAGCACCATCATGCAAGTAGCATCTTTATCATAGACACATTAACCAATGCAACGGAAGAAAACTCTCTTAATAAGGTGAGCATGGTAATTAAAGAGATTTCAAGCAACCAACTAAACAAAAGCTCTTTGAAAAGATAAGCATGAATACTAAGAGCGGAGCATGATAGTAGCTATTAAAAGACAAAGAACACACACAGCAAGGATAGACATGAAAATTCTATGTTATGTTCTAGGTAGAAGTGGAGCGTGTTTCTCTCCCACATAAAGGAATGCTGGGTTCCGACTCGTTATGAAAAACTAAAAAGAAAACTAAAAGCAAGACGCTCCAAGCATAGCACATAACACATGAAGTGATAAAAATATAGCGGAACGAAAGACGAACTGATAATGTTGATGGAGAAGGGGATGCACGGGGGCATCCCCAAGCTTAGACGCTTGAGTCTCCTTGAATATTTCTTGGGGGTGCACGGGGGCATCCCCAAGCTTGAGCGCTTGACACTCCTGAATCTTTTTATCATCTTCCCTCGCGCACTTGAAAACTCCCTTCATACATAACTCATCATAATCTGATTAGCGAGATTAGTACCCTTAATAAAATAATTATACCTTGCTGGAAATAAGGATATTCTTGAAGTTCTACTGTTTCTCAAGATTGCCAAAAGGTTTTTGCAAAGAAAAAGCAAGCTCTTGATTTGCAAAGTGAAGGAAAGGCAAAACAGGACATAATCTGTGAAAAACAGAACAGCAGGTGGTAATTGATCTGTTCGGGATACTTCTGCAAGTCAAATCAAAAAACTCAGAACAGACGCACGAAAGACAATTATATAGAGAACGCTGTCGAAAAAATTCAGACCAAAAAGATGATCTGGTGATTTTATACGAATTTTTCTATCCAAGGACAGAATCTGTTTCCTGGACAGCACCTCACAACTTTTGAACTTTCTAGCAATCAGAGGGTATACTTGGCACAAATATGAAAAGCAAAGATACAATGATGATGCTACAGCAGTAAACAACATCAAGACACAACAAAAGCAAAAAATTTATTCATGTGGGCTGTCTCCCAAAAGCGCTTTCTTTTATGCCTTTAAGCTAGGCATAATGCATAGATCAAGTTTTATCAAGAGTAAAAGAATAACTAGCCCGTACAACGGACTCAAAAGGTAACTTGATCTTTTTTCGAGGGAAGTGTTCCATCCCTTTCTTGAGAGGAAACTGAAATTTTATATTACCCTCTTTCATGTCAATGATAGCACCAACGGTGCATAAAAAGGGACGTCCCAAAATAATTGGACATGAAGGATCACATTCAATATCCATAATAGTGAAATCAACGGGCACATAATTATCATTATAAACAATAAGAACATCGTCGATCCTCCCCAAAGGTTTCTTTATGGAAGAATCAACGAGACAAACACCAAAAGAACAAGAATCATAAGGTTTCAATTTAAGCATATCATATATTCTTTTGGGCATAACAGAGGTACTAGCACCAACATCACATAATGCATAACAAGAGAAGTCATTCAAATGAATTTTTATCATAGGATCCCAACCATCTTCTAGCTTTCTAGGTATGGAGGCTTCTACTCTAAGTTTCTCCTCCCTAGCTTTGATGAGAGCATTAGTGATATGCTCTGTGAAGGCAAGGTTAAGCTTGCTAGTGCGGGGATCTCTAGACATCTTGTGAAGGAAATCAATAACTTTGGTAAGAGTGCAATTATCAAAATCAAGGTCACGAGCATCAAGTAAAGTGGTAGTGGTGTCCGTAAGGTTCACTTGTTTGGTAGCTTCTATAGTCATAGCATCACCATTAATAGGTCCAATGGGACCAGGAGTACATTGGGTGCTAAGAGTGTGAACATCCTCAACAACTTGGATAGTAGCAACAGTGTGGTGGGTAGGAAGGCTCTTAATTTTCTCTTCTTCCTCCCTCTCTCTAGCCCATCTTTCTTTAAGTTTAGCCATCATCCTAATATTTTCATTAATTTGCACTTGAGTAGCATTAATAGGGATGACTTCCCTCTCCTTAAGAGGAGAAGTTTCAATTTTTAGCAATTTTACCTCATTGGCTAAATGGTCTACCTTAAAAGAAAGATCATCTAGTTTATGTAGTTTCTCTTCTACATTCTTATTAAAGGCTTTTTGGGTAGTGATGAAATCTCTAAGCATAGTCTCTAGTTCAGTAGTGGAGTTCTTGGTACTAGGATAAGCATTGTTGTTCCCATAAGAATTAGAGGGGAACGGTCTAGGATTGCTACCAAAATTACTCCTATAAGCATTGTTGTTAAAATTGTTTCTAGAGATAAAGTTCACATCTACTTGTTCTTGAGCAATCAAAGAATTTAAAGGAACATCACGAGGATCAACAGTAGATTGCTTCGAAAGTAGAGACATGATCAAGTCAACTTTTTCATTAAGGGAGGAAATCTCCTCGACAGAGTTTACCTTCCTACCTGTTGGAGCGCGTTCGGTGTGCCATTGGGAATAGTTGGTCATCTTCTCATCGAGAAGCTTTGTGGCAGCACCAAGTGTAGTTGACATAAAAGTTCCTCCCGCGGCCGAATCTAACAAGTTCTGCGAGGTAAAGTTCAAGCCTGCATAAAAAGTTTGGATAACCATCCAAGTAGTCAAACCATGAGTAGGGCAGTTCTTGATAAGAGATTTCATACGTTCCCAAGCTTGGGCAACGTGTTCATTATCCAATTGTTTAAAATTCATTATGTTACTTCTAAGTTGGATAATTTTAGCAGGTGGATAGTATTTTCCGATAAAAGCATCTTTGCACTTGTCCCAAGAATCTATGCTATTTCTAGGCAAAGACTGAAACCAAATTTTAGCTCCTCCTCTCAAGGAGAAAGGAAAAAGCTTAAGCTTAACAATATTACCATCTATTTCTTGGTACTTTTGCATATCACAAAGTTCAACAAAGTTGTTCAAGTGTAAAGCAGCATCATCTCCAGCACCGGAGAATTGTTCTCTCATGACTAAGTTCAGTAAAGCAGGTTTAATTTCATATGAAGGGGCTGAAGTGGCAGGTGTAGTGATAGGTGTGCTGATAAAGTCATCGTTGTTGTGACTAGTGAAGTCACACAACTTGGTGTTCTCGGTGGAACCCATAGTAGCAAGCAAGCAAGATAACTATTTTTGTGATTTTCGATAAAAAGGTACTAAAGCAAAAATGAAAGGTAAACTAACAAGACTAAAAAGCAAAGGTAAAAGATAGCATGCAACTCCCCTATCCTGAAGAGTGGAGTCCCCGGCAACGGCGCCAGAAAATACTCCTTGATGGGCCTCGAACCCCTCGTTGGTTACCCCAAGTGGAAGGTGTAAGATGCAGTATTGTAGAAGTGTTTTCCCTTAGCAAAGATGCCAAGGATCGAATCCCCAGAGACTCCTAGGTTCAACAAGTAGGTGTCAACTGCTACGGCGCCAGATTAGTAGCAATCAGCGTGGACCTACACACAGATACAAATAACTTTGCTCCCAACGAGTACAGAGAGGTTGTCAATCCCTCCGGCCTTGTAGTTCACAAAGGATTAAAAGCAATGATAGTAGTATAGATAGTGTTTTGCAATAGTAAATAATAACGAAAAGTAAATAGTGGATGTGATCAATGATGGTAATATGGACCGGAGTCTCATGATGTTCACTAGTGATGTCTCTCTCCCAAAAGACGATAAAACAGCTATGTGAGGTAAACAAATTACAGCTGGGCAATTGACAGGACCACGAACGCAAACCAATGCTGACTACATTGCAAGAAAGGTTGAGGTTCAAAGCATGGGCGGTACGCCAAAGTAAGTAGACCGAAATCCATCAATATCTACTACTAATCATCCACCTTGAGATATTTATCCAGAACATCTCGCTGGTATTAAGTTGCGAGTCCCACTCATAGTGTAAACTCAATGCAACAGACAACTGCATTAAAAGAACTTTGCGTAAAGTAAACAGTCCTTACACCCGCGGGCACAAGCACCGTTGTTTTCCCCCTTGTGGCAACAGCACATCCCCTAGACTCATGTTTCTATCACTCAAGCTAGTCATCGAGGGGCATGAACCCACAATCGAGCATAACGTTCCCTCTTGGAGTCACTACCTATTACTCGGCCAAAGCAATAAATAACAACGGAGAACATGCAAGAATTACTTATGAACAAAAATATAAGAGAGGTAGATCAAATATATTAATCAAGATCAATCTGAACATAATCTCATAATCCATCGGATCCCAGCAAACTCAACATAGCAACAGCATAAGGATTACATAGGTGCCTCGATCATGTAGGGCAGCTCACGAGGACTAATTAGTGAAGCACAAGAACGGGAGGAGAACATCACATAGCTACTGGTCATGGACTCAAGGTCCAAGGGAGACTACTCACGAGTCATCCGGGAGGCGTCCATGGTGGTGGAGAAGCTCCCGGTGGTGATCCTCCCCTCCGGCAGGGTGCCGGGAAGAGTTCTCCTGGTGCTCCCGATCTTGGAAGCGGCGGCGGCGGCAGAACAGAGATGGGATCGCGAAAAGAGTTCCTGTTCTGAGGGTTTCGGAGGACCCTTTAAATATATGCCAAAGGAGGGCATCGAGGGAGCTTCGGGGGGCCCAGGCGCCCCCCCCCCCGGCGCGGCCTAGGGGGGGCGCGCCGCCACGGCGCCTGGAGCCCTGGTGCCCCCCCCCCCGGCTGTCCTTCGGACGCAAGGTTGTTTCCGAAACGCTGATTTTTTATATAATTTTTCTGGATTTTTCTGGGCAGTTCTCGTAACGTGAAAACCTGAAATACAAAAACAGCCGAAAACAGAAACTGGCACTGGGGTGCACTGGATTAGTAAGTTAGTCCAAATATGATCAAAAGTGTATGGAAGTGTATGAATATCATAGCAATATCACCCAAAAGTGGCATGGAGCAAACAGAAATTATAGATACATTTTGGACGTATCAGTAATGCGGGTACCTTTGCTTGGAGGGAGTCAAAACTTCAGATATGTAATAGATCGGGTGTTGGACCTTGTATGCCTTGCCCTCTTCTTCCCGCTCGACCGTGAGTACAGTACTGACAACTTGTCCAGTGGCTCCAATGTATAGCAGAAGAGGCTCTCCGCTGACTGGGGCAGCAAGCACCGGCTGGGTGGACAGCAGGGCTTTGAGCTCTTCAAACGCTGCTTCGGCTTCGGAATTCCACTCGAACTTGTCTGATTTCTTCATGAGTCGGTAGAGAGGCAGTGCCTTCTCACCAAGACGAGAAATGAATCGACTCAATGCGGCCAAGCAACCAGTAAGCTTCTGGACGTCGTGTATACGCTCGGGGCGTTTCATTCGGAGGATGGTGCTGACCTTCTCTGGATTGGCGTCGATTCCCCGTTCAGAAACGAAAAAACCAAGCAACTTGCCGCCAGGAAATCCAAATGTACACTTTGACGGATTGAGCTTGATATCATAGCTTCTTAGGTTTGCGAATGTCTCAGCGAGGTCGGTCAGCAGGTCGGAACCTTTCTGTGAATTGACCACAATGTCATCCATGTATGCCTTGATGTTCCGACTGATTTGCTTTATTAAGCACTTCTGGATCATGCGCATGAAGGTAGCGCCGGCATTTTTGAGACCGAAAGGCATGGTGACATAACAGAAACACCCAAAGCGGGTGTTGAAAGCTGTCTTGATTTCATCGGGTCCGAACAGACGGATCTGATGGTACCCGGAATACGCATCAAGAAAGGACAAACGTTCACATCCCGCAGTTGAGTCAACTATCTGATCTATGCGGGGAAGAGGAAAATGATCCTTCGGACAGGCCCGATTGATGTGCTTGAAATCGATGCACATGCGGAGAGACTTGTCCTTCTTAGGGACCATGACGACATTGGCGAGCCACTCGAAGTGGTAAATCTCGCGGATAAACTCAGCTGCCAGGAGCCGAGCCACTTCCTCGCCAATTGCTTTTCGCTTCTCCGCAGCGGACCGACGGAGATGTTCCTTCACAGGTTTCACCTTCGGGTCGACTCGCAAATGGTGCTCAGCCAGTCCCTTGGGCACACCCGGCATGAATGATGGTTTCCATGCGAAGATGTCCCAGTTCTCACGGAGGAACTGGACGAGCGCTTCTTCCTATTTGCTATCGAGTGTAGTGGAAATGTGGGTCGGTGCTGCGTTGGGGTCGGTGGGGTGGATGTGCACGGGTTTCGTGTCCCCGGCCGACTGGAAAGCTGACTCGGAAGACGGCTTCTTTGCCCTCAGCTGATCACTCGGATCCACACTCTTTTGGTACTCCTCCATCTCTACTGCTGCCATGTGCTCGTCAGCAATCTTCGAGCCTTTCTGGAAGCACTCTTCCGCTTTCGGACGGTTCCCAGTGACGGTTATAATGCCGTTGGGTCCCGGCATCTTTAGCTTGAGGTAAACGTAACACGGTCGAGCCATGAACCTGGCGTAGGCAGGCCTACCCAGGATGGCGTGATAAGCGCTGTTGAAGTCCACCACTTCGAACGTCACCTTCTCTTTGCGATAATTCTTCGACTCACCAAAGACCACGTCGAGTGTGATTTGACCGAGTGAGTCGGCTTTCTTCCTGGGGATTACCCCATGGAACCTCATGTTACTTTCGCTCAGCTTGGACATTGGAATGCCCATATCCCGGAGGGTTGCTGCATACAAGATATTCAAGCCACTGCCCCCATCCATCAGGACTCTGGTCAGACGCGTGCCCTCGATCACTGGGTCGAACACCAGTGCCTGCCACCCGGGGGTGGCAATGTGTGCTGGGTGATCGGATTGGTCGGATGTGATGGGGGTCTTGGACCATTTCAAGAACGTGGGGATCGCCGGGGCAACCATATTTACTTCTCTATTGATGACTTTCAGTCGACTTTTGCTCTCGACGTCCGCGAATATCACCAAAGTGGAGTTGATCTGGGGGTATCCTCCATCCCCTTCCTTGTCTTCGGATTCTTCTGATTCCTTTCCCTTCTCAGTCGACTGACCTTTCTGGAAGTTCTGGATCAGGAGTCGACACTGTCGAGTGGTGTGCTTGGGATATACCAAGTTTCCCTCTTCATCTTTCTTCGTGTGAATGGGACATGGCTGGTCGAGTAAATCATTCCAAGCTTGATCCTTCACTTTCTTGGGGGCCCAGGACACCTTCGGCTTTCCTTTGCCCTTTCCCTGATTGACCAGTGCAGCCTCGCCCTAAGCAGCTGGCTCGGCCTTGCGCTTGTTCTTCCGATTGGAATTCTGATCATCCTGCCCGACTGGTTTCTTGCCTCTACGGAGCCGATCGGCCTCTTCGCCGTTGGCGTACCGACTGGCAATCTCCATAATCCGTGACAGGGACATATCGCCTGTTTGACCAAACTTCAGATTCAGCTCTCGGTTACGTACGCCCTCCTTGAAGGCGCAAACTACCTGATGCTCAGACACATTTTCCACCGTGTGATGCAAGGTGGTCCATCGCTGGATGTAATCTCTCAAAGTTTCATTCGACTTCTGCGCGCAGTGCTGAAGCTCTGCGAGTCCAGCAGGCCGCTTGCAGGTGCCTTCGAAGGTCTGAATGAACACTCGCGTGAGCTCTTCCCAACTGTAAATACTCCCGGGGGCCAACTGATTGAGCCACGCCCGAGCAGAACCGCCCAGCATCAGAGGAAGGTGCTTCATGGCCACGTCGTCGTTGCCGCCTCCGATCTGTACAGCCACTCGGTAATTTTCTAGCCAGGTGTCTGGTTTCGACTCGCCGGTGAACTTGCTTACTCCCGCCGCTAACCTGAAGTGCGGGGGGATCTCTGCGGCTCTGATAGCACTACAGAAACACTCGGGTCCAGAGACAGGTGCTCGGCTCCCACTCGGTTGATCTCTGGCTTGCTCTTCTCTGAATGCCTGGTTCCGGTCGACCCGTCCCTGCATCAAAACCTAGCCTCCGGGGATCTGGGGGAATCCTTCGCTCGTCGTCGCGCAGGCGCCTGCCCTCGTGCCGCCGGGGCGAGTACGATTTGCTTCCCGGAGGAGGCGTAGGCACTCGACGGCGGTCATGATGTCCGGGTCGACAGTCGTGTTGCTCGTCATCCCGACCCAGATGCCGGTCTTGCCGCGAGCCACGTTCCTCACGCCTCGGGGGCGATCTTGGACTGTGGGCTGACCAAACGGTGTCTGCAGCCGCCGATCTGCTGTGAATCCTGTTGCGCGACTGAGAAACAGCCGCGTTTTGCTCTTCGGCCATTCGGAGCAAAGCTCGGATCTGCTGAAGGCCTCATCCAGCCTCCGACTGAGAAGGTTGCATCGACTTCGCGATGCGAGTCGCGGCTTCGAGGTTGTGGACTGGTGTGCGGAACACCTGAGTCTCACGCGGGTGAGATTGCCGCGGTCGTCGACTGGACTCGGGGACCAGTCGACGGGCCCGTTCGTCCAGCCCCCGTCCGTCGAGTGCACGTTGGATATTTTCCAAGCGCGCGCACTTGGCCACGGTGGCCAAGCGCGTGGCTTCCAGGGCCAGAGCCTCCGGAGAATCTCCCACGATGGGAGTGAAGAGTGCGTCTTCGTTGCGGCGACAAAGCTCAGCCCTCTGCTCGGCGGTGAGGGGTTGAGGAATGTAGCCGTCGTTGTCGTGTGAACGGCCGCCGCCGCTGTCGCCGTCTCCACCACGAGGAAAACCCGGCGGGCTGCGGCCCGAGTCGACCATGAGTACTTCCGCTGCGGGATCGCTGCTCCCGCACTCGGAAACAGAATCCATGAGCTCGGTCGACAGATCGGCCGGCCCGCAGAGGTAACCGTCGGGCTCGATGGCCGCGACTTGAGGGGTGGCCGTCTGACGGGCCACCGCGTGTTTCACCCACCGCTGGAGCCGTGAGCGACCGGATCGCTTGCGGCGGCGTTCGGCGGGGATGGGTGACGATGTAGGGATCGTTGAATACTGAGTCGACGGCTGCCAAAGGAGGACGCCGCAGGAGCTGGCGCGGAAGTGTGCAGCCCCGCGGGCGTGCAGAGCCTCGATGTCAAGAGGGGCCTCCTGGAGCCATGCGGAGTCGTCGGCGATGAAAACGAGTGCGCCGAGCCGGATCTCGCGGACCAACGCTAAACCACCGCCTGACACCATGATGAAGGAGGTCGGACAAGAAGTTGCAACCTCACTAGATGTTGCTAAGACGCCTTGCCCCATGGTGGGCGCCAACTGTCGTGGTTCCAAGCCTGATAGTACGAGTAGGGGGTACGAATGAGGAGGCAAGGCCTAGCTATGGTGTAGTTGTACACGAGGTGTTTTACGAGTTCAGGCCCTTCTCGGAGGAAGTAACAGCCCTACGTCTCGGTGCCCGGAGGCAGTCGACTGATATGTGTATATGTGAGTTACAAGGACTCGAACCCTTGTACAGGAGGAGGGGGTCGCTTATATAGTATGCAAGGACCCCAGCCACGCTCCACGTTACCAAGGGTTCAATGTACGTTAAGGCTGACGTTACTGATAATGTCTACAGTAAAGGATAATAAAGGCATTCACTACGGTGAGTAAATACCGGACCGTTATTGCACTGGGGGACCTTTGACCTTCGGGGGTCGAGTGCCTGGGATTGGTCGAGTGGAGTCGAGTCGTCTTGTAGGTGATGTCCGGTCGAGTGGGGTGTCCTCTTGGGCCGTCCCAGTCGACTGTCTTTGTCATCATAGGTTTTGTCGTTTGATCTTCTGAGGTAGTGACCTTGGGTGGGGTATCTTGGTCAGGCCCGTGACCCTACCCTAGGTCTGTAACATCGTCATTAGGCTCTAACTGAACCCGAGCGAGGCATTGGGCTCTAACTGAACCCGAGCGATTGCACTGCAGGCTACGCGTTACTGAACCCGAGCGATCGATCGATGGCTGTTAACTGAACCCGAGCGATCGATCGATGGCTGTTAACTGAACCCGATCGAGCGATTCCTTCGCTACTGCTGCTAACTGAAGCCAATCGATGCTGCCTCTGCATGAACAGTGAGCGTTACTGGGGGTTTGGATGAACAGTTCCCGGTGGGGGTGGATGAACAGGACTCCGTGGTGTTGAACAGGACCCCGATCGATCGAGCCGGTTGGGGCTGCATGAACAGGATCCTGTGGAGGGCCGGATGAATAGGACCACCCCGTGGAGGGCTGGATGAACAGTAGATGGTGGAGGGCTGGATGAACAGTAGCCCGTGGAGGGCTGGTTGAACAGGAGCCCATGGAGAGGGCTGGTTGAACAGTAGCCGGTGGAGTAGCGCGCGGTGGAGGCTGAACAGTCACAGGTGGAGGCAGGAGGAGGTCGACGGTGGTCGAACAGTAGCCCATGGAGGCTGGAGGTGGTCGACGGTGGGGATGAACAGTATCCCCGTGGTGTCCTGTTTTGCGGTACGCCACACCCCTCCCGATGAATAAGATCCCCATATCAACCCTAACGCTCCAACACAAGTCCGTTTCCTCCGTTTTGCAGTGCACCACACCCCCCGATCAACAGGACCCCCGTTTCAACCATAGGAGGTCTGTTTCCTCCGTTTTGCGGTACACCACACCCCTCCCGATCAACAGGACCCCCGTTTCGACCGTAGGAGGTCCGTTTCCTCCGTTTTGCGGTATGCCAGACCCCTCCCGATGAACAGGATCCCATTTCGACCGTGGCCGGTTGAACACAAGGCCGTTTCTTCCGTTCTGCGGTACGCCAGGCCTCGTTTCCATCGCCTGTTCCGTCAAAGCCCTCCCGATGAACACGACGACACATTCCGTTCCGACCCAGCCGGTTGGCTCCCCATGAACACGACGACGACACTGTTTCACCGTTCCGACCCAGCCATGTACACGAGCCCTGGCCGTACGTACGCGCGAGTAGGCGTTCGAGACCCCGCCCGTATGTACGTACGTGGCCATTTTTTCTTTCTTGCACCCTGACCGCTGTACGTACGTGTACATGCTACGTGCACGCCTCTACTACGAAACGTGCGCGCCTCTACATCGACCAGTATGTACGTACATGTTCGCGACCAGAATGACAATGCTACGTACGCTTCGACCAGGTGGGTCCCAACTGTCAGGCACTTCCTTGCATGCAAAGATGTAGCTGGTGGGTCCCAGTAGTCAGGGGGGCGAATCGTTTTTTTGCCCGGGCGCACTTCCTTGCGTGCGAAGATGTAGCTGGTGGGTCCGAGCAGTCAGGGGGGAACGTTTTTTTTTCACGAAATACGGTGGCCCGTCCGATGGGTCCCCAATGTCAGGTGGAGGAATAATTATTTTACGTGTAATAAGGAAGCACTTCCTTGCTGCGGCCGTGGACCTAGCTGTCAGGCTCTCCACGTACAGTCCACGTCCGATGCAAAGCCGTTCCTTGACCACGTTGACCACGCAGCGCCGAGAGCACTAGGGCGGGTGGACGACGATGATGCCTGGGAAGGGGACGACGAGGAGCCGGGGAAGAAGTGGCAGTGGATGCCTATGCGGAGAGGAGTACGAGGGTTCACTGGTTCGGCTGCGGTGTTAGGCTGCCGTCGCCGCAGAATAACAGGGGGTGTGGGTGAGTGGAGGGATGGCCTGGCCAGCGGTGGGAGTAGTAGGGGGCGGTGAGGCCTCCGCGGCAGCACAGCTGGCCACGGGAGGCAGGAGCACGAGGCACGACTGGCGCTGGTTTGCTAGCTTGTTTGGGAGGATGGAGCAAGAAGACCAGAGGTTGAAGAAGCACTACGGCCGTTGGATGGACATTGTACGGTCACTGGAGCTAGAATCGTGCATATTGACTAATTTGACAAAGCCCTCCGTCCCCGCCAACTTAGTAGGCCCACAAGTCAGCCTGCCACTATACTGGGTCCCAGCTAACAGGGGGAGTATACATTTTTTGTGCGTAATAAGGAGGCACTTCCTTGCGTGCAAATATATAGCTGGTGGGTCTGAGCTGTCAGCGGCGGTAACATTTTTTTCGCGAAATACATAGGCCCTTTTAGTGGATCCCAGATGTCAGGTAGAGGAATCATTATTTTGCGCGTAATAAGGAGGCATTTCCTTGCGTGCGGCCGTGGACCAAGCTGTCAGCCTCTCCACGTACAGTCCACTTCAGATTCATGTCGGTCGTTGACCATGTTAACCAGGCCGCGCCGAGAGCACCAGGGCGGTGGACGACGGTGAGGCCTAGGAAGGGAACGACACGGAGGCAGGGAAGACTCGACAGTTGTTTCCCACGCGGAGGGGATTACGACTGTACGAGGGTTTACTGGTTCGTCTGCCGTCGCCGGAGAATAACAACAGGTGTGGGTGAGTAGAGGGATGGCTAGGCCAGTGATGGGAGTACGGTGGGGTGGTGAGGCCTACGTGACAGCACAGCCGGTCGCGGGGAGGAGAGAGCAGGCAGTCTCGCCGGCGCTTGTTTGAGCGGCTGGAGCAGTAAGAGCAGAGATTGAAGAAGCACGGCGGGCGTTGGATGGACATCCAACAGTCACTGCTTATGCGTCAATCTTTTTTTAGGAAAGCCTCAAATTTGTGGAAAACATCATACAACCCATCTGCCATTATTAATAATAATTTATAGCCCATTTGCTAATTCTTAAGGTTTTTTTGGATCCCATATTCTTTTTGTTAGCATTACAGCCCATATTGTGGCCACGGTTAAAAAATTATACGAAATTCTGCATAAATCGGTGCGGTCCGAACTGTTTTAATCCCGAAATTTTGAGTCACATTCAAATTGATTTAAAATAAAAATGTATATCAATATAAAATCCAACAAATTGTCCACGCATAAAAATCAATGCAATTTAAAATCTCAAAATGAAAAAAAAGAAATTTGAAACTAATTGCCGGTTTGATGTGTTTTAAAAATGTACAACCAATTTCTCATTACTGATAGGCCATTTTCTCGGCCAGCCGAATGAAGCTCTCCTCGTCTTGAAAGATTTGCAGCCCAACAGGCCTCACAAAGCGACTTACTTGGAAAATCACAAAAAAACTAGGCTATGGCCGTGGACCCAGCTGTCAGCCTCTCCACCTATAGTACTCTTCTGATGGAAGTCGGTCGTTGACCACATTGACCACGCCACGTTGAGAGCACCAAGACGGTGGAAGACGGCGAGGCCTAGGAAGGGGACGACGTGGAGCCGGGGAAGACGCGGCAGTGGATGCCCACGCGGAGAGGAGTACGAGGGTTCACTGGTTCGGCTACGGTGTGAGGCTGGCGTCGCCGCAGAATAACAGGGGGTGTGGGTGAGTGGAGGGATGGCCTGGCCAGCGGTGGGAGTAGTATGGGGGCGGTGAGGCCTCCGCGGCAGCACAGTTGGCCACGGGAGGCAGGAGCAGGCGGCACGATCGGCGCTGCTTTGGGCGGCTGGAGCAAGAAGACCAGAGGTTGAAGAAGCACTATGGCCGTTGGATGGACATCGTACGGGCACTAGAGCTAGAATCGTTCATATTGACTAACTTGACAAAGCCCTCTGTCCCCGTCAACTTAGTAGGCCCACAAGTCAGCCACCCACTATGGTGGGTCCCAGCTAGCAGGGGGGTATTCATTTTTTTGTGCGTCATAAGGAGGCACTTCCTTCCGTGCGAAGATATAGCTGGCTGGTCCGACCTGTCAGCGGGGGGGGGGGGGGGGGGG
>LR738712.1:569744492-569762126 GCA_902687465.1 Secale cereale
GTGTCTGCCATCCGTCATTTCTGACCATTAGATCTGCATCTAACGCCTGTCAGGTAAGTTGTGGCATTTTTGCAACAATAGCCCACTTCTCTGCTCCAATTTGCAGAAAACCTCTTATTATCTTGAAAGCAACCACATCAATCCCTCACCTCATCAAAACAGCCTGAAAAATATATCTATACTCCTATAAAAGACTCACTTGGTGATGGTGGTGTGTCTGCCATCCGTCGTTACTGACCATCAGATTTGCATCTAACGGCTATGAGGTAAGTTGTGGCATTTTTGCAACAATAGACCACTTCCCTGCTCCAATTTGAAAACCCCTTATTATCTTCAAAGCAACCACATCCCTCCCTCACCTCATCAAAACAGCCCGAGAAATATATATACTCATATAAAAGACCCAGTTGGTGATGGTGGTGTGTCTGCCATCCGTCGTTTCTGAACATAGATCTGCATCTAACGGCTGTGAGGTAAGTTGTGGCATTTTTGCAACAATAGCCCACATCTCTGCTCCAATTTGCAGAAAACCCCTTATTTTCTTGAAAGCAACCACATCCCTCCCTCACCTCATCAAAACAGTCTGAGAAATATATATATAATCCTATAAAAGACTCAGTTGGTGATGCTGGTGTGTCTTCCATCCGTCGTTTCTGACCATTAGATCTGCATCTAATGGTTGTGAGGTAATTTGTGGCATTTTTGCAACAATAACCCACTTCTCTGCTCCAATTTGCTGAAAACCCCTTATTATCTTGAAAGCAACCACACCCCGCCCTCACCTCATCAAAACAGTCTGAGAAATATATAAATACTCCTATAAAAGACTAATTTGGTAATGGTGGTGTGTTTGCCATCCGTCGTTTCTGACCATTAGATCAGCATCGAACGAATGTGAGGTAAGTTGTGGCCTTTTTGCAACAATAGCCCACTTCTCTGCTCCAATTTGCAGTAAACCTCTTATTATCTTGCAAGCAACCACATCCCTCCCTCACCTCATCAAAATAGCCTGAGAAATATATATATATACTCATATAAAAGACTCAGTTGGTGATGGTGGTGTGTCTGCCATCCGCCGTTACTAACCATTAGATGTGCATCTAACGGCTGTGAGGTAAGGTGTGGCATTTTTGCAACAATAGCCCACTTCTCTGCTCCAATTTGCAGAAAACCTCTTATTATCTTGAAAGCAACCACATTCCTCCTTCACCTCATCAAAACAGCTTGGGAAATATATTTTGAGTGAAAAGTACTCCCTCTGTTCCTAAATATTTGTCTTTCCAGAGATTTCAATAAGTGACTACATACGGAGCAAAATGAGTGAATCTACACTTCAAAATATGTCTATATAATCCGTATGTGATAGTCCATTTGAAATCTCTAAAAAGTCAAATATTTAGCAATGGAGGGAGTAATATATTAGGTGTATATCAAAACAAGAGTGATTTCTTTCAAGTTTGTGAACAAGTACTACTATTCTACTACTTTGGATCCGTCACAACGCATGGGCACATTGCTAGTAAAAAGAAAAGGCCTGCCTCGTTCGCGTCACACTCCCCCCCCCCCCACACGCCCGGGAATCAGGAGTACTCCATGGCCTGTCCGGCATGACACATAGCTTAGGGAAGGCGTGTTGCCTAGCATTTTCACTTTCATGTGGGACCGCGGTTGAGCAAACTGACTATTGGCAAACCGCACCCCTCCCGCGCCGGGTTGGAAAACAGAAATGAGGGGAAGATCTAGCTGTAGCACGGAAGCCAAGAAATTTGGTGTCAGATGGGGCTCGTTGATAGAGTAGGAGCATTCCGTACTACTCTACTCCTACTAGTACCAAGTTTGTACTATACAACTAGTACTACCACTATACAACTAGTAGGTACGTGCACGGCACAGCATCGTAGGAAAAAAAACGGGAAGATCTTGTTTTGGGTGATTTATCTTTTTTTTCTGTCAACGTAGTATGAATAATATGATGTGGGGGGCACCCATGAAGCTTATGTGGCTTGGTTGCATGGCTACGAAAGGTTAGAGAAAAATAAATAGATATTGTGTTTAGAGTGCACTCCACTAAATAGATATACTTTGGATCCATTGCAACGGGCCGACACATCTATATCTATACCCCCTATATAGTGTGTGAATAACTTTGAAAGTTGGTCATTGGATGAAGCCAATCCGACGGTACAAAGATGGTAAATCCGAGCACTACTAGCCATTGGATATCATCTACATTCCAACAGATTTTGTCACATGTAGAATCTAGAAGACTCCACATGTAGAAGCATAATGCACAAACCACCAGAATCTCATGCATGCAATGCACATGTACCTTACTTGTAGTTGGTACTAGTAAGAAACAAATTCTGGGTTTGGCACGAGCTCGTACTGCAGGACCACCACAAGGCCTTCCGCAGGAGTTACATTTCCCTCTCAAGGCCCACCGGACCGAACTTCAGTGGCTTAGTGCCCGGCCTATGAGTCAATGACATGCGGAACTTAAATGCGGCTGGCCCGCATGTCATTCTCAAGGTGATGGTGTGGTTCGTGACTCACTCGTTCGAGATGAACCGACCGGTGGTGGCGTAGCCGTGGCGAGGGTGCCACAGCTAGGCATCGGGGCGTTACGAGGAGTAGATGGCCACACCGACGGGTACTACCTGTAGTACATAAGAACTCCAGCTGAGGATTGATGCCCGGGATGAAATGTGCCACAGCCGCTGGATGAAAATTTGATGGTGCGGGATGTGTCGTGTCATGGGATCGTGCGGCGTCGTGGTAATCAGGTGTGGCTGTGGTAGAAACTTGATGCTCGCCGCATTTAAGGTGGCCCACATATCATGCACACAAAGGCAGAGGGGCGGTGCGGCCGAGAGGGGTGAGGCGCACGTCGGGGGACGTGGTGCCTTGGGTTGGAGCAGTGTCGTGGGAATCGCGAGTGGCAGTGGATGAAATGTGATGGTCGCCGTAGTTGAACTTCCATGGACAAGCTGTCATATCTACAGACACATGCATTGCATACCGATTACTCGAAGGAGTAGTAGAGAAATCTAGGCGGATAAATAGTTCCTTATAGTCAAGCGGACCCACGCTACTACTTGTTCCAAAGACGTGCACACCATCGAAATAGTCCATCTATATCAATATACATAGAGAGGGAATATTTTTACAAGAGAGGAAATAGTTCATCCATCCATAATGCCCTGCTGCTCGTGCAACATCTTCTTCTTCATCTTCTTCTTCTTCTTCTTCTTCTTCTTCTTCTTCTTCTTCTTGTTCTTGTTCTCATTTTCTATGGGGGACGGCTTCGCAACAAGCTCTCTAGACCTTGCAGCTATCTCGAAACTCACACGGGCATCGAGGGCAGCATATTTTATCTGCTCATACATCAAGGGATAATTCTCCCATCCAGACGACCTTAATGCCAGTGTCTCGTCACCCTTCTGAAGATTTGTTCCTAGCACAAAATTTGCTACGTCGAATAGGGATGGTGTCGGTATATCACAATCTTTTACAGGAATTTTTATTTTGGTTTGTAGGTCAGCGATGCCTTTCAAATCAAGGTTGTATGGCTCCAACTTATGTTTGTCCCCTACGATGGCTGCCCCACAGAAGTATATGTCCTCCCGAGATAAGAAATCGTGAAGCTCACCTTGTATGGAGGGCACGTGTATAATGTGGTACACCAAAACATCATCTTCGAGGCACAGCTGAAGGACGGTGGCGCGTTGGATCTTCCCAGTGGCACGCTCCGTGTACTCTGCGTCGAGACCGATGACTTTCATCTCCACCTTTTTGAGGGAGTTGGATACATTGTTGATCCAGTTTCGAACAACCCTTGAGTGGTCGGTGACTGTGGCAACAATGCTCAACGAGCCTTCGACGAGGACATGTTGGACGCTAAAAACCTGCATCTCGATATCTTTCGCCATTTGGAACCGCTGGACCGGAGGGCTATGGTTTGGAGAATTAGGATTAGATGGCTAGTATAAATAAAGAAGATGATTATTTATAGGGGCTTTGGAATTACTCCAGGAGGATGTGAAGAGGTTAAAACAATGTGAATGTAGTGTGGTTTGGATCCAAATGAAGATCAAGGAGTAGTGAAGAAGCCGAGGAAAATCGGTTCACGATGGAGAAGTAAATGGTAGAAGTGGCCTGCAGGCAGTTGATTAGACGGCTAGGTAGACCAAACGAAAAGGCTACGCGGGTAGGCTTAGGAGTGGGGCATGTCCCTGTACGTGCCCATCCTTCCAGCGCTACATGTGCCACTGGCTAGTTGAGGTCACTGTTTCAAATCACCGTGGCGAGACATTTTATGATTCCTTTTTATTTCTGCACCCCTCCTGACAGGTGGGACCTATGCAAACGAGAATGGTTCCGCTCGCAATATGGATGAACCCAGAGGCATGCTAGCACGGGATTACTACTCATGTTCCTACCACTCCTACTAGTAGTAGTAGTACACCTGTGGTACACTTGATGGTCAAAATACTATTATTCATCCGGTCCTCACAGTGAAGTGACAAGACCCTGCGCCCGAGGTGACACCAGTCCAGGCGGCGTGTCCAGGTTAGCAAAGTCAGTCTCACCTTGTGCACTGTGCAGTCAATGTCACCTCCGCTGTATAGCATGCCTCGCCTCGTCTCCCTCTCCCCTAGCACCACTCCATCTCCATCTCCGTCTCGCCAGAGATCCTGAGGTCACTCTTCATTATCTCACTGTGCCCCCGCATACCCTCGCCTCGCTTGCCTCCCCCAGTACCACTATTCCCTCACTAACCACTCCAGCACCGACAGCCTTCTCCCCCGTAAATCAAGCCCCCCAAAACCCCACCTTCCAAACTCCACCATGGCCGAACGCGAACTGCGCAGGATCCATATGAGCCGCGATTGGAGCAAACTCCCCAGTGACATCCTCGACCTCTGTTGTTCGTGTATGGATAAGTTGAGCGCCCTGCGGCTGGCTGCATGCTCAAGGGGCATGCACACAGACATCATCGAAGCGAGGCCAAAGCTTTTCAAGACACCTTGCTTGCTGCTATCTGGTCTTGCGAGATTGGCTCACCATGATACGGAGGCGTACATGATGCCCCTCAACTTCAATCCGATCTCCATTAGCCAAAACTTCTTTGCAGGTATGTAGTGGGTCACCGTACATCATTTCCCTCGACTTCGATCCGATCACCATCACCCAAAACTTCTTGGCAGGTATGTACTGGGTCGACATGAACTCCCACTGGATGGCTGCATTCAGGGAAGACGGTAAAAAGTTGGTGCTCGTGAACTTCCAGACCTCCCATGAGATTATCCTTCCTCCGTTGGATTATATAGAGTTTTACCATCGCGCTCCTAGTCATCTAGATTACCACGTTAGTTGGACGGACCTTGTTTTGCAGAAGATTGTAATCTGCCAAGTGCCCACACGACATGCGAATTACGCAGACTTCAAGCTAATTGCCTTGTTCGACCGCGGACTCGCCTATCTTTACGCCGGTGCCTTCTTTAGCTGGAGACAACTCAGATCGTAGTGGATCATCGTCAAAGCTGATACACACTTCTGTGATGCTATTGAACACAATGGCATCATCTACGTGATCGACAAAGCAGATGGCACAACATATAGCTGGGACAGCGCGTGTAAGTTGTTTCCGTCTCATGTTAATGATGATGCCATGACACTATTTGAACTTTTTGTGATGATTGGCATATCCCTGTTTGAGCAGAATTTGAGTAGAACTATGGCAATGTATTAGAGACGCCGTAAATCAGCTATATTTGGAATGAGTTAATTCATGCGATTGTGATCATGTCATTACAGCCAATTTGTACCCATGAATAATCAAATGGTTAGGAATATATGGATATTCTCCTTATTTTACAGTAATCTATATACTACTACTAAATATGAGTGTGTATGAATGGCCATGTTAGTTTCCTCATTTTCATGATGTAGAAACATGCACCACACTGTTGGTTTCATCTAACCATACATTAGGGAAGTAAATGTGCATATGGAGAACTCTATATTTGGAAGTAGTGAAATCCTGTAATGCTTACTATGTGTACATACCTATATTCTCCCTTCAGCAATAAATGGCTAGAGTAATATCCTCACAAAAATTTTGCCCACAGAACACGAGTATATAACAATGCATGGTCTGTTAGTTACCTTGAAGAATTTGTTTGTGAGGACAGAACATGATTCCATAACATGCATGACATGGTAGTTTCCTGTGAAGAATCGATTGCGAGATAACATGAGTATAACCATGCAAGGCACTTCTATATTTTCGAACCCAGTATACATTTACCTGTATTTTCCTCCGAGTACTAATAGGGACATATCAATGCTATTTCTTGCATTATCCTACTCATACTCTGAACAATGCTGATCTTACATTAACAATGCCTATCCTTTTTTATATGATGCAGTGTCCCTACAGTTACTGCCCTTTGTAATCACACCACCTTTGACAAAAAGAGGGAAGCACAACTGGTTCCTCGCTCGATCAGACGGCGGCAAAAGACTGATGATCATTCGGACACATGAGCCGGAAAAGTTATATTGCAAAAAAACCCACTGTATACAAGCACCATGAAATACGTGAGTATCTGGAAAGTGGCTGTTACGTCTATGAGCAGGATACCAGCTTGTTGGGGCCTTCTGGATTTTTTAGTTGGAGGCGGGTAAACAGCCTTGGTTCACACTCTCTATTTCTCGGACTCAATTATTCGATTAACCAGGAGATCACCGTTCGCAAGGACCTTGATGGCAGAGAGGCTCCGTTTGCTATGGAAAACTGTGTCTACACGGCGAGCCCTAGGAGTTCGGGAGCAAACTCCCCTGATTGTCAACGATACAGCCTACAGCCAAAAGAAGGTGAGAATGACAAAGGCATCTGGATTAACTTTGATTCTTGGATGTCTCAATTACGACAGGCAGTGATGTGGTTCAAGCCTTCAGGTTGATAGGTAATCGGGCTGTTGCATCGAAAGGGTGGAGTACTAGTGTCTCCGGATCATTGGTCGCTGAAGCGGGGCTGCAAATTATGATGGTGTTGGATCATCTCTTCGAATGACTTTGTTGTCTTTGCTGCTTATTCTGGATGGGTAGTTCTTTCTTTTGTTATGCATATTCCTTGTCATTTTGTCATCCTCATCTATGTCACTCTTACTATGTAATAGTTGGCTCTGTTTATAATGTTATTCTCGTCTGGATCATGAGAGTCTGAGCGCTGCAGATGGGTGCGTTTTGGTGGTGTAGCAAGACTTCTTATGAACTATCATGTCTTGCTGTTTATGTCAGTTGTAGTCACTAGTCGGTGTTTGAATGTTGTATATATCGTTGTTTCGAACTGTTTATTGTCTTGAATTACTGGTGGGCTAAATGAGGGCATCACCATTCTTCGGTGTTTAGAGTGTATCTCCTTTTTTCAAGTTATATAATTTGAGCTCGGTGTCTTTTCGATGATGTACACTTGTTTGAGCCAGTGAGGTGTCGTTGAATATGGGCCGAGTAGTAACGCAATGCCAAACAGGTCAATTATGACTCTCAAGCCGGGCTCTCAAAAGATCCTTAAAAAAAGCCCGGGCTCTCCAAAAAAGAAAGAATAAGGACTCTTAGGCCGACATGCGGGCGCCACCGGTGTTTTCGTGCGCTTGCGCGCCGAGAGCATATTGGCGCGTGTTCGAAATTCAAGCTACCTTTTCATCCCCAATCTCCCGCCCCTCCCCCACCTCTGGAATCTCGATTCCTACTCCAGTTCCCATCAAATCCCCCTCCTGTACTCCCTGTACTCAAGCTCACTATCATGTCGCCGATCAACGCGAATCTCCGAGCCGGAGATCCTGAGGTCTGTCCTGCCTTCGGTCCTGCGTGCTGTCGCTCAACAGTGGCATGGCGGCGCTTGACGACCAGTTTGTCGGCAAAGTGTTGATGGTAACCATCAATGGCGACCGGCCTCCCGTCTCGCCGGACGACCTTGTCAAAGCTCTTGGCATTGCGCATGGCATCCAAATAAGTGACTTACTCGTCGAAGTCTGTCCGCCACCGGCAGATTTCTTCGTCAAGTTCCGGACAACTTTCGACTGCATTCGTGTGTTCGAATGTTCCCGCATTTGTTCTGTGATGGCGCTCTGGTGAGCTTTGATCGGTGGCACCAGGATGGGGCTCGGTGCCCTCTGAGCTTGAGTTTTTAACAAAGCTTACCTTTCACGGCATGCCTCGACGTGCTTGGAACAGCGAGTCCATGAATGAGCTTATCAACGACCTTGGAGGTGAGCTCATAAGTATGTTTGTTCCTCCAGACAGCTGGGCTCTGACAGTTATGGCATGGATGAAGAAGCCGTCCACCATATCGAAGGTGATTGGTGTTGAGATACCAGTGCAGGAACCGGGGTTGTACTATTCGTTGCCACCAAGGCCGCCGCGGACCATGTTCGGGATGTACCTGTATTGAGTGTTCGTGCATGTCGAAGAACTGGTCAATCCATCAATCGAAGTCCTGCCGCCGCCGCTGGTGCCAGCGTCCGTCGACGACGTCCATTACAAGAGACAACGTCATACTTTCCCCATGTTGCTCGGAACGATGGATGGCACAGGGCCTACTCCATTGCGCGGCGGAGGCCACTGCTTCTTTGGGAGAAGAGGCAGGGCTGGCTGCCTGGATGTGCTCTAATTTGAGGTAACAACTGAATCTTGTCAGATACTAGTTAAATCCGAGCTATGGGTGTGAAGCACTGTTGTGCCAGTACATTTGATTGTGACCTGTTCTAATTTTCTACCTGAACTTTTTTTAGAAAGGGTTTTACGTCAACTTAATGTGCTAGCAGAACTTATTGTGTTGTCTGTCTGTTTTCTTTGCACAGCATTCAAGATATTTCCCTGTCATTGATAAAGACGATGAACCGTTATGTACGAGTTCGTTGGTTTCAACATAGCCCTACCCGTAGCGATCCACGGCTTCCATCTTGATTGTGTCGCCTGCGTGAAATTTTTGTATGCAAGTTCAGTGTGCTATGATGTTCTATATGATTGTGTCAACTATATAAGTTTTTACTGAGCATCAGCAATGCATATGGCTGAAAGATGTATTTACGAGCATCGACCGATGGGTCTCTCTCTCTCTCTCTCTCTCTCTCTCACACACACACACACACACACACACACACACACACACGCACACATGCACAAACGCACAAGTGGGACCCGTTGAATAATTTCTTTACTCATGACAACTTTTAATTAGGTTCCACTGTAATCTAACTTTTTTCTTAAGTTATTAATTGAGCTCAGTGACTTCAAGAAGTTGTACGGAAGCCTTGTTTGGGCCTTTCCGGCGTCGCTGAATGTGGGCTGAGTATCCATGTTAGGTTGTACTGTACTACACAGGCCTTTTTTCAACATCAGCAATGCAACTGGGCCGACAGTTGTACACAATATCCGGGTCAACTTGTTATTCTCCGCCCCGTTGTGCTGCAAATTTTCCTAGGAGGTATGCATTAGGCTTAAAAAGAAAACGTACTTTAAGAAATAATAAATGGGATGTAATTATAATAACTGGGCAGTAACTATAAAAAATGCACCAAACGCGTAATTAGTTTCAAAAATATATTATTTTTGGAATTTGAAAATTTTAATTTCATTACTTGTTGCGCGCGCAATATTTCGTTGGATTTTAATGTAATACAACTTATTTTTAAACTATATTTAATGTGACTAGAAATGTCAGATAAAAATATTTCGGATCCCATAAAAATGTGGGAATTTTTTTTGAACTCTGTTTTCAGCGGTTGGTTGAAATTATTAATCGTTGTCCTAGCTAGAAAATAGGCTATACTTCTAACAAATTGTAAATGGGCCGCAGTAAATTCCATTAGAATTAAAAAATGGGATGTACATTCTTACAAATCGCAAATGGGCTATATGTTCTCTGTCACGCAGTTGTGGGCCTTCTAAGTTGACGCGTCCCCTAAAAAAACTAAGTTGCCGCGTATGCAATACTTTGTCAACAACACACGGTTCTGACAGCTGTGGCCGTTGGATGTCCATCCAATGGATGTCGTGCTTCTTCTTCAATCTCGGATATTCTTGCTTCAGCCGCCCAAAAAATGATTCCTCCCCCTGACATCTGGGGCACACCGTTTCAGAGACTGACCCATGGGCCTACTAAGTTGACGCGTACCAAGGGCTTTGTCAACTTAGTCAATATAAACGATTCTAGCTGCAGTGACCGTACGATGTCCATCCAACGGCTGTAGTGCTTTTTCAACCTCTGATCTTCTTGCTCCAGTCGCCCAAAGCAGCGCCGGTCGTGCCGCGTGCTCCTGCCTCCCGTTGCCCGCTGTGATGCCGCAGAGGCCTCACCGCCCCCTACTACTCCGACCGCTAGATAGTCCATCCCTCTACTCACCCACACCCCCTATTATTCCGCGGCGACGGCAGCCTCATACCACAGCCGAACCAGTGAACCCTCCTACTCCTCTATGCGTGGGCATCCACTGCTGCGTCTTCCCCGGCTCCGTGTCGTCCCCTTCCTAGGTCTCGCCGTCGTCCACCGCCCTGGTGTTCTCTGCGTGGCGTAGTCAACGTGGTCAAGGAACGGCTTCCATCGGACGTGGACTGTACGTGGAGAGGCTGACAGCTGGGTCCACGACGGCAGCAAGGAAGTGCCTCCTTATTACGCGGAAAATAATGATTCCTCCACCTGACAGCAGGGACCCACCGGACGGGCCACCGTATTTCGTGAAAAAACCTTTCCCCCTGAGTGTTGGGACCCAGCGGACGGGGCACCGTATTGCGCGAAAAAACATTCCCCCCGCTGTCAGCTCGGACCCACCGGAAGCGCCTCCTTATTACGCACAAAAAAATGAATACTCCCCTGCTGGTTGGGACCCACCATGGTGGGAGGCTGACTTGTGGGCCTACTAAGTTCACGAGGACGGAGTGCTTTGTCAACTTAGTCAATATGAATGATTCTAGCTCCAGTTACCGTATGATGTCCATCCAATGGCCGTAGTGCTTCTTCAACCTCTGGTCTTGTTGCTCCAGCCGCCCAAAGCAGCGCCGATCGTGCTGCATGCTCCTGCCTGACCCGTTATGTACGAGTTCGTTGGTTTCAACATAGCCCTACCCGTAGCGATCCACTGCTTCCATCTTGATTGTGCCGCCTGCGTGAAAAATTTGTATGCAAGTTCAGTGTGCTATGATGTTCTATATGATTGTGTCAACTATATAAGTTTTTACTGAGCATCAGCAATGCATATGGCTGAAAGATGTATTTACGAGCATCGACCGATGGGTCTCTCTCTCTCTTTCTCTCTCTCTCTCTCTCTCTCTCTCTCTCTCTCACACACACACACACACACACACACACACACACACACACAAACGCACAAGTGAGACCCGTTGAATAATTTCTTTGCTCATGACAACTTTTAATTAGGTTCCACTGTAATCTAACTTTTTTCTTAAGTTATTAATTGAGCTCGGTGAAAGTTGTACAGAAGCCTTGTTTGGGCCCTTCCGACGTCGCCGAATGTGGGCTGAGTAGCCATATTAGGTTGTACTATACTACACAGGCCTTTTTTGAACATCAGCAATGCAACTGGGCCGACAGTTGTACACAATATCCGGGTCAACTCGTTATTCTCCGCCCCGCTGGGCTGCAAGCTTTCCTAGGAGGTATGCATTGGGCTTAAAAAGAAAATGTACTTTAAGAAATAATAAATCGGATGTAATTATAATAACTGGGCAGTAACTATAAAAAATGCACCAAATGCGTAATTAGTTTCAAAAATATATTATTTTCGGAATTTGAAAATTTTAATTTCATTACTTGTTGCGCGCGCAATATTTCGTTGGATTTTAACGTAATACAACGATATTTTGAAACTAGATTTAATGTGACTAGAAATGTCGGATAAAAATATTTCGGATCCCATAAAAATGTGGAATTTTTTTTTTGAATTCTGTTTTGAGCGGTTGGTTGAAATTATTAATCGTTGTCCTAGCTAGAAAATGGGCTGTACTTTTAACAAACTGTAAATGGGCCGCAGTAAATTCCATTAGAATTAATAAATGGGCTGTACATTCTTACAAATCGCAAATGGGCTATATGTTCTCTGCCACACAGTTGTGGGCCTTCTAAGTTGACGCGTCCCCTAAAACACTAAGTTGCCGCGTATGCAAGACTTTGTCAACAACACACGGTTCTGGCAGCTGTGGCCATTGGATGTCCATCCAACGGATGTCGTGCTTCTTCTACAATTTCGGATATTCTTGCTTCAGCCGCCCAAAAAATGATTCCTCCCCCTGACATCTGGGGCGCACCGTTTCAGAGACTGACCTGTGGGCCTAGTAAGTTGACGCGTACCAAGGGCTTTGTCAACTTAGTCAGTATAAACGATTCTAGCTGCAGTGACCGTACGATGTCCATCCAACGACCGTAGTGCTTCTTCAACCTCTGGACTTCTTGCTCCAGCCGCCCAAAGCAGCGCCGATCGTGCCGCGTGCTCTTGCCTCCCGTTGCCCGCTGTGATGCCGCGGAGTCCTCACCGCCCCCTACTAGTCCCACCGCTAGATAGGCCATCCCTCTACTTACCCACACCCCCTGTTATTCCGCGGCGACGACAGCCTCACACCGCAGCCGAACTAGTGAACCCTCGTACTCCTCTCCGCGCGGGCTTCCACTGCCGCATCTTCCCCGGCTCCGCGTCGTCCCCTTCCTAAGGCTCGCCATCGTCCACCGCCCTGGCTCTCTCTGCGCGGTGTGGTAAACGTGGTCAAGGAACGGCTTCCATCAGACGTGGACTGTACGTGGAGAGGCTGGCAGCTGGGTCCACGACGGCAGCAAGGAAGTGCCTCCTTATTACGCGGAAAATAATGATTCCTCCACCTGACAGCAGGGACCCACCGGACGGCCCACCGTATTTCGCGAAAAAACCTTCCCCCCTGAGTGCTGGGACACATCGGACGGGCCACCGTATTGCGCGAAAAAACGTTCCCCCCACTGTCAGCTCGGACCCACCGGAAGCGCCTCCTTATTGTGCACAAACAAATGAATACTCCCGTGCTTGTTGGGACCCACCATGGTGGGAGGCTAACTTGTGGGCCTACTAAGTTGACGAGGACGGAGCGCTTTGTCAACTTAGTCAATATGAATGATTCTAGCTCAAGTGACCGTACGATGTCCATCCAACGGCCGTAGTGCTTCTTCGAGCTCTGGTCTTGTTGCTCCAGCTGCCCAAAGTAGCGCCGGTCGTGCCGCATGCTCCTGCCTCCCGTGGCCGGCTGTGCTGCCGTGAAGGCCTCACCGCCCCCTACTATTATCTCCGCTGGCCAGGCCATGCCTCTACTCACCCACACCCCCTATTATTCTGCGGCGACGGCAGCCTCACACCGCAGCGAACCAGTGAACCCTCGTACTCCTCTACGCATGGGCATCCACTACCGCGTCTTCCCCGGCTCTGTGTCTTCCCCTTTCTAGGCCTCGCCGTCGTCAACCGCCCTGGTGCTCTCAGCGTGGCCTAGTCAACATGGTCAAGGAACGGCTTCCATCGGACGCGGACTGTACGTGGAGAGGCTGACAGCTGGGTCCACGACGGCAGCAAGGAAGTGGCTCCTTATTATGCGGAAAATAAAGATTCCTCCACCTGACAGGAGGGACCCACCAGACGGGCCACCGTATTTCACGAAAAAAACATTCCCCCCTGACTGCTGGGACCCAGTGGACGGGCTACCGTATTTTGCGAAAAAAACGTTCCCCCCGCTGTTAGCTCGGACCCACCGGAAGCGCCTCCTTATTACGCAGAAAACAATGAATACACCCCCTGCTTGTTGGGACCCATCTTGGTGGCTGGCTGACTTGTGGGCCTACTAAGTTGATGGGGACGAAGTGCTTTTTCAACTTAGTCAATATAAACGATTCTAGCTCCAGTGACCGTACGATGTCCATCCAACGGCTGTAGTGCTCCTTCAACCTCTGGTCTTGTTGCTCCAGCCGCCCAACGCAACGCCGGTTGTGCCGCATGCTCCTGCCTCCCATGGCCGGCTGTGCTGTCGCGGAGGCGTCACCGCCCCGTACTATTCCCACCGCTGGCCAGGCCATCCCTCTACTGACCCACACCCCCTGTTATTCTGTGGCGACGACAGCCTCACACCGCAGCGGACCAATGAACCCTCGTACTCCTCTACGCGTGGGCATCCACTGCGGTGTCTTATCCGGTTCCGCGTCGTCCCCCTCCTAGGCCTCATTGTCGTCCACCGCCCTGGTGCTCTCGGCGCGGCGTGGTAAACGTGGTCAAGGAACGGCTTCCATCGAACATGTACTGTATGTGGAGAGGCTGACAGCTGGGTCCATGACGGCAGCAAGGAAGTGCCTCTTTATTATGCGGAAAATAATGATTCCTCCAGCTGACAGCTGGGACCCACCGGACGGGCCACCATATTTCACGAAAAAAACGTTTCCCCCTGAGTGATGGGACCCAGCGGACGGCCCACCGTATTGCGTGAAAAAACGTTCCCCCCGCTGTCAGCTCGGACCCACCGGAAGAGCCTCCTTATTACGCACAAAAAAATGAATACTCCCCTGCTGGTTGGGACCCACCATGGTGGGAGGCTGACTTGTGGGCCTACTAAGTTGACGAGGATGGAGTGCTTTGTCAACTTAGTCAATATGAATGATTCTAGCTCCAGTAACCGTACGATGTCCATCCAACGGCTGTAGTGCTTCTTCAACCTCTGGTCTTGTTGCTCCAGCCGCCCAAAGCAGCGGTCGTGCCGCATGCTCCTGCCTCCCGTGGTCGGCTGTGCTGCCGCGGAGGCCTCACTGCCCCCTACTATTCTCACCCCTGGCCAGGCCATGCCTTTACTCACCCACACCCCCTGTTATTCTGCGGCGACGGCAGCCTCACACCGCAGCGAACCAGTGAACCCTCGTAATCCTCTACCCGTGGGCATCCACTGCCGCGTCTTCCCCGGCTCCGTGTCATCCCCATCCTAGGCTTCGCCGTCGTCCGCCGCCCTGGTGCTCTCGGCGTGGCGTAGTCAACGTGGTCAAGGAACGGCTTCCATCGGACGTGGACTGTACGTGGAGAGGCTGACAGCTGGGTCCATGACGGCAGCAAGGAAGTGCCTCCTTATTACGCGGAAAATAATGATTCCTCCACCTGATAGCAGGGATCCACCGGACGGGCCACCGTATTTCGCGAAAAAAAGTTTCCCCCCTGACTGCTGGGACCTAGTGGACGGGCCACGGTATTGCATGAAAAAAACGCTCCCCCCGCTGTCAGCTCGGACCCTCCGGAAGCACCTCCTTATTACGCACAAAAAAATGAATACTCCCCTGCTGGTTGGGACCCACCATGGTGGGAGGCTGACTTATGGGCCTACTAAGTTGACGAGGACGGAGTGCTGTGTCAACTTAGTCAATATGAACGATTCTAGCTCAAGTGATCGTACGATGTCCATCCAACGGCCGTAGTGCTTTTTCAACCTCTGGTCTTGTTGCTCAGCCGCCCAAAGCAGCGCTGGTCGTGCCGCATGCTCCTGCCTCTCGTGGCCGGATGTGCTGCCGCGGAGGCTTCACGGCCCCCTACTATTCTCACCGCTGGCGAGGCCATGCCACTACTCACCCACACCCCCTGTTATTCTGCGGCGACGGTAGCCTCACACCGCAGCGAACCAGTGAACCCTCGTACGCCTCTACGCTTGGGCATCCACTGCCACGTCTTTCCCGGCTCCGTGTCGTCCCCATCCTAGGCCTCGTCGTCGTCCACCGCCCTGGTGCTCTCGGCGTGGCGTAGTCAACGTGGTCAAGGAACGGCTTCCATCGGACGTGGACTATACGTGGAGAGGCTGACAGCTGGGTCCACGACGGCAGCAAGGAAGTGCCTCCTTATTACGCGGAAAATAATGATTCCTCCACCTGATAGCAGGGACCCACCGAACGGGCCACCGTATTTCGCGAAGAAAACGTTTCCCCCCCCCCGACTGCTAGGACCCAGCGGACGGGCCACTGATACGTCCAAAACGTATCTATAATTTCTCCTTGCTCCATGCATCTTTTGTGTGATATTGCTATGATATTTATGCACTTCCATACACTTTTGATCATATTTGGACTAACCTATTAACTCAGTGCACCACAGTACCAGTTCCTATTTTCTGTTGTTTTTCTATTTCACATTTCCCCCATATTAAAAGTGCTCCAAAAATTCCGGGAAAAATACAGAAAAAATCAGCGTACAGGAAGCTTCGAGAAAAACCAAAGTGGGGCCAGAGGGGAGCCAGGGGCAGCCCAGGCGGCCCCACCCCTGGCCGCCCTAGGGGGGCGCCTGGGCCCCCCTCTCCGCTTCTGGTGACCCCCTTTGGCATATATACTCCTCGCGTCCCGAAACCCTCGAGGACGGAACCCTTTTTTATGATCTCGCCTCTGTTCCGCCGCCGCCGCGCTTCCAAGATCGGGAGCACCAGGAGAACTCTTCCCGGCACCCTGCCGGAGGGGAGAATCACCACCGGGAGCTTCTCCACCACCATGGACGCTTCCCGGATGAGTCGTGAGTAGTCCTCCTTGGACCATGGGTCCATGACCAGTAGCTATGTGATGTTGTCCTCCCCTCTTTGTTCTTCATGGTTTAGACCTCGTGAGCTGCCCTACATGATCGAGGCACATATGTAATCTTTATGCTGTTGCTCTGCTGAGTTTGCTGGGATCCGATGGATTATGAGATTATGTTCAGATTGTGTGTGAGTAATATATTTGATTCACCTCTTTTATATTTATGTTCTTGAGTAATTCTTGCATGTTCTCCATTGATGTTTATTGCTTTGGCCGAGTAGTAGGTAGTAACTCCAAGAGGGAACGTTATGCTTGATTGTGGGTTCATGCCCCTTGATGACTAGTTTGAGTGACAGAAACATGAGTCTAGGGGATGTGCTGTTGCCACAAGGGGGAAAACAACGGTGCTTGTACTTGCGGGTGCAAGGATTGTTTACTTTACGCAAAGTTCTTTTAATGCAGTTGTCTGTTGCTTTGAGTTTACACTTTGGGTGGGACTCGCAACTTAATACCAGCGAGATGTTCTAGATAGATATCTCAAGGTGGATGATTAGTAGTAGATGCAGATGGATTTCGGTCTTGTAATGCCCCGGATGTAATGCTTTCCCTTTTGGGTATATAATATATCACCGGCTTCATCTATTTCCATTCCGGGTTCTTTGTCTTTCGGGCTTTCGTCGTTTTGTTGTGTGAGTGTGTGGCATTCATTCATATCATGTAGACATGTGCATCGCATTGCATTTGTGTTGTGGGTTGCATCCGGTTCGTCGTGTTTCTTCCCGTTGTCCGTTTCGCGTTCCGGAGCTCCCTCACGTGTCCGTGACGTCCCGTAGGCCTACTTTGTTGTTCGGGCGTTTTACGTTACCGGTGTGCCGCGAGGTTGTTTTGTGTGTTGTTGTTTTGTTGTGTGCAACCCGCCTCTCAAATCTCGTCTCGTTTGGACTCCGTTGACTTTTCCATCCGTTGTTCGTGTGGGCCCGAAGTGCCTTCACTTCGTGTCCCGGAAACACCCCTACTGCAGTCTTTTATCTCCGTCTAGGCCCTTTAAAACTATCCCCGCGATCGGATCCGTCGGA
>LR738712.1:569762475-569792589 GCA_902687465.1 Secale cereale
TCTCCCTCCGGCCCGCACGCCCTTCGCCAGCCGCAGCCGAGCGGGCCGCCGCCTCCTGCAACCCTGGGCCGCCTCGCCCCTTCGCCCTGCTGCACCGGGCCGCCTCCCGCCGAGGCCGCGGTGGGCCGCCGCCGCTCGTCCGCTCCGCTTCGCGCCAGTTTGGGCCCGCACCAGATCTGGGCCAGATCCGCTGCCGCCGGCCCGCGTCCGTTTTTTTTTCAGATCCAGAGGTTGACTCTAATCCACTAAGTCCAGTTTTACCTGTTCTGATATGCTAACTTTGACCTGCTGTAACTTTGTGCCTGTTGCTCCGTTTTGCGCGTGTGATATGTCCAGACGTTCGTGGAGATGTCCTCTACGTTTTACCTGTTGTTGTCATGCATGTTAGAGATCATCTAGACACTTGTTTTGCTGTTGCAAGAGTGCATCATGATATAAACTGCTGTTATGTGTTATTTTTGTGCCACCTTTGACATGTGATATCTTTTAGCTCGTTTGTCCAAACGATGCAAATGACATGTCCACGTGTTCGTCTTGCCACGAACTACGTGATGCTTGTGATAGGTTGCATGGTAGTTTTATTATTGCCTTGTTATCATCGTTGCAAAGTGCCATGTTCATATGTTGTGTTTTCACTTGTTATGAAATGCCATCTTGTTGAGCTCGTTGTAATCGGTGTGTTCACCTCTATGAAGCATGCTTGTGTGTTTTGGGATCACCTTCATATGCACTTTGATGAGGTGCTTACCCTTTGCCATGTTTAGTTTCGAGGTGACTTAAACATGCTCTTTTGTGTGCTATGATGATATTGCTTTTTTAGGACTTAGTGATTTTCACTAAGTCTGAAATCTGTAACGTTCCGATGCCATGTTCGTGTGATGTTGTAGGACAAAGCATGATAGTTTTGGGGTGGTTTTTGATTGTTCCTTGTAGTATATATTGTTGTCTTTCCATTCATGTCCTCACATGTCCATTTGAGTGGCTGTAGTATGTTTATCTTTTGCTCTAAAGTATCAATAAAATTCTGCTGCCAGAATTTTATTGCAAAGTTCAATATGTCCAAGATCATTGCTATTTATCCGTGACTCCGTTGGGGGTGCACTTTGGACCTAGTTGCTGTACTATATGTCTAGTTTGTGTTCAAGTCCTTTGCCATGCTTTTTGGGTGCTGTAGCTTAATTATTTTGAGCTCCCAAGTTGCTATGTTGCTGTAATTTTCAGCTTTCGCTCAAATCTTGTTTCGGGCATAACTTTTAGCCCGTAACTCCGATTTCAGCGAATCTTATATCAAACTTGGGTGTTTTTCTGTGTAGATTAATAATATCAGTTTGTTATCTTGCTTTGAGGTGTTTTGCTTGAGTGATGTTTTACGTGCTCCATGTGCATCCTTAGTGCATTCATCATGCATTCATGTTTATCGAGTGCGCATTGCATCTTGTTGATTGGTGCTTGGTGTGATTGTTTTGTTTAGAGCCGGAAGCTGAGACCGGGTACGAAGTTGAGCACGAGGTTTCCAACGAGGTTGAGCACGAGGACCCTTCTTACGATCCGAACGTCTTCTCTTCAGGCAAGATGACCGAACCCCGATAACATTACTATCTTTGCCTTTTGCTAGTAGTCTCGATCTATAGTTTTGCCTCGATGCCCTTGTTCTTCTTGTCAGCCTCCTACTTGTAACCAATTGCCATGTTTAACCACCCTACCTATGCAAACCGTTGCTTGGCTAAGTACGCTTCGCTCAGCCCTTCTTATAGCGTTGTTAGTTGCAGGTGAAGTGAAGATGCTTGCTCCATGTTGAAGTTTGGTTGGGTTATATCACACTATATAAATGCTTAAAATGAAATCATCTATATATTGGCAAGGGTGGAAGGCTAAGCCTTTTGCTTGGTGTTTTGTTCCACTCATGCCGTTAGGATCCGTATAAGCCGGTATTATGTTCCTTGATTATGCGTTCCTAACACGGTTGGGGTGTATGGGACCCCCTCGGTAAACCGCTAAGTGCTAAGTCTTTTCCAGCAAATCCCAACATTGGTACTATTTGCCTAATAACAAACTAAACATGCATAGGGAGTAATTAACCCTCTTTCTTAATCAACAACCCCGGGCCAGTGCTCCACATGAGTGTTGGTCCGAAACGGGGAGTCTGCGGGGCCGCCTTGGGGCAACCCGAGGTATCTGGTATCCACCCGTAGAATCGCCCATCCGGTCGTGTCCTGAGACCTAGATACGCGCGGCTACGATCAGGGTGTCGACACGCCGGGAGGATTTGCTGGATTAGCCTTACCTTAGCTCGGTATATCTTGAGCACGGGATTCCGAGGATACTCGGGTCTTCCCACTTTGGAGTTGCGACTCCGCGGATCGTGGGCTTGTAATGGGTCAAGTTGGAACACCCCTGCAGGGTTTGAACTTTTGAAAGCCGTGCCCGCGGTTATGTGGCAGATGGGAGCTTGTTAATTCCGGTTGTAGATAACTCGACACAATGATACTAATACACTACCAGTGTGTGTTCCGTGACTGTCAATTTCCGAATAGGGATTCGGGAGTTGAACACGGAGGGGTTATGATTGTGAGCTTGTAGCTAGGATCACTTCGTGATCACTTCTCGCCGATGCCTTCTCTTCTCGCTCTCACTTGCGTAAGCTAGATGCTAGTTGCTGCTGCAGACTTGTCCTTTTCTTCAGCCTTTCCCTCACCTAAAGGCTTTGATAGTTCTGTTACCCGGAGACGGGATTGCTGAGTCCTCTGTGGCTCACAGTTACTTCACACACCAGATGCAGGTCCAGCTGTGAGCTATCCAGGTGATGGCACCGAGCTGGATTGGGAGTACGACGAAGAGCGTAGTCGGTACTACGTGCGCTACCCGGACGATCAGTAGTGGAGTCTCTTACTAGGATTCGATCCGCCTGTGGTTTATTTATCTGAGTTTGGTACTTTGACTTTTGGCTTTTGCCCTTAGAGGGTTGTAGTGCTCTTAATGTATGATGTTTGAGACTTGTACTATAATTCTGTGACGTGGCGAGTGTAAGCCAACTATTTCAGTTTACTATCCCCTCTTTTACATGAGTTGTGCAAAGATTACCAGACTTGAGATCATTCTAGGATGGAATTATGCCTTTAAGTCGTGCCTCGACACGTAGGAGGTATAACTCCATCCTGGGCATTACAAGTTGGTATTCAGAGCCTTCTCCGACCTAGGAGCCCCCACTGTTTGATCGAACCGTTGACGGTTGAGTCTAGGCACACACTGAAAACTTTTTGAGTCCTATATTATATCGGAGAGTAGGATTTCTTTGCTTCTCATCCCCTTTCTCTCTGGTGAGGACTCCTGACGTCTACTCTTGTCTCTCCTATCTTCAAAATTTGCACAAATTTTTTTTTAGGAATCCCGCGAGTATTCTGGGATTGTTTCGATGTTCTTGTGACAAGGATATTGTTCCCGATGCCTCCTGTTACCGAGGAGTTGAGCTTCGAGGTATCATTGTAACAAGCATATCGCGACAGTACTAAATACTTAAGACGGCCGACATCGAAAATCTCCCCTATACGGCCAGTGGCAAGATAACCCCGACATCACCCAGTACTGGGGAGGTAGTTCGGGAGTATTGCCATAGCTTGTTATAGTGGATGCTTTTCGAAGGTCCGAGGTACACAGTTTCCGAGAAAGACTGGTTATGTGTTGAAGGATGGATACACCTGGATGTAGGTTAGAGTTGATTGCGCGGTGCTTCCCGTGTATCCCCAACACCTGATTGCATAACTGGAATCTTTCGGAAAACTATAGGTGGGTTTTATCCAGTAGATCGTAGGCATTCTTCCAACGAATGCAGGTTAGTGAGTTCGGGGTTCGACATTGAGTGAAGGAGTTATATGACCGAGGTTACTATCAGGAGTTGCATCTTAAAGGGTCCTTGGCTATGCTGATCCAGGGATTGCAAAACCTTTTCGTAACGCGTTCATATGCTTTCAGCACAAAGATGTTAGAACGAAACTCCTCTCTTGTGTTTGTTCCTTTTCTGTACCTTGTTGTTTTTCTTATTTTATCCTTTTGTTCCCTATGTGGCTTCTCGTGAAGATTGATGTTATCATTTAACTAAGAACATTCATTCGCTCCTCTTGTTCGGATGATTTCATTCGTTCTTATTGTTCGAATGATTATTGTGAAGACTTGTTGCAATTCATTCCATTGATTCAGCTTATTCCTTTTGTCAATCAATTGCTGATTCGTGGTCATCTCTTACAGGATGGCTCCGAAAAGGGTTCCGAATGCTAACCCAGAGGGTGAAGAGGTTCCAGAACGTCCTCCTTCACCTCCTCCTCCGCCTGAGGCTTGGAGAGCAATTATGCAGACTACAGCTCAGAACACTCAGTTGATGATGCAGATGATGCAGCAAATGCAAGCTATGCAAGCTAATCAAGCTAATCAGGGTTTTCCAATGAACCAAGGCAACTTCTTCCAGCAGCACCATGCTACTCTCAACCAGTTCCTGGCTAACAATCCTAAAGCTTTCAGTTACTGTGTCGACCCTCTTGATGCTGAGGATTGGTTGACCGACATAAAGAAGCATTTTGAGTGCAGTAACGTGAAAGAAGATGACTATGTGAAGTTTGCAGCCTTCCAACTGAAAGATCAAGCAGCTGACTGGTGGCAGCAGTACAAAGACTCAAGGCCGGGTCAAGTGATCTCTTGGGAGAATTTCTGCAGGGATTTCCGCTCGCATCACATTCCTACAAGTGTTATCGAGGGTATGCGTGAGCAATTCCGCAACCTCAAGCAGGGCTCCATGACAGTCTATCAGTATAATGTCAAGTTCCAAAACCTCGCTCGCTATGCAAAGCAAGACATTCCTGATGCAAAGAGTAAAATCTATCAGTTCCGTGGAGGTCTCAAAGATGAACTTCAGCTTGCTCTCACTTTGTTCGAGCCAGACGAATTCGATAAGTTCTATAACATGGCTTTGAAACAAGAAGCAGCTCAGCTTAAGATGGAGGCTTCTAAGAAGAGAATTCGAGATGCTATTCACTCTTCCTCGTCGTCTCAGTTGGCTGCAAAACAACAGAAATTCTGGCTTCCTCCTCCTCCAGTGATTCGAGCTCCATACAACAACTCCAACAACTTCAACAACTCCAACAACAAGAACTCTAGTGGTCGTGGTTTCTCCCACCCACCCAACCCAAGCAACCAGTCGAAGAAGCAGTTTCAGTCTCAAGGCTCCAAGTCCAGTGGCTCTCATTTCCGTCCTCTCTCTGAAGTGGTGTGCAACAAGTGTGGCCAGAAGGGTCATTATGCCAACAGATGTCCGAATCCGAAGCGTCTTCCTCCTCCTCCACCTGTGAGTTCAGCTATTGTCAGGCATGATCCAAAGGCTGCCAGGGTCAATCTGATGAATGCAGCACAAGCAGAGGCTTCTTCTGATGTCATTCTGGGTAACCTTCCAGTGAACTCTATCCCTGCTAAAGTGTTATTTGATTCGGGTGCATCATGCTCTTTCATGTCTCAACCATTTGCATCCAAGCACAATATTGCCACTTCAAATTTGCCTCAGAAGTTGCAAGTTGTTTCTCCGGGCAAGATTATGACTTCTAGTGTTTATGCTCCGGATGTTTCTATTCGCATGGGAGATTATCGTTTTCTAGTTAAACCGGTGATTCTTGGTCATTCTGACATCGACCTCATTCTCGGAATGGATTGGCTTTCTCAGCACGATGCTCACATTGATTGTGCTCAAAAGGAAGTCAAATTGACTCATTCTGATGAAGATGTGATTATCTTCGCCTCCAGGGATAATACTATTCGGCTTTTCTCTCTTAATGATAAGGGTGAAATTAATGCCATAGAGCAAATTCCAGTGGTGAACGAATATCAAGACGTCTTTCCAGAAGATCTTCCAGGCATGCCTCCACACCGTCAGGTGGAGTTTGTCATCGAACTCGAGCCGGGCACTGAGCCTGCTTGCCGGCGTCCTTACAAGCTCTCTCCGGATGAATTGAAGGAATTGAAGAAGCAGCTTGATAAGCAGGAGAGTATGGGTCTCATCAGACCGAGTACATCTCCGTGGGGCTGTGGTGTCTTATTTGTCAAGAAGAAAGATGGCACGGAGCGTCTCTGTGTTGACTATCGGCCATTGAACAAGAAGACGATTAAGAACAAGTATCCGCTCCCCAACATCAACGAACTCTTTGAGCAGCTCAAAGGAGCTAAAGTGTTCTCTAAGCTTGACCTCCGAATGGGCTATCATCAAATTCGCATTCGCGAGGAAGACATTCCCAAGACGGCCTTCAGAACGAGCTACGGTTCATACGAGTATACCGTCATGTCCTTCGGTCTCGCCAATGCCCCTCCTACCTTTTCAAGGATGATGCATTACATCTTCAACCCCTATACTGGCGAATTCGTGCTTGTGTATCTGGATGATATTCTGGTGTTTTCCAAGAATGAAGAAGATCACGAAAAGCACTTGCGTCTGGTTCTTGATCGACTCCGAGAGCATAAATTCTATGCCAAGTTCTCCAAGTGCGAGTTTTGGCTCGATAAGGTTTTGTACCTGGGCCACATCATCTCAGCTGACGGTATTGCGGTTAATCCCGAGAAAGTTGAAGCAATTGTCAACTGGGAAGCTCCTCAGAACGTCAAGCAGCTCCGCAGTTTTCTGGGTCTTGCCAGCTATTGCAGAAGGTTTGTTGAGAACTTCTCCAAGATTGCCAAGCCTCTTTCCAACCTGCTTCAGAAGAAAGTCAAATACTTTTGGTCTCCCGAGTGTGAAGTGGCTTTCAAAACCCTCAAAGAGAAGCTTGTCTCTGCTCCAGTTCTGACTCCTCCGGATGAAACCAAGCCCTATGAAGTGTTCTGTGACGCTTCTCTTCAAGGCCTTGGTGGTGTGCTTATGCAAGACAAGAAAATTGTGGCATATACTTCTCGGCAGCTCAAGCCCAGTGAGAAGAACTATCCCACACATGATCTCGAGCTAGCAGCTGTGGTACATGCTCTGATTACGTGGAGACATCTCTTGTTGGGCAGAAAGGTCGACATCTTCACTGATCACAAGAGCTTGAAGTACATCTTCACACAGCCGCATCTGAACCTCCGCCAGACTCGTTGGGTCGAGATGATCCAAGAGTACAACCCCAGCATTGAGTACACTCCAGGCAAGGCGAATGTGATTGCAGATGCTTTGAGCAGAAAAGCATATTGCAACAGCCTTCTTATCAAGCCGCACCAGCCTGAGCTTTGTGAAGCTTTCAGGAAGCTCAACCTCCAAGTTGTTCCGCATGGTTTTCTTGCAAATCTCCAAATTGCTCCTACCTTGGAAGATCAAGTCCGTGAGTCCCAGCTCAGCGATACCATGGTGAAGAAGGTGAAACATGGGATTGCAAAGGGCACTCCAAAATATAAGTGCTTCCGTGTTGATGAGAGAGATACCTTGTTCTTCGAGGACAGACTCGTTGTTCCCAAAGGTGATCTCAGGAAGCTCATAATGGAAGAAGCTCATGACTCTCTCCTTTCCATTCATCCTGGCAGTTCCAAGATGTACCAAGACCTCAAGCAATCTTACTGGTGGACACGCATGAAAAGGGAGATTGCCCAATTCGTGAACGAATGTGATGTATGCAGAAGAGTGAAAGCAGAACATCAACGTCCAGCCGGTCTTCTCCAACCTCTTCCTATTCCTGAGTGGAAGTTCGACCACATTGAAATGGACTTCGTCACTGGCTTTCCTAAATCCAAGCGAGGCAATGATGCTATCTTTGTGGTGATTGACAAGCTTACCAAAGTCGCTCACTTTCTTCCAGTCAAAGAATCAATCAATGCAGCTCAACTTGCAGAGCTGTACACTTCCAGAATTGTGTCTCTACATGGCATTCCTCAAGTGATATCCTCAGACCGTGGCAGCTTGTTCACATCAAGGTTCTGGGACTCATTTCAGTCCGCCATGGGCACGAAGATCAGATTCAGCACTGCATTTCACCCTCAGACTAGTGGTCAAGTCGAGCGTGTGAATCAGATCCTAGAAGATATGCTCAGAGCCTGTGTCATCTCCTTCGGCATGAAATGGGAAGACTGCCTTCCATTTGCCGAGTTCTCTTACAACAACAGCTTTCAAGCAAGTGCAGGCAAAGCACCGTTTGAAATTCTCTATGGCAGAAAGTGCCGTACCCCTCTCAACTGGTCTGAAACAGGTGAACGCCAACTTCTTGGCAATGACTTGATCTCAGAAGCTGAAGAAATGTGCAAAGTCATACGTGAGAATCTCAAGGCCGCTCAGTCACGTCAGAAGAGCTACTATGACGGAAAGCATCGTGATTTGGCTTTCGACATCGGTGATCATGTCTATCTCCGAGTTTCTCCGATGAAAGGAACCCAAAGATTCGGTATCAAAGGAAAACTTGCTCCTAGATACGTCGGGCCTTTCAAGATTCTTGGCAAAAGAGGAGATCTAGCCTATCAGCTCGAGCTCCCTTCCAACTTTGCAAATGTTCATGATGTCTTCCATGTGTCTCAGCTTCGCAAATGCTTCAAGGCACCTGAGCGCATGATTCCGTTTGAGGAGATTGATCTTCATCAAGACCTTTCCTACCGAGAGCATCCAGTTGCAATTCTCGAAGAAACCGAACGCAAGACTCGCAACAAGTCCATCAAGTTTCTGAAAGTCAAGTGGTCACATCACACAGACCGAGAAGCTACCTGGGAACGAGAAGATCATCTTCGTTCCGAGTACCCTTCCTTTTTCCAGTCCTAGATCTCGGGACGAGATCTTTTTGTAGTAGAGGAGAGTTTGTAATGCCCCGGATGTAATGCTTTCCCTTTTGGGTATATAATATATCTCCGGCTTCATCTATTTCCATTCTGGGTTCTTTGTCTTTCGGGCTTTCGTCGTTTTGTTGTATGAGTGTGTGGCATTCATTCATATCATGTAGACATGTGCATCGCATTGCATTTGTATTGTGGGTTGCATCCGGTTCGTCGTGTTTCTTCCCGTTGTCCGTTTCGCGTTCCGGAGCTCCCTCTCGTGTCCGTGACGTCCCGTAGGCCTACTTTGTTGTTCGGGCGTTTTACGTTACCGGTGTGCCGCGAGGTTGTTTTGTGTGTTGTTGTTTTGTTGTGTGCAACCCGCCTCTCAAATCTCGTCTCGTTTGGACTCCGTTGACTTTTCCATCCGTTGTTCGTGTGGGCCCGAAGTGCCTTCACTTCGTGTCCCGGAAACACCCCTACTGCAGTCTTTTATCTCCGTCTAGGCCCTTTAAAACTATCCCCGCGATCGGATCCGTCGGATCGCGATCGGAGGGCTCCTAGCGCCCCTAAATCCCCTCCTAACCCTAAAAACTGCTACATATAGACCCCCTAGTCTATTTGGGCATCCCCTTCTTCTTCCCCTTCTCCACTTTCTTTTTTTTTTCCTTCTTCCTCAGATCCAAGAAAAAAATCGTCTCGGATCCCGAAGGATCCTTCGATCCAGTCTCCAGAGCCGCCGCCGACCGATTCCTCGAGCGCAGGCCGGGGTCAACGCTCCTCCAGGTCGCAGCCGAGCGACGCCTGGGCCGCGTCGACCGAGCCGCGTCGACCGCGCCGCTCCGCATCGCTTCCCCGCGCCGGCCCGTACCGCTCCGGTCGGTCCCCACTTCGCCTGGGCCGGCCCGTACGACCGCGCCACCCCTCCGAGGACCGCGTCGCCACGCCGTCGCCAGGCCCCGCTTCGCTCCTCCGCGCTCGCGATCTGGGCCACCGCGCGGTCTCCCTCCGGCCCGCACGCCCTTCGCCAGCCGCAGCCGAGCGGGCCGCCGCCTCCTGCAACCCTGGGCCGCCTCGCCCCTTCGCCCTGCTGCACCGGGCCGCCTCCCGCCGAGGCCGCGGTGGGCCGCCGCCGCTCGTCCGCTCCGCTTCGCGCCAGTTTGGGCCCGCACCAGATCTGGGCCAGATCCGCCGCCGCCGGCCCGCGTCCGTTTTTTTTTCAGATCCAGAGGTTGACTCTAATCGACTAAGTCCAGTTTTACCTGTTCTGATATGCTAACTTTGACCTGCTGTAACTTTGTGCCTGTTGCTCCGTTTTGCGCGTGTGATATGTCCAGACGTTCGTGGAGATGTCCTCTACGTTTTACCTGTTGTTGTCATGCATGTTAGAGATCATCTAGACACTTGTTTTGCTGTTGCAAGAGTGCATCATGATATAAACTGCTGTTATGTGTTATTTTTGTGCCACCTTTGACATGTGATATCTTTTAGCTCGTTTGTCCAAACGATGCAAATGACATGTCCACGTGTTCGTCTTGCCACGAACTACGTGATGCTTGTGATAGGTTGCATGGTAGTTTTATTATTGCCTTGTTATCATCGTTGCAAAGTGCCATGTTCATATGTTGTGTTTTCACTTGTTATGAAATGCCATCTTGTTGAGCTCGTTGTAATCGGTGTGTTCACCTCTATGAAGCATGCTTGTGTGTTTTGGGATCACCTTCATATGCACTTTGATGAGGTGCTTACCCTTTGCCATGTTTAGTTTCGAGGTGACTTAAACATGCTCTTTTGTGTGCTATGATGATATTGCTGTTTTAGGACTTAGTGATTTTCACTAAGTCTGAAATCTGTAACGTTCCGATGCCATGTTCGTGTGATGTTGTAGGACAAAGCATGATAGTTTTGGGGTGGTTTTTGATTGTTCCTTGTAGTATATATTGTTGTCTTTCCATTCATGTCCTCACATGTCCATTTGAGTGGCTTTAGCATGTTTATCTTTTGCTCTAAAGTATCAATAAAATTCTGCTGCCAGAATTTTATTGCAAAGTTCAATATGTCCAAGATCATTGCTATTGATCCGTGACTCCGTTGGGGGTGCACTTTGGACCTAGTTGCTGTACTATATGTCTAGTTTGTGTTCAAGTCCTTTGCCATGCTTTTTGGGTGCTGTAGCTTAATTATTTTGAGCTCCCAAGTTGCTATGTTGCTGTAATTTTCAGCTTTCGCTCAAATCTTGTTTCGGGCATAACTTTTAGCCCGTAACTCCGATTTCAGCGAATCTTATATCAAACTTGGGTGTTTTTCTGTGTAGATTAATAATATCAGTTTGTTATCTTGCTTTGAGGTGTTTTGCTTGAGTGATGTTTTACGTGCTCCATGTGCATCCTTAGTGCATTCATCATGCATTCATGTTTATCGAGTGCGCATTGCATCTTGTTGATTGGTGCTTGGTGTGATTGTTTTGTTTAGAGCCGGAAGCTGAGACCGGGTACGAAGTTGAGCACGAGGTTTCCAACGAGGTTGAGCACGAGGACCCTTCTTACGATCCGAACGTCTTCTCTTCAGGCAAGATGACCGAACCCCGATAACATTACTATCTTTGCCTTTTGCTAGTAGTCTCGATCTATAGTTTTGCCTCGATGCCCTTGTTCTTCTTGTCAGCCTCCTACTTGTAACCAATTGCCATGTTTAACCACCCTACCTATGCAAACCGTTGCTTGGCTAAGTATGCTTCGCTCAGCCCTTCTTATAGCGTTGTTAGTTGCAGGTGAAGTGAAGATGCTTGCTCCATGTTGAAGTTTGGTTGGGTTATATCACACTATATAAATGCTTAAAATGAAATCATCTATATATTGGCAAGGGTGGAAGGCTAAGCCTTTTGCTTGGTGTTTTGTTCCACTCATGCCGTTAGGATCCGTATAAGCCGGTATTATGTTCCTTGATTATGCGTTCCTAACACGGTTGGGGTGTATGGGACCCCCTCGGTAAACCGCTAAGTGCTAAGTCTTTTCCAGCAAATCCCAACATTGGTACTATTTGCCTAATAACAAACTAAACATGCATAGGGAGTAATCAACCCTCTTTCTTAATCAACAACCCCGGGCCAGTGCTCCACATGAGTGTTGGTCCGAAACGGGGAGTCTGCGGGGCCGCCTTGGGGCAACCCGAGGTATCTGGTATCCACCCGTAGAATCGCCCATCCGGTCGTGTCCTGAGACCTAGATACGCGCGGCTACGATCAGGGTGTCGACACGCCGGGAGGATTTGCTGGATTAGCCTTACCTTAGCTCGGTATATCTTGAGCACGGGATTCCGAGGATACTCGGGTCTTCCCACTTTGGAGTTGCGACTCCGCGGATCGTGGGCTTGTAATGGGTCAAGTTGGAACACCCCTGCAGGGTTTGAACTTTCGAAAGCCGTGCCCGCGGTTATGTGGCAGATGGGAGCTTGTTAATTCCGGTTGTAGATAACTCGACACAATGATACTAATACACTACCAGCGTGTGTCCCGTGACTGTCAATTTCCGAATAGGGATTCGGGAGTTGAACACGGAGGGGTTATGATTGTGAGCTTGTAGCTAGGATCACTTCGTGATCACTTCTCGCCGATGCCTTCTCTTCTCGCTCTCACTTGCGTAAGCTAGATGCTAGTTGCTGCTGCAGACTTGTCCTTTTCTTCAGCCTTTCCCTCACCTAAAGGCTTTGATAGTTCTGTTACCCGGAGACGGGATTGCTGAGTCCTCTGTGGCTCACAGTTACTTCACACACCAGATGCAGGTTCAGCTGTGAGCTATCTAGGTGATGGCACCGAGCTGGATTGGGAGTACGACGAAGAGCATAGTCGGTACTACGTGCGCTACCCGGACGATCAGTAGTGGAGTCTCTTACTAGGATTCGATCCGCCTGTGGTTTATTTATCTGAGTTTGGTACTTTGACTTTTGGCTTTTGCCCTTAGAGGGTTGTAGTGCTCTTAATGTATGATGTTTGAGACTTGTACTGTAATTCTGTGACGTGGCGAGTGTAAGCCAACTATTTCAGTTTACTATCCCCTCTTTTACATGAGTTGTGCAAAGATTACCAGACTTGAGATCATTCTAGGATGGAATTATGCCTTTAAGTCGTGCCTCGACACGTAGGAGGTATAACTCCATCCTGGGCATTACAGGTCTACTTGCCTTGGCGTACCGCCCATGCTTTTGAGCCTCTACCTTTCTTTACAGCATAGTTAGCATTGGTTTGCGCAAATAATCCTGTCAATTGCCCAGCTGTAATTTGTTTACCTCGCTTTGCTGTTTTATCGTCTTTTGGGAGAGAGACATCACTAGTGAACATCATGGGACCCCGGTCCATATTACCATCACTGATCACACCCGCTATTTACTTCCTGTCCTTATTTCCTAGTTGCAGTCATACCTATCACTATTATCTCTTGTGTTTGATCCTTTGTAAACGACAAGGCCGGAGGGATTGACAACCTCTCTGTACTCGTTGGGAGCAAAGTTATTTGTATCTGTGTGCAGTCCTGTCAACCGCTAAGTATCTGGCGCCGTTAGCCGTTGACACCTTCTTGTCGACCATCGGAGTCTCACGGGATTCGATCCTTGGTATCTTGCCAAGGGAAACTTGCCGTTACGCTACATCTCAAACCTTCCACTTGGGGTAAACAACGAGGGGCGAGAAGCCATCAGCCACCGTATTGAACGAAAAAAACGTTCGCCCCGCTGTCAGCTCGGACCCACCGGAAGCGCCTCCTTATTACACACAAAGAAATGAATACCCCCTGCTGGTTGGGACCCACCATGGTGGGAGGCTGACTTGTGGGCCTACTAAGTTGACGAGGACGGAGTGCTTCGTCAACTTAGTCAATATGAACGATTCTAGCTCCAGTGACCGTACGGTGTCCATCCAACGGCTGTAGTGCTTCTTCAACCTCTGGTCTTGTTGCTCCAGCCGCCCAAAGCAGCGCCGGTCGTGCCGCATGCTCCAGCCTCCCGTAGCCGGCTGTGCTGCCGCGGAGGCCTCACCGCCCCCTACTATTCTCACCGCTGGCCAGGCCATGCCTCTACTCACCCAAACCCCCTATTATTCTGCGGCGACGGCAGCCTCACACCGCAGCGAACCAGTGAACCCTCGTACTCCTCTATGCATGGGCATCCACTGCTGCGTCTTCCCCGGCTTCGTGTCATCCCCTTCCTAGGCCTCGCCGTCGTCCACCGCCCTGGTGCTCTCGACGTGGCATTGTCAACATGGTCAAGGAACGGCTTCCATCGGACGTGGACTTTACGTGGAGAGGCTGACAGCTGGGTCCACGACGGCAGCAAGGAAGTGCCTCCTTATTACGCGGAAAATAATGATTCCTCCACCTGACAGCAGGGACCCACCGGACGGGCCACCGTTTTTCGCGAAAAAAATGTTTTCCCCCTGACTGCTGGGACCCAGCGGACGGGCCACCGTATTGCACGAAAAAAGGTTCCCCCCGCTGTCAGCTCGGACCCACCGGAAGCGCCTCCTTATTACGCACAATAAAATGAATACGCCCCCTGCCGGTTGGGAGCCACCCTGGTGGCTGGTTGACTTGTGGGCCTACTAAGTTGACGAGGACGGAATGCTTTGTCAACTTAGTCAATATAAACGATTCTAGCTCCACTTACCGTATGATGTCCATCCAACGACCGTAGTGCTCCTTCAACCTCTCGTCTTGTTGCTCCAGCCGCCCAAAGCAGCGCTGGTTGTGCCGCATGCTCCTGCCACCCATGGCCGGCTATGCTGTCGCGGAGGCCTCATCGCCCCCTACTATTCCCACCGCTGGCCAGGCCATCCCTCTACTCACCCACACCACCTGTTATTCTGTGGCGACGGCAGCCTCACACCGCAGCGAACCAGTGAACCCTCGTACTCCTCTACGCGTGGGCATCCACTGCCACGTCTTCCCCGGATCCACGTCGTCCCCTTCCTAGGCCTCGTCGTCGTCCATTGCCCTGGTGCTCTCGGCGCGGCATGGTAAACGTGGTCAAGGAACGGCTTCCATCGGACATGGACTGTACGTGGAGAGGCTGACAGCTGGGTCCACAACGGCAGCAAGGAAGTGCCTCCTTATTACGTGGAAAATAATGATTCCTCCACCTGACAGCAGGGGCCCACCGGACGGGCTACCGTATTGCGCGAAAAAACGTTCCCCTGCTGTCAGCTCAGACCCACCGGAAGCGCCTCCTTATTACACAAAAAAAATGAATACTCCCCTGCTGGTTGGGACCCACCATGGTGGGAGGCTTACTTGTGGGCCTACTAAGTTGACGAGGACGGAGTGCTTTGTCAACTTCGTCAATATGAACAATTCTAGCTCCAGTGACCGTAGGATGTCCGTCCAACGGCCGTAGTGCTTCTTCAACCTCTGGTCTTGTTGCTCCAGCCGCCCAAAGTAGCATCGGTCGTGCCGCATGCTCCTGCCTCCCGTGGCCGGTTGTGCTATCGCGGAGGCCTCACCGACCCCTACTATTCTCACCGCTGGCCAGGCCATGCCTCTACTCACCCACACCCCCTGTTATTCTGCGGCAAGGGCAGCGTCACACCGCAACGAACCCTCGTACTCCTCTATGCGTGGGCATCCACTGTCGCATCTTCCCCGGCTCCGTGTCGTCCCCTTCCTAGGTCTCGCCGTCGTCCACCGCCCTGGTGTTCTCTGCGTGGCGTAGTCAACATGGTCAAGGAACGGCTTCCATCGGACGTGGACTGTACATGGAGAGGCTGACAGCTGGGTCCACGACGGCAGCAAGGAAGTGCCTCCTTATTACGCGGAAAATAATGATTCCTCCACCTGACAGCAGGGACCCATCTGATAGGCCACTGTATTTCACGAAAAAAACGTTTCCCCCCTGACTGCTGGGACCCAGCGGACGGGCCACCATATTGCACGAAAAATATGTCCCCCCCACTGTCAGCTCGGACCCACCTGAAGCGCCTCCTTATTACGCACAAAAAAATGAATACACCCCCTGCTGGTTGGGACCCACCTTGGTGGCTGGCTGATTTGTGGGCCTACTAAGTTGACGGGGACGGAGTGCTTTGTCCACTTAGTCAATATAAACGATTCTAACTCCAGTGACCATATGATGTCCATCCAATGGTCGTAGTGCTCCTTCAACCTCTGGTCTTGTTGCTCCAGCCGCCGAAAGCAGCGCCGGTTGTGCCGCATGCTCCTGCCTGCCATGGCCGGCTGTGTTGTCACGGAGGCCTCACCGCCCCTTACTATTCTCACCGATGGTCAGGCCATCCCTCTACTGACCCACACCCCCTGTTATTCTGTGGCGACGACAGCCTCACACCGCAGCGAATCAGTGAACCCTCGTACTTTTCTATGCGTGGGCATCCACTGCCGCATCTTCCCCGGCTCCGCGTCGTCCCCTTCCTAGGCCTCGCCGTCATCCACCGCCCTGTTGCTCTCGGCGCTGCGTGGTCAACATTGTCAAGGAACGGCTTCCATCGGACGTGGACTATACGTGGAGAGGCTGACAGCTGGGTCCAGGGCCAGAGCAAGGAAGTGCCTCCTTATTATGCGCAAAATAATTATTCCTCCACCTGACAGCGGGGACCCACCGGACGGGCCACCGTATTTCGTGAAAAAAACGTTTCCCCCTGACTGTTGGGACCCACCAGCTACATCTTCGCACGCAAGGAAGTGGGTCCGGGCAACAACAAAAAACGATTCGCCCCCCCCTGATTGCTGGGACCCACCAGCTACATCTTCGCACGCGAGGAAGTGCCTGACAGTCGGGACCCACCTGGTCAAAGCGTACGTAGCGTTATCATTCTGGTCGCGAACGTGTACGTACATACTGGTCAATGTAGAGGCGCGCACGTGTCGCAACAGAGGCGCCCACATAACATGTTCACGTACGTACAGCGGCCAGGGCGCAAGAAAGTAAATACGGCCACGTACGTACATACGGGCGGGGTCTCGAATGCCTACTCGCGCGTACGTACGGCCAGGGCTCGTGTACATTGCTGGGTTAGAACGGCAAAACAGCGTCGTCGTCGTGTTCATGGGGAGCCAACCGGCTGGGTCGGAACAGAACGCGTTGTCGTGTTCATCGGGAGGGCTTGGACAGAACAGCCGGTGGAAACGAGGCCTGGCATACCGCAGAACGGTGGAAACGGCCTTGTGTTCGACCGGCCACGTTCGAAACGGGATCCTGTTCATCGGGAGGGGTCTGGCGTACTGCAGAACGGAGGAAACGGTCCTCGTACGGTCAAAACGGGGGTCCTGTTGATCGGGAGGGGTGTGGCGTACCACAAAACAGAGGAAACGGACTTGTGTTGGAGCGCTACGGTCGGAACGGGGGTCCTGTTCATCGAGAGGGGTGTGGCGTACCGCAAAACAGAGGAAACGGACTTGTGTTGGAGAGCTACGGTCGAAACAGGGGTCCTGTTCATCGGGAGGGGTGTGGCGTACCACAAAACGGAGGAAATAGACTTGTGTTGGAGCGCTACGGTCGAAACGGGGCTCCTGTTCATTGGGAGGGGTGTGGCGTACCGCAAAACGGGACTCCACGGGATACTGTTCATCTCCACCGTCGACCCCCTCTAGCCTCCACGGGCTACTGTTCATCCACCGTCGACCTCCTCCAGCCTCCACCTGCGACTGTTCAACCTCCACTACGCGCTACTCCACCGGCTACTGTTCAACCAACCCTCTCCACATGCTCCTGCTCAACCACCCCTCCATGGGCTACTGTTCATCCAGCCCTCCTCCGTCTACTGTTCATCCAGCCCTCCACGGGGTGGTCCTGTTCATCCAGCCCTCCACGGGGTCCTGTTAATGCAGCCCCAACCGGCTCGATCGAACGGGATCATGTTCATGCAGAGGCAACACCACGGGGTCTTGTTCAGCCACCCCCACCGGGAACTGTTCATCCAAACCCCCCCCCAGCAATGCTCACTATTCATGCAGAGGCAGCATCGATCGGCTTCAGTTAGCAGCAGTAGCGATGGAATCGCTCGATCGGGTTCAGTTAACAGCCATCGATCGATCGCTCGGGTTTAGAAACGCGTAGCCTGCAATGCAATCGCTCGGGTTGAGTTAGAGCCCAATGCCTCACTCGGGATCAGTTAGAGCCCAACGCCTCGCACCCACGCGCGTGCGTGTATGAGAGAAACACGCATCGCTCGGCCCCGACCACCCACCATAACCGGGAACACCCCGGTATTTTCCTCGCCCTTGCTTCTACCATAGTTTTTTCCGTCATGGACGGCCCAAAGAATGTCATGCAGCTACGTCTCCGGCCCGCCCAGGACGAAAAGCCCATTTTCTGTCATGATTTTTTGTCATAGAAGTAGGAACCCACCACATCTATGATGATACCGTGTTTTGTCAGAATTATTGTCATAAAAGTGTCATAAGTATGACAAAAAAAAGTTTCGTTCGGCCCAAAATGTCACGGATGTGTCTTTTTTTGTAGTAATATAGCAGGTGTGTGCAGAGCGAACCAGGCAATCAGACTATGTGGCTTTATTGCTTTCACTTAGCCATAGGAGTTTGACTATTGGGGCTAAGTACTAGCCCCTGATGCGTACCAAGCTTTCCGAACTATGGTGCCTGTTTGACGCGGCTGGGTGAAGACCAGCCCCTCGTATAACACGAAGTGGATCGCTATCGATCGACGTATAACACTAGGTTGCTGAATCGCTTGACTGGCTCTCGCCTCATCATGACAGTCAGTTTTTGGATTTTTCTACTAAGGTACTTGAATGGACAAACCAGAAGTACAATTGCAGTCGTTCTCCCTTTACTACCTTAGCCGAACAGTGCAGAACGTAAGGTGGCAAGCAGAGGAGTCGGGCAACCCAACTATAGACCAAAGACATGATTCGGAGCCAATGCATATAATGCAATATCTGGGACGCCCAACAGTTCCCTATAGATGTTCAGACTTTTTGGAGGTGGGCCAGGGTGAATACAACCCCTAGTATTAAATCCAGGTATTAAGGAATGTGCGGTGATCTGACCTGGGGGTGGAAAAAATAGAAAAAACTCCATGCGAATTGGAACCAGACTGCTTCTTTTATATCCCCACTACTGTAGGATGCTGCTAGAGCGACACTATGATCAGAGACCCTTTGAGAAACTGTGTGCGATGCAATCATCGCAAACGGTGGTGTATTAAAACCATCCAAAATGTGTAGAACATTTGCGAAGACGGATGCATGAAACACGGTTCTGATTTTAGTTGCGTGCGCGATGAAGGGCATACGGTTCAGTTCAATTAACTGTTTGCGATGAGGAGGAACAAAAGAAATGGGCAGCCAGATGAAGGCATGTGCGATACACGGCATACTGTTCACTCTGATGAACTGTTTGTGATTAGGCAACACAAAATAAATGGGCAGCCAGATGAAGGTGTGTGCGATATACATTATACGGTTCACTCTGATGAACTGTTTATGATTAGGTAACACAAAAGAAATGGTCAGCCAGATCAAGGTGTGTGCGATATACGCATGCGGTTCACTTGGCCCTTGTCGTCAGTGTGTGACCTCTTTGGCAACCGTTTGCTCCCCAGGCGCCTCTTCGTGTACCGTGGCAACCGTCCACCGCCTCTTCGCCTTTCCCTCTCGATTTGGAACTACTGTCGCATGCTCTTCCTCTCTCCTCCTTTTGCCTTCACCCTTCCTTCTGCCATTGTTCGATCGTCTTCTCCATGGAGGGAACAGGCCGGAAACGACCCCATTATTCTTGCCCCAATCTGAATGATGACGTGGTGGAGGAACTCATTGATCGGTGCGACGTCATCACCTCGGCTAGCATGGTAGGTTCGTTCAAGAACATTCTCATCTCAACTAATAACATCTTTACAAGGAACCCAAGGGTCCAGGAGCGGTTTGATCTCCCCTATCTTCTTCGCCGTGACCCTGCTGACTGGCACGGAGATGAGGGAAGCCTTGCCTTGTGCAAGTTGAAGCCGCTTGATAATGATACGTATGATGTTAAGATGCCATCGTTTGAGGGCAAAGCTTGGGCAGGCACAAATGGAGATAGGGTTGTCTATATTGGGTACAACTGCGAGTGGGAACTTGTGAATGTGTACACTTGTCACCGAGTTCCACTTCCAAAAATCTCAGATGACTGCCCAGAGGTTGAGTACACCAGTATTCTATGTGAGTTCAAATACGATCATGGTGACTTTCGTCTACGGAAGATAGCAATTTGTTGAGTTCCCAACCGCTCTTGGGATTACATGAACTATGAAGCTATTTCTATCCTCGACAAGCTTGTTGCCGTCCTTACTTGCACGCCTCGATGGATATTGCTAAAAAATCAATTTTTGTACATGGATGAGTACTGTGATGCAATTCAATACGAGGGTCTTGTGTTTGCTGCCACCACCCGTGGCACTGTTTTTGCATGGAATCCTGATGCTTTCGGTACATTTGTATTCCACCGTAATTATAAATGTTTCATCCACATGCATGTGGGTTAGCTAGTTTACCTTTACTAATTAACCTTCTTGTGTTTCCAAGGTCCTGTCAACATTCCACCAACTATACTTGAAATTTTTTATAACCAAGGGGGAGATGACAATGCTGATGATGATGAGCATGAGGACGAGCAGGACCCATATACTCAGTGGCGTCTGGCAACTTATTCCGATGGATCACCTCTTCTTGTTTGTATATAGGGCATTGCTGATGTTACTAAGGAAGCATGTGTTGACTCGCATGGTCGCACTCTCCGGACCTATTCCAACATCCGTTGCAGGGTATTCGGGATGGATACTAGTGTACTAGCACCAACACCTTCTCCCTGGTTCGATATTGAAAGTCTTGGAGGATACTCGCTCTTCCTTGGACAAAACTATCCAATGATGGTGGAAGGTGATCCAACTGCTGTTGACGCGACGTTACTACCATTTATGAGAAGCAAATGTATCTATACCTCGTACGTTGCTATGCTTCCCTACCGTCCCAATATGTGTCCTGACATAGGTCGCTTCAGCCTGGATGATCAGTCCTGCGTTGGTCTCAAGTTTGAGAGTAGCTGGCCCTTCCCAGAGAATCACTTCTAGTTCAAAGCAAGCGTATCCAACGCCGACGAGTGGTTGAGCTGAAGTTCATTTCGTCCCTTTGTTATTTGTTGTGTGAGAAAAACTTTACTAGAATGTTTTGTTGGAAATGATCTATAATCCAACGTGTATCCTCGTTGTCATTGTGGGCTGGTGGCTTGTTGTATGTAATCAATGGTACATTTGCATATGCGTCCATCAACTCACGCCTGCTAGTGGTGTCCATATGAACAGTGCTAGTGATTTTAGTTGCAAAAATTAGATAGTGCTAGTGATTTTTAGCTGCATATTTTGAGAAATCACAGTGTTACAAGGTTGACAAATGGCAATGTTACTAGATAAAAAATGTCAATCTTTCCAGTTTGACAAATGGAAACATACCCAAAATGACATATATGCAAATCTTACCCAATTGTTTGTACGTGTTGCACACGGGTCATGCAAAATAACCGTTTGCGTTGAAGGGGTGCAGAAATCCTGCTCGGCACATTTTCCCTTGGCTTCCTTGGGAAGCTGTCGGTTTGCATCCGGGTGTTCTAACTAAAACGTTTGCGATGAGTGTTTTATATTTAAAACCCATTGATGTTTTTTGTAAAACAAAATCGTTTGATAAGTCTGTACATTAAGAGATAAAATGCAAGTTCATACAAGCATATCTTTCATTTAGTCACATTGCGAATTTATATTCATATGATCGAGAATTCGAGTACAGTATTAAACCCCCAAAAAATCTATTTCCGGCGGTAGCCGAGGAGGCGTGCCGTGATGTCGTTCTTGTTGTCGTCCTCCGAGATGCCGTTATTGAAGTCTTGAAGGCAGCACAAAATGTTCTTCACTTGTAAATCTAACATCATGTCGTCGCGCGATCAACGGGCGGGGCGCGGGAGGATGGCAACTGGCGTCGCTGAGGGGGGCGCACGCACGGGCACGGGCACGGGCGCGGCGGGTCCAGCCAAATGCACGGGAGCAGACACCACAGTGGGTGGAGGGGCGCACACGAGCACGAGCACGGGCGCTGGCGCTGCCATGTACACAAGCTCGCGCGGGTCCGTGGAGACCTCATTGACTCCCGTGGCTTCCAGCTCTGCGATAGTGCTCGGCAACTAGCCCATCAATGCTACGGGGTTGGCGCTGCCGCGGGCGCGAGGATGGGAGCTGGGATGGCAGCGGGTGCAGCAACCGCCGCGGCCAGCTCGTTCTGGGCCATGTCCATGAGGCCCCATTCCTCCTTATTTTCTATCTCCTCCAGCTCGGAGTCGACTTCACCAAACTTGAAGACTAGTGGCAGATGATCGTTCTGCGCCATGGCGTTGGTGGAGGTCTGCGGGACATAGGGGAATGGGAGGTGAACAGTAAGGCCGCCTGTATTACACAGCGGCTCAGACGCCATTAATGGAGAGGAAGGCGTGTGGCTATGGAAGTCAAAGGGCCTGCTTCCTAGTGAGCATGCGCAGCGTAGAGCTCGCACGCTTCCCGGTGAGCCTGCGCATTGGAGGACAACTTGCACGCCTCTCGGTCAGCCTGCGCATCGGACTGCGCTCGCACACCTCCCGTTCTGTCAAGGTCAAGCAATTGTCCGCATGGCACCTCCTACAGCCATTAAAACCAAGACACGTGGTGTCACGTGAATGGTTAACAGAACGCACACGGTTTGAATTCTACAAATGTTTGAGATATTAAAGTGGCAGCTATTTTTTCAAAATGCCTTTGTTGGCTGTCATTATTCGAGTGAGCCTTCTCTCAAAATGGACACAAAAAATTCCACGACATGTCGGGTGCCATTCCATGATAGCATGCCAAGTTTCATGAATTTCAGACGAGTTTTGGATTACTGGAATTAAAAACTAGGCATCTCAATGTTTTGCCGGCAATCAACGGTGCCCTGGTGTTTGAAATTCATTCCCATTTCTTGCATGGGGCCTAAGCATGCACCCAAGGACACATATTTGATTTTTCAACCAATTTATATGCACTGGAGCATGTGCATGTAGTTCAAATTTGAATTATGCACATAAATGCATTGAAAACTCAGTTAATGCATAAAAATGTCCAAACGAACCCCGAAATTCCCAAAAATTGACACAACACTCCTGTTGTTATATCTTGACACGAGAATTTTCTTAAAAGCAATAAGAGGCAATGGATATCGTTTCATCCCCAAAGGTGGGACGTTCCCTACCGAAACCATCATGCTTGTTGTGAGAAGCTCTGTTTTGTGAGAAGCATATACCCGAACCTACCCCAAATGGGACATTTTTTTACCACGGCATGTTGATGCCGCTCCATGATAGCATGCCAAGTTTCATGAATTTTAGACAAGTTTTGGATTTACTAGAATTTAAAAACGAGGCATCTCAACATTTTGCCGGCAATCAACAGTGCCCTGGTGTTTGAATTTCATTCCCATCTCTTGCATGGGACCTAGCAATTCACCCAAGAACACACATGTGATTTTTCAACCCACTTTGGTGCATTGGAGCATGTGCTTGCAGTTCAAATTTGAATTATGCACATAAAATTATTAGAAAACCCAATTAATGTATAAAAAAGGCCAAACGAACACCTAAAAATTCCAAGATTAAACACAACACTCTTGTTGTTCTATGTTGACACCAGAATTTTTTTGAAAGCAATAAGAGCCAATGGATATTGTCCCGTCCTGAAAGGTGGTACCTTATCGAAACCATCATGCTTGTATTGAGAAACTCTGGTTTGTGAGAAGGTTATACCCAAACCTGTCCCAAATGGGACAAAATTTTCAGCATGGCATGTTTATGCCGTTCCATGATAGCATGCCAAGTTTCATGAATTTCAGACGAGTTTTGGATTTACTATAATTTGAAAACCAGGCATCTTAATGTTTTGCCGGCAATCAACGATGCTCTAGTGTTTGAAATTCATTCCCATTTCTTGCATGGGACCTAAGCATGCACCCAAAGACACATATTTGATTTTTCAACCAATTTATATGCACTAGAGCATGTGCATGTAGTTCAAATTTGAATTATGCACATAAATGTATTGAAAACTCAGTTAATGCATAAAAATGTCCAAATGAACCCCGAAAAATCCTAAAAATTGACACAACACTCCTATCGTTCTATGTTGACACGAGAAAAAATTTGAAAGCAATAAGAGGCAATGGATATCGTTTCGAATCCAAAGGTGGGACGTTCCCTATCGAAACCATCATGCTTGTTGTCAGAAGCCCTGGTTTGTGAAAAGCTAATACCCGAGCCTGCCCCAAATGGGACACATTTTTTACCACGGCATGTTGATGCTGCTCCACGATAGCATGCCAAGTTTCATGAATTTCAGATGAGTTTTGGATTTACTAGAATTTAAAAACCATGCTTCTCAACGTTTTGCCGGCAATCAAAAGTGCCCTGGTGTTTGAATTTCATTCCCTTCTCTTGCATGGGACATAGAAATTCACCCAAGGACACACATCTGATTTTTCAACCAACTTTATTGCATTGGAGCATGTGCTTGTAGTTCAAATTTGAATTATCCACATAAAATGCCTAGAAAACCCATTAAATGTATAAAAAGGCCAAACGAACCCCGAAAAATTCCAAGATTAAACACAACAGTCCTGTTGTTCTATGTTGACATTAGAAAATTTTTGAAAGCAATAAGTAGCAACGGATATCATCCCATCCCCAAAGGTGGTACGTTCCCTATCGAAACCATCATGCTTGTTGTGAGAAGATCTGGTTTGTGAGAAACTTATACCCAAACTTGCCCCAAATGGGACAAAATTTTCACCACGGCATGTCGATGCCGCTCCATGATAGCATGCCACTACTAGGGAAAACCGTAGTAGTAGCGCTTGAAATATGCATAGCAGTAGTGCTGGGTCCAGTGCTACTCCTAGCACGCTACAACTAAGTTGTAGCAGTAGCGCTGGTATGGGCAGTGCTACTGGTAAGTACTGTTAATAGTAGCGCTTCCTAGACCAGTGCTACAGCTAACTATCTGTAGCGCTTGAACAAATGAAGTGCGGCTGCTAACCCAGCGCTGCTATTAGATGCATTCCAGTGCTGCTGCTAGTATTCGTGCTTTCACAGATTTACACCCCCTCTACGTATTTGTGATGCATTTATACAGGCTCTATATAGTAGTTTCATCACATCATACTAAATATACAATATTCTCATCATATCATGGACATACAGTACTCTCGTCATACCATCATCATCATTCAATACAAATTTCATCACATTTCGAAAATAGTGATACACAAGAGTGATCATGTCATGTCTCGAATAAGTGCAAATGCATGGTTATGGCACACACACGAGTTTCATCATATCTATCTAAACCATGATGTAGAGGAGAAGAGCAATCAACATGAGCAAGAGCGCGACTATGTAGTACTTGAGGCACCGGTGGTCTCGCCCCCGCTCATGCCGAAGTGTCCACCTCATGTAACTACTTTCCGCTTCGGCTCTGCTGTCGAACCCTCTGTGGCTAGCACCTGGGTACTTGTACACATGTGCCTGAGCGTCTGGCCAGTTATCGTAGACTCCTGGAACCCTCCCAACAAACACGATGTAGCAGTCCTTCGCCATCTGTGATCTATGTACCTGCATCAATAGTTGATCAATTGAACGATAATATGCAACATAATGTACTTAAGAAAACAAAGAGGCATAATTAGCAAAATACAGGCAACTTATAGCAAACATAAGTGACGAAGTTCCTCATACCCAAACTAATTAACTAGAGCGATCATTCCTCCATGTCAGCTGTCCAATCTTCATAGTCAGGGAGGAAGCACCCGAGCTTCTTGAAAGGCTTAAGGTCTAGACGTTGAGCGAGTAGCAGTGCTTGGACATCATCCCGCGTCATTGTTGGCCCATGGTAGAACATCCCTGTTGTTTCGAGGACCTGCTTCATCATCACTTGGGCAAGTTCACACTGGACGTGATAAAACTCAGCTCGGATTCGATGATCCTGTGTCTTTCCTATGCTTGTGGCCCAGCTGATAATCTCGGCATCTTCGGTAGTAGGTGACAAGCAAAGGCGTTGATTATCCCTTCTGTGCTCGAGTAGGTGATGCATGAGGTAGAATCCATCAGCTTGACAGATGTGTAGTTGATGGATGCAGTAGAAGTCGGTCTTATGGCGGAAAACCAGCCCATTCTTCCTGTGCCTTTTCACCTTGATATATCCACCAGACAGGCTGAAGGTAAACAGGGCACTATCGAGAACACTCTTTACGTGCGTGTAATCCTTTTTCTTGATGTTCTTCTATGAGTCCAAGTACATAGCAATGGAGTATTCCGGGTACAGAACGATGAGCACGGCGCTGCCCCCGCTACGCAAATTAAGTACACCTCAAATTATCCTCCATGCTTGCAAAGGAATGATTAACACTTACAAAAGGATATGAGTGGATGACTTACGTGGGATGATAAGGCAGGATAATCTCTTCCTTGTCCTTATTAGCAATCATGAATTCGTCGAGGTACTTGCTCGCATATTCACGGTGCTCTTTGCAAACTGCCAAGAAGCTCTCGTGCATATAGAATGGGTCCGCGACGCAGATATATTGTATGTTCTCGATCCTGATGAAGTAGTTGAGAAACAGCGCATACATGCGGATGAACTAGAAATCCAGCTTGGTCATGTGGAACATGTCGAAGATGTAGTCAAATCGCAGGATGAACTGATTCACGGGCCAGGTGTCGACGTACAACTTCCCACCCGGCACCTGAGCCGCGTAAAGCGGGTATCCTGGTTTTTTTACGATCAGAAGGCTTTTCTCTCTGGCCAGCACATCTTCATGGAGTCTCCTTAGATCATTGTTCAGTATGTGATCTAGCACTTTGGCAGGTAGGATCGGCTCGCCGGCGACATGGAAACGATTCTTACCTTCGACGGGTATTCTGTCTACCACCCGGGGCTTCAGAGGTGGCTCATTGCTTGAAGCAGCTCTAGTGCCTTTAGGGCCTTTCCTGTCCGGCCTCCTCCTTTGCTTCTTGGTGGGTGGCGGTAGTGAGCCCCCCATACCTTCCCTAACCATCACCCCAAGTGTTGTTGGGCTAATCATTGGACGGGCCTCGGGGGGTTGCTGGGTAGAGGCGGCAGGTGTCTCCTGCAAGGATTGCTTGAAGAGAGACTTTTTGCATTCCTCCTTAGGATGTTCCGTCTCCAGCGAATCAGGCAGCATCAAGTCATCATCTCCATGCTCATAGCCTGAGTCTTCGTCGTCCCCCATCAACCTTCCATCATCATAGGCGGTATTGAAATACTTGTCCGGTACTTCATCATCATCATCATCCATGTTATCATCAAAATTTGCTTCTTCAAAAGTGGGGGCGACATGATATTACACTAATGGAGGCTCTCCCTCGCGTCGTCCTCTATCACCCGCCACAACAGGTGCAGGTAATTTGGTTGGTGGGGTGGTGTTGATACCTTCTTGAGAAGGTGGCGTTGGCATGATACTGGGCGCCTCGAGACGAAGAAGAGACTTGGGCCAAGGCAAGAACCAGTTCTTGCATGCGCCAATCATCTTAGGGGTCTCGTCGGCATTGACTGGTACCGGATGAGGCAAATCCCCGAAGCCCGCTAAGACACTGGCCACGTTAACCTTGAAGACGCCATCGGGCATCTCTCAGTTGTGGAACATGCGGTCCTTGGGCTTCACGATCATTGCCTTTCCCACGGCCACCTTCTGGCCCTTGATGTCATAGAGTAGGGTGCATGGGGTGTCATCAGCCTACGAAGGAGACATGTCTGCGATGTCAAACACCTGAAAGCCAACTAAAATAGAAGACTATAGACATGCTGCTGAAAAGGGTATGACGCATAATTACCATGAGGGCGTCGAGCTCAACCAACGATGAAGGCCCGCCGAGCATGCAAGAGATGGAGGTCGGGCTGCTATGAACAGGAGCAGGACCTTTTGCGGTTGCTTGAGCAGGTGCTAGTGTTCTGGTGTTCACCGAATTGGTCCCGACAAAGCTGGGAAGGGGAAAGTCCTCCGGCCATGCATTTGGATTGTTCTTCGTGAAATCGAAAAGTGCCGGAAGCAAGCTGACCACCGCGTTAGTGACCGCTTCATTGACGGCCCCGAGCAACTCTTTTTTGGTCTTAGCTTTGGTCTTATCGACCGCAATCTTGACCTTCTCGTCGATGCTCTGCTGAGTGACGACCGAGGATCTCTTCTTTCTTTCCTCTGGATCCTCGTGGTAGCACGTCTTCCATGAGGCACCATCTTCGACGACGTGCACACATCCAAAGGATGGCGGCTTGTCAACCGGGACGTTTTTCAGTATGTTCAGGGCCCGGTTGAATGGGGTGTCCCACTTGGGCCTCGCCGACGACTATGATGACTCGTTGCTTTCGGCTGCCTTTTGGTGCTACTCTTTCTGCAAAAGGAACGTGGATGCTTTACTAATGTGACAGAACATGCAGTCGAATTGATTGGAAGCTAATATGATAATGTGGTAATATAACAATTACCAGAAGTCTCATGAACTCCCTCGTGTTCGGGTCCGTGTAAAATATCTTTTTGACTTTGTCCCACTTGTACCCGGCCCTGATCCAGTCATGCTCCAACGGGTCGGTGAACTCCGCCAAGGGGCCTGGGATTTCATGACTTTCACGTTCGGCGTCCTCCTTGGCCCATACGTGCCTCTTTCCCTCGTAGCCACGGCTTTCGAGGCGGTGGGGAGGCGTGTTCCTGGCCTGGAGCGCCTTCATTTTCTCCGACTTTGCCTTGACACTTTCTTTACCACGATTCTCGATGAATTTTGCAAAGTCCTCTATCGTTATTGACGGATTATCAGCATGAATCTTGGACCATGGTTCATTCTTCGCAATCGCTTTTTTCACCCGAACTTTCCAGAAGGACAGGTCGTTGGTGAATGTCACCATGGCCTTGTTGTTTGTCTTTTTCATGCCAGGATCGTCCCACGGATCTTTATATTAGCCTTCATTCCGGCCGGGGAACAGGAACCTACTGTGCAACTTTTCTTTAGGAGCATGTGCTCCATATGTGGTATCAGCCTCAACCTCTCGTCGTTGGTGTTGGCGGTTTCCCAGAGGAAGCATCCAAGTTGATTTCCCCAGCAAGAGCGCGCATGCTCCGGCGCCGTTGGCTCTGACTTCTTGGGGTGCATCTCCGTGACCACAATTTTTCTGATGCCAAGCTCGTTTGGTTTCCGTGTCCTCTTCTTCTTCGGTGCTTTACCGGCTATGACAGCATCGTTGTCAGTCTCGGTGGTGGTGTCGGTCCCGGTGCTAGTGCTGGTGCTGGCGTCGGTGTTGGTGTCGGGGTTGGTGCCACTGCCTCCACCATGCAACCCCATCTGGAGTTCGTCCAAGTAATCGAAAAACAGATTTGCTACATCGATGGGGTCTTCGAGGCGAGCAGAACCACCCACGACTTCGGCATCGGTAAACATGTTTCCTATTGATCAACAATTATAAATAAAGGATATAATGAAGAGGAAAAAGGGGCCTATGTTTGGTCGGAATGTTGATTCATTCCCCTTCCGGCAAATCCCGGGTACTCCATATGTCCTAGTTTCTAGCACAAGTCATGCAGAAAAGCACGGAAATTTTCGGGATGACCTTTGCTTAAAAGTGGACATATGGAGCACCTAAAGTTTTCTGGAACGGAAATGAATCAACGTTCCGGCAAAACATAGGCCACTCAGATATTTTTCGACAATTGGCACAAGTTCATATAACAGATTTGAAGCTGTCTGAAGAGAACATGGCAACATCATATGACAAATTTCCAGGACTTAGCAAATTAACCAAGTGTTAAAAACAGCAACAATGTATAGGCTATATGCTACTGTTTTTTATAAATTCTAGCTACTGTTTTATACCTACAAAAACCAATTTGCTATAGTTCTAGCTACTGTTTTTTATAAATTTATAGGTATTTTATATACCCTAAACTAAATTTCCTAAAGTAAATTGCTCTCTCTCTCTCTCTCTCTCTCTCTCTCTCTCTCTCTCTCTACTACATCTCCTAGCAAAATTTCCTAAATTTCTCCTAAATTTCTTAAATTGCACCTAAATTTCCTAAACAAATTTCCTAAATTTCCCTAAACTAAATTGATCTCTCTCTGCTACATCTCCTAGCTAGGGTTCATACATCCAAATTAGAGAGAGAGAGCAGAGAGCAGAGCTAGAGAGAGAGACAGAGAGAGGAGAATAGGGGAGAGGAGAGGGAGATGCTTATGGGGCGATGGAGAGGGCAGCGGTGTCGAGGGAGGGCGTGGGGCGAGGGCCGGCCAGGTCGAGGGCGGGCGCAGGGGCGGCAAGGTCGAGGGCGCGGGTGCAGGGGCGGGGGAGAGG
>LR738712.1:569793621-569865088 GCA_902687465.1 Secale cereale
ATATATATAGGTTTCCGATCAGCTGCGTCGACGACGTTTCACATTGAGCTTCTTCCCTTTCTTGTTCGTTGCCGAGTAATTGAGCCCCTCCTTGTGACTTTTCCAGAGCCATGGATTATGATCTTTCTTAGGTAATGTAGTATTGATTCTTCTTTTCATGTATGCTTCATCGTCATCGTCATCCTCCCTCGTCGGGTTGCCGTATTGGTCGTAGTCTTCCTCGTTGGCTACTCCATCCATTCCGACGATGCTCCTTTTGGATCTCCTCACGACAACACGGCTGGGATTGGCCGGGTCGGTTATGAAGAAGCATTGTGTCACGAGCTTAGCATGTACCCATGGCTCATTTGGGCGATGATGTTAACGTTCACGGGAGTGCTCTTCGCGTCGGGTATAGACATGGTGGTGAAATACTTGTTTTCTCTTACGACGTCCTTGGCCCATCTGACACGGAACATCGTTGCATCGTGCATTCCAGCATAGTCAAGCTCCTAGATCTCTTCGACCCTTCCGTAGAATCTTTCAGTTGTGCCGTTGGCGTCAGTCGAGCATTGAATTGTCACCCCAGAGTTCTGGTAATCACTGTCCATGTCTTTGGCCTCCGTGTAGAACGTGTACCCATTGATATCGTAGGACTGATAGGTCGCGAGCTTGGGCGCGGGGCCAAGTGCTAAGGCATGTATGATCAATCCGTCTAAACTGCCCTCTTCCGGGGGATTTTGAAGAACTTGCTCTTCGAACCAACGCAATAAAGTGGCGTTGTGCTCTACAGTAACTTCTTCATCGATCTTGAGCATCCCCTTATCACGATACTTCTTTGCGATGCTTTCTTTGTTCTGTGCCACATAATCATCTACCACATCTAGGTGTTGTAGCACTACTAAGTTAGCCCTGTCAAAGTCATTCCGTCGATCCGAGTAGTCCACGTGCAATTTCCTCCGACCATTGTTGTGACCATCTCCTTTGAGCTTCCCATCGTGTTTCTTGACGGGCAAACCAACAATAGGGTCTCTGACACCTATATATTTCTCGCAAAAGGAGATGCACTCATGCATCAGATACCCCTGGACAATGCTCCCTTCGGGACGGGACATGTTACGAATGAATCCTTTGATGACCCCATTCATCCTGTCGAATCGCATCATCATGTGAAGGAATGTCAGCCCAAGGTCGATGATGTCGTCCACGATGTGGTCACACAGATGCACCATGACGTCAAAGAACGCGGGCGGGAAGTACATCTCAAGCTCACATAGTATGACAACGATCTCTTCCTGTAGTCTTAGGAGCTGCTTCACACTTATGGACTTTCGAGATATAACATCGAAGAAGTTGCGGAGACCAGTAAGCATCTCACGGACGTGCTTGTCCATTATCCCTCTAATGGCAACCGGGAGTATGTGTGTCATCATCACATGATAGTCATGAGACTTCATCCCGCTGAACCTTTTCTTCTTGGGGTCTAGAAATCTTCTTATCTTCCCACAGTAACCGGAACTGACTTTGATTCCCATAAGGCACTTGATGAATTGATCGATCTCCTTCGCACTTACGGTGAAGCAAGAAGGGGGGCAATAATTCTCCACCTTCTTGTTGACTTTTTTGCCCCTTTCCCCCTCCTCTTTCTCCGTATCCGTCTCCTCCATCGAATTTTTATGGTGGAGCTCTTTCCTGATCTTCAAATCTTCCAAGTCTTTCCTTGCCTTCGGCCCATCCTTGGTCTTCTCCGGCATGTTCATCAGTGTGCCAAGCAAGCTCTCAAGGACATTCTTTGTGATGTGCATTTGATCAAGGCAATGAGGTGTGTCATGATTGGGCCAGTACTCCAAGTCCCAGAAAATAGACCTCGTTTTCCATACCTTCAGCGGCGGCTCCGGCGCCTTTTTGATCTTTCCCGACGCGGGGCATTGTTCCCAGTTTCTCAACAGCTCGTCGATTTTGGTGCCGCTCCTCTTACGTGGAGGTCCTCGAAGCTCAGCCAACCCATTGAATATATCTCCACGCTTTCTCCATGGGTCATCCTTCTCGAGCCATCTACGATGCCCCATGTACACGATTTTCCCGGACCCGCCATCTTTCGTTGACGTAAGCTGCTGAGATGTTGTATCATCCATGCACCCCTGCATCCCTCGCAATCTAAAAAATATCTGCTCGCCCTTGATCCATATTTTCAGTAGCCCCACCTTGTTACTCCCGCCTAGTAAAATTTTCAGTTGCCGCAATATTTCCTCAAAGACAACCTTGCCCCCCTCCATACACACCCCAAAACCTCCGCTCACACAGTCACACACAACCCTCGAAACCATTGGTAGATCGCCGCCATTGCCGGTGCCTCCATCCTGAACCTCTGCCTGTGTGACGGGGAGCTCGAGGAGCCAATGGCCAAAAAGGGGTTTATCGCGGCCTTTTCGCCTGACGCCGGCGAGGTGGCCACCGAGGTGTCCCCGTCGTCCTCCGCGGGCCCGATCTGCCATCGTCGGTCCCCCATCTGCCCGCCCCTGCGCCCCTACGCCGGTTCGAGGACTTCCCCGTCCTCCCTCGGACCCGGCAGCCGACGAAGTCCTACCTTGGGGTCCGACAGCGGCGGTGGGAGACGTGGGTCGCCGAGATTACAGATCAAGATACCCACACCTGTCGGTGGCTCGGAAGCTTCCACACGGCCGAGCTCGCGGCCATGAAGTACGACCGCTGGCTGGTCTGCTACCACAACGCAGCGGCTAGGCTCCACCGCCAGCACCTGGAGCTTGTGGAGGCGGCGCGGGCGATCTTTGCTGGCGTAGAGGGCAGCGAGGTTATCTTGCTCTCCTACGATGACGAGGTCGAAGGTGGCAAGGACGGCGGCGCAGACGGCGGCGAGGTTATCGTGCTCTCCTCTGATGATGAGGTCAAAGGAGGCGGCGACGGCGACGTGGACGGCGTCGAGGTGGGCCTCGAGGACGAGGAGATCGACGTCGACGAGTGGAGGAGTGCCTTCCGCAACGAGCCCGACAACGGTATTGGCCCGGACCCGTCTCGCGGCACATCGTACAAGACGAGGAAGGATTGGCTCGACCTCTACTTCGACCGAAAGTAGTTTAGCTTAGTTTAAATTTATGTTATATGTTCGGTTATGCAAACTATCTATGTTTATATTTGAATGATGCTACTTTCGGCTGAACCTGCTTTGAACTTGATCAAATTGAAGTTTACAACCTTAAGTTTAGGGGATCAACTAGAAAAGGCTAAAAATTGTTGGGTTTTAGTCCTTTAACTTTTTAAGGATCGCCTAGAGATGTCCTCCTGACTTGTTTATTTCAATTCTTCACAATGTGGTGCTCTATATGTGCAACTATTTGCCGTGAAGTTCAATTTCATCAATAACAGTTTCAAGAATACCACTATGAATTAGCTATTAAGGATATTGCAGTTAACATGCCTTTTAGTTTTTCAATTGTTGTTTAGCAACATGCATTGTACTGAATGACTAGATATGCAATCCTAGGCAACATAGCAACAAGGAAGAGTGTTACCTTAATGTTATGATGATGCCTAGATATACATGTATTGAAATCTTATATAATGGGCTGGATGGAGTGTTGTACTACATCGTTTTTCAATTGTTGTTTAGTATCTAATATTAACTTGGTGATTATAGGTACATATATCATTGCCAAAGATCAACACGTCGATCCTTTCTGCGTATGGGGTAATGAGATATTCATGAACCAGCATCAAGTGAGGAAATTGATAAAGATTGTTATTAAAATGGGTCAAAAGATGTCAATCGAACTATTTGTTTACACTTTATGCAAGACAACATTGAACTGCGGGATGGTAAGTAAGAACCCTGTAGCCTTCTTTTTACTGCCCGTAATGAGTTGTGTTAGATGACAATATCTGAATCTTTTTTCTTTTGCAGTGGATCCTGAAGGAGTTTACTCAAGATTACCTCTCAAACTACATGATTGGTGATCGTCCATCACAAGGGGTTGCACTAGAGTCCTGCATGCCTTCTGCATCCAGGAGAGCACAATAGGGCCATTCCTCTTCACCTTGTTCAGCAACTGGAATGTCTATCGCCTCTTTCTTTACCATCAGTAATAGTACAAGTATAGAACCCCGGTACATCAATCTTTATTTGGTGCTTATGTAATTATTAAACATATGTACCTGTGAATCGAATAATGCATTGGTTGTTCAAACCTGATGGATATGAATAAAGCTATAGACTACTTTCAAATTTAAATTAGGTACAATTTTAAGTAGCAGCAATTAAATTATGGAGAAGTTACGTTGTGCAGGTCATTCCAGCACACACGGTTGGTAAAACACAAACGTTTGTGATATACACCATAATCCGAGACGCTTCACAGAGAGGAAATGTGTGCAAGCATTCACACATTTGCCGTTTGCAAAGCGTGTGTGATGTCAGACACTATCACATACGGTGCGGGAAAACTAAATGTGTGTCATTGTCTACCCATCGTACATGGTTTATAATCATGAACTGTTTGTGATGTGCCATGCATCATAAAACTCCCGTGCCTGGAATATGCCTGGAATCTGCCTAGATTTAGGTAAAACCACAAAACTCAGACTGCGATGACATTACGAGCACAAACGAGTAGCAAGGATGAAGCATTTGGAATATTTGAGATATTGGAAACAATTATATAGGGACATCAATATGCATCGAGGCTCCCTATCCCCGACAGTTTCTGGTCATGTGGGAAGGACCCCCCTATAGCCCACACTCACTTGGCGATGGTTCTAAATACCGTCGCGGAAAGGGGTTAAACCCCTTTGTATATATAGCACCCACGCGTACCAGTGCTCGTTTAATACGGCGAGCTGTGAGGTCACAGATAACGCCGATAACAGCCTCGGGTATTTGACATGCCAAAAGGTAAAAGAGAATAAGAGATAAGAAAAGGGTTTACATAGAGCCTGAATCTAAAAAAGAAATTTCAATACATGGTCATGCAACACGTATGCACCTTTTTCTTCTTGCTAATATGTCCTTGAGAGGGAGAATTATGACGGCCGCATGTAAAAAATAAAAATAAAAATAAAAAGCCAGGATTTGAGAAAACGATATCCTATATGGCCGTAAACAATGTAGGTTGTTCTGAAAAAGAGGTGAACATCGCATTGCAGAATTCAACCAACAACAAATGAACCAAACGTTAACTGAGCACCACATTGCACAATATAACATACTCGTAATAGTAGATGAGACAGTTAACCAAACCAAGCATGCTTAACAACCTGGAAATATTGCACCCTGAAGAATGGAACATCACATTTGCAGAATCGAACCAAGCAGTTAACTGAACACCACATTGCACGACATATAGAACATATACACTATAGCAGAAGATTGCATGGTAACAGTAGATAGCACAATTCACTAGAATTTGTTAAGGAAAAGCAGTAGCTAGCAAATGATGGCCTCGAGAAAACACGACGAACTGTCGTTTAAAGCAGCCAACCGCGTCGCGGCGTCGGCGCGCGAGGAATCAACGGTAGCCTCGATGGCGAGGTGCTCCTCCAAGATCTGGGGGTCAGCACGAATGGCAGCCGTCATGACCTCATCCGCGCGTGCGGCCGCGATTTGCTTCTCCGCTGCCAAATGCGCATTGAGATCTTGGCTATACTGCGTGCACCATGGCTTAGGGCGGCGCTTATTTGTTGGAGGGGTCAGTGATTTGGGTGGAAGGTGTCGTGCTCGCACCGGCGGTCGGGGCATGTGCGATGTGGAAGGAGGAGGAGGATGGGGGTCGGGTGTGGATTACCTGCCTGGATAGGCGAGGCCGAGTAGCATGAAGGAGGATCGCCGGCGAGGAGGCGGAGCTGCAAGCAAGGAGTGAAGGTTTCAACTTGGAAAGGAGGCAGAAAGAGGGGAAATGTGTCTTTTGGTAAGGGGGAGGGGCGGGGAGGTAGATATTTCTGCGGAAACCGGAAATTTGGAATCGCTTCAGCGAAAATCTGGCGCGCAAAGTGTCATCAGACACGGTCCCTTATTCAGAACTGTGTACGATATGTGAACATCACAAACAATTCAGATAGCTTAACCCATGTGTGTTGAGTTTGAACGTCAGAAATTTTGGTTCGAATTTCCCTGGTTACAGTGGTCATCCACGTAATTTTATAATTTGGGTACACAAAGGAGACTAACTTCTTAATCAAGAAAGTTCAGCAATTACACAGAGCTAGCTGACATAAAAATTACTCTCACAAATTAAAGACCGACGCTCTTAATTAAACAAAACAAAGAGTACTACTACGGCTGGTGCTCGTCGATCTCCGCCGCCGCCTCCATGTCAAGCTCACGCCCGACGGTCTCCTAGGGAAGGGGCTCCATGGCATCAATAACACCATACTCCGCAAGCATCTCGCCATCCGCGCCCGCCATATCTTTGTCATAGGCCGCCATGAGTAGGGGTGGGCGTTCGGTTCCCCCGAAACATTCGGTCCGGTACTTCGGTTGCTAGGAAAATTCGGTCTTCATAAAACAAACATCGATCGGTCATTTCTAATTTAGTTAACCGAGGCTTCGGTTCCAAGAATAATCGGTTCGGGCTTCGGTCTTTGACCGAACAGACCGAAAGTAAATGTGCTGGGCTGGTCTGGTGGGTGGCAGAGTGCGACATGACTCGATGGTAGCTTGTACGTACTATATTTGTTTGTGTGGGCGAGGCTGGGAGCTTCTCTTGTGTGAGACGGTAGCAAAAACTGAGTAAACAACCAGCACGTGAGGTTGACACGTGACAGAAATGGCAGCAAATAGGACAAGCAAATTTCTGCATTTTGTTTTGCCAGCGTTTGGCCCTGGGGAGGCAACAGACGAGGCAACTAGGAAAGGTAGAGATCACGTGAGCATTTATGCCACTGGGTACAGCGAGGATCCCTCGGCGCCGTGATTTTTGGACGGGACTTGCAGGAGCATACGGGCTCTCTTCCAATCGTCTGCAAGTGTAGATTGAACTGAGGGATGTGATGTCGGGTCTTCGGTCACTTCGGTGGACCACAAGTAAGTACCAAAATTACCGAACTTAGTTCGGTTTTTCATATCTGTTAACCGAGATTAGTATTGAAGATATCGGTTTTGGTCACTTCGGCTTCGGTGCAGGTTTATTTGGTTCGGTAAATCGGTTCTCGGTTTATATGCCCACCCCTAGCCATGAGCTAGGCATGGGCGGCCGCAATCTGGGCTCTGGCGGGCTCCGTCGTGGCAAGGTATGCCGCGCAGGAACGGACGGCTACTCGAACTCTCTCGGCGATTGCCAGCTCATCGGCCGTGGGTTGCCGGCCGTTGTCGAAGAAGCTTTGTTCGATTTGTGCGGTGACCGCCACGAGATGGGCGTCAACAGCCTTGACATGGTAGTGGGCGGCCTCCATCAGGGCTAAGGCCGCCGTTGCAGAACGGACAGCTGTTGTGCCGCTCTCGCCAGTGGCTATCCCCGATGCAGATCTTGCTGCCGCCGCCTGAGAACCAACAACGGCCGTTTGGGCTGCCTTGGCCGCCTGGACGCAGACTGTGGTCGCCCTCACGAAGCTTGTTAGCACGCGCCTGGTAGCTCTGGCCGCGCTCTCGTCGGAGTGGGGCACCGAAGTTGCCCTCACGACGTGGGTCCACGTCCCCATCTTTCACCGACGATCAATGAACAGTGAAATGATATTTGGGGATTGAGCTAGTGTGCTTGACACGCCGGCTGTGGACTGTAGCCGAGGCACCTTCTCGCGTAAGCCATAGGCATACTATACACCGACGGTGCTCCAAGATATTTTGTGTTGCATCTCAAACGGTAGGTGATAATAAACCACGTGCGATCTACTTGATTTATCGTCTTGATTTGAATTACGTAATGGGGTCATAGCTAAAAGGGATGGTGTATGAATTGATAGAACTTATATCTGCAGTGAACATGCAACTATAGGTGTGTCGTCAAAAAAATTGGAATTACCCAGGGTTCGTTTGGACATTTTTATACATTAACTTGGTTTTCCAGGCATTTTATGCGCATAATTCAAATTTGAACTACATGCACATTCTCCAGTGCATATAAACTGGTTGAAAAATCAAATATGTGGCCTTGTTTGCATGCTTAGGTCCCATGCAAGAAATGTGAATGAATTTCAAACACCAGGGCACTATTGATTACCGGAAAATCATTGAGATACATGGCTTTTAATTTCTAGTAAATCCAAAACTCGTCTGAAATTCATCAAACTTGGCATGCTATCATGGAGCGGCATCAACATGTCGTGGTAAAAAAATTGTCCAATTTGGGGCAGGTTTGGCTATATGCTTCACACAAACCAGAGCTTCTCAGAACATCAGAACAAGCATGATGGTTTCGGTAGGGAACGTCCCACCTTCGAGGACGAAATGATATCCATTGCCTCTTATTGCTTCCAAAAAAATTCTCATGTCAACATAGAACAACAGGAGTGTTATGTCAATTTTTGTGATTTTTTAGGGTTTGTTTGGACATTTTTTTGCATTAACTGAGTTTTCAATGCATTTATGTGCATAATTCGAATTTGACTACATGCACATGCTCCCGTGCATATAAACTGGTTGAAAAATCAAATATGTGTCCTTATGTGCATCCTTAGGTCCCATGCAAGAAATGGGAATGAATTTCAAACACCGGGGCACCGTTGATTGCCGGCAAAACATTGAGATGCCTGGCTTTTAATCTCTAGTAAATCCAAAACTCGTCTGAAATTCATGAAACTTGGCATGCTACCCAAACCAGAGCTTCTCACAACAAGCATGATGGTTTCGTTAGGTAACGTCCCACCTTTGGGGACGAAACGATGTCCATTGCCTCTTATTGCTTCCAAAAAATTTCTCGTGTCAACATAGAACAACAGGAGTGTTGTCTCAGTTTTTGTGATTTTTCGGGGTTCGTTTGGACACTTTTATACATTAACTAATTTTTCAATGCATTTATTTGGATAATTCAAATTTGACCTACATGCACATGCTCCAGTGCATATAAACTGGTTAAAAAATCAAATATGTCTCCTTATGTGCATGCTTAGGTTCCATGCAAGAAATGGGAATGAATTTCAAACACCGGGGAACCGTTGATTGCTGGCAAAACATTGAGATGCCTGGCTTTTAAATTCTAGTAAATCCAAAACTCGTCTGAAATTCATGAAACTTGGCATGCTATCATGGAGCGACATCAATATGTCATGGTAAAAAATGTGTCCCATTTGGGGCATGTTTGGGTATATGCTTCTCACAAACCAGAGCTTCTCACAACAAGCATGATGGTTTCGGTATGGAACATCCCACCTTTGGGGATGAAGCAATATCCATTGCCTCTTATTGCTTCCAAAAATATCTCGTGTCAACATAGAACAACAGGAGTGTGGTGTCAATTTTTGTGATTTTTCGGGGTTCGTTAGGAAATTTTTGTGCATTAACTGAGTTTTCAATGCATTTATGTGCATAATTCAAATTTGAACTACATGCACTTGCTCGAGTGCATATAAACTGGTTGAAAAAACAAATATGTGTCCTTATGTGCATGCTTAGGTCCCATGCAAGAAATGTGAATGAATTTCAAACACCGAGGCACCGTTGATTGCCGGCAAAACATTGAGATGGCTGGCTTTTAAATTTTAGTAAATCCAAAACTCGTCTGAAATTCATGAAACTTGGCATGCTATAATGGAGCTGCATCAACATGTCGTGGTTAATTTTTTGTCCCATTTGGGGAAACTTTGGGTATATGCTTCCACAAACGAGAGCTTCTCACAACAAGCATGATGGTTTCGGTAGGGAACGCCCCACCTTTGGGGATGAAACGATATCCATTGCCTCTTATTACTTCCAAAAAAAATCTCGTGTCAACATAGAACAACAGGAGTGTTGTGTCAATTTTTTTGATTTTTCGGGGTTTGTTTGGACATTTTTATGCATTAACTGAGTTTTCCATGCATTATTGTGCATAATTCAAAATTGAACTACATGCACATGCTCTAGTGCATATAAACTGGTTGAAAAATCAAATCTATGTCCTTATGTGCATGCTTAGGTCCCATGCAAGCAATGGGAATGAATTTCAAACACTGGGGCACCGTTGATTGCCGGCAAAACATTGGGATGCTTGGCTTTTAAAATCTAGTAAATCCAAAACTCGTCTGAAATTCATGAAACTCGGCATGCTGTCCTGGAGTGGCATCAACATGCCGTGGTAAAAAAATTGTCCCATTTCGGGCAGGTTTGGGTATATGATTCTCACAAACTAGAGCTTCTCACAACAAGCATGATGGTTGCGGTAGGGAAACATCCCACCTTTGGGGACGAAACGATATCCATTGCCACTTATTGCTTCCAAAAAAAATCTCGTGTCAACATAGAACAACAGGAGTGTTGCGTCAATTTTTCTTTTTTTTCGGGGTTCATTTGGACATTTTTATGCATTAACTGAGTTGTCAATGAATTGATGTGCAAAATTCAAATATGAACTACATGCAGATGCTCCCGTGGATATAAACTGGTTGAAAAAACAAATATGTGTCCTTATGTATATGCTTAGGTCCCATACAAGAAATGGGAATGAATTTCAAACACCGGGCACCGTTGATTGCCGGCAAAACATTGAGATGCTTGGCTTCTAAATTCTAGTAAATCCAAAACTCTTCTGAAATTCATGAAACTTGGCATGCTATCATGGAGCGGCATCAACATGTCGTGGTAAAAATTTTGTCCCATTTGGGGCAGGTTTGGGTATATGCTTCTCACAAACCAGAGCTTCTCACAACAAGCATGATGGTTTTGGTAGGGAACGCCCCACCTTTGGGGACGAAACGATATCCATTGCCTCTTATTGCTTCCAAAAGTTTTCTCGTGCAACATAGAACAACAGGAGTGTTGTGTAATTTTTTATGATTTTCCGGGCTTCGTTTCGACATTTTTATGCATTAACTGAGTTTTCAATGCATTTATGTGCACAATTCAAATTTGAACTGCATGCACATGCTCCCGTGCATATAAACTGGTTGAAAAATCAAATATGTGTCCTTATGTGCATGCTTAGGTACCATGCAAGAAATGGGAATGAATTTCAAGCACCGGGGCACCGTTTATTGCCGGCAAAACATTGAGATACCTGGCTCTTAAATTCTAGTAAATCCAAAACTCGTCTGAAATTCATGAAACTTGGCATGCTATCATGGAGCGCATCAACATGCCGTGGTAAATTTTTTGTCCCATTTGGGGTAGGTTTGGTTATATGCTTCTCACAAACCAGAGCTTCTCACAACAAGCATGATGGTTTCGGTAGGGAACGTCCCACCTTTGGGGACGGAACGATATACATTGCCTCTTACTGCTTCCAAAAAATTTCTCGTGCCAACATAGAACAACAGGAGTGTTGTGTCAATTTTTGTGATTTTTTGGGGTTCGTTTGGACATTTTTATGCATTAACTGAGTTTTCAATGCATTTATGTGCATAATTTAAATTTGAACTACATGCACATGCTCCAGTGTATATAAATTGGTTTAAAAAATCAAATATGTGTCCTTATGTGCATGCATAGGTCCCATGCAAGAAATGGGAATTAATTTCAAACACCAGGGCACTGTTGATTGCCGGCAAAACGTTGAGATGCCTAGTTTTTAAATTCTAGTAAATCCAAAACTCGTCCGGTCTGAAGATTCACCGGGAAGCGTGCGAGATGTTAAACGTAGGATTTGTGCATTCCATCAACGCAAACGGTTCAGTGAAGCAGTAAAGCGGCAGAAAATTAACCAAAAAATATACTTGCTGCCACACGCCCCGTGTGCCGTGCGAGAAGGCATGAGTTGACGGGACGCATGCGAGCAGTCCACCGCGCAGGCATACCGGGAGGCCTGCGTGCGGGTGTGTATTGACGGGGAGGCGTGCGAGTAGCTGTGTGAAATGATGGTAGGAATGTCAGACGTTCGCCGCGCAGGCTCACCGGGAGGAGAGACAACTTTTGACCGTAGCCTGCCTTGCTCCCACTAGTTCGTATTAATTGCGCGCCCAAGCCGCCGGCCATAATAGGCGGCCGCACCCCCCGTGCACAGTGGTCACCGACGTCTGGACTCCGGAGTATATGACGATGCCGCCGAAGCACACCATCGAAAGAAGTGGCGACGCCGGGGCTGGTGAACCACCAGCACAACGCGTGAAGTTGGCCACAGAGGTTTCCGTCGCCGCCGAGAAGGTCTCGCGCGGGCAGCAGCACGACCTTGAATTCGTCAGTGCCGTCCTGCCCCCCCAGCCAGAGCCAGAGGTCAACAGTAACTCTGGCAACAACTGCGACTCCGGCGGAAAACCGGTTAGTCATCTATATACCCATTTGTGCGGCAAACATATCAAGTGTTTTCTCTGGTTAATCCCCCCCACCTCGCCCCTCTATAATTTTTCTGGAATACAAATCCTATGGTTATGTTCTCTTAGTCCATGAAATCAGAGTAATTAAGATCCATTAGATGCATGTAGTGTATTGATTGTTTGAATGTTATCCGTATAGAGTTAGTGATTAATTGGTTGTTGTGTACAAATGATTTTTGCTACTAATCCGACTAGGGTTAGCTTGCATGCTAATAATTCATGGCCAGATCTTGAGAATTGATTTTGAATGTCCTACATATATGTTTGTGCCTTTTTTCTTCCTGGTCTTGAGAATTGATTTCGAATTTCCTACATGTTATGAATTTTTTTTATTTTAGATTGGTATGTACACAGATGAGGCTCCGACCAGCGCCGCCGCCGGATGTAGATCTTTGACCCGGTTGTGCGGCCAGAAGCGCCCCCTGGACCTGAGGAACCAGTAGAATCTCTGGCGGACCGCATCAGCGATCTCCCAGATGGAATCCTTGGGGGGATCATCTCCCTTCTCCCCACCAAGGATGGCTGCTGCACACAAGTCCTCGCATCTCGGTGGTGCACTCTATGGCGCACCACGCCTCTTAATCTTGATTGTCGTCAGCTATCTGTCGATGATGATTCTGAACTCCCTGGAGCCATCATCTCCTCCCGCGAGGGCTCCGTTCAACACATCTGCATCCATGCATGCTACCTGCTGGACATACCCTGCATGGTGGCCGCCTGGCTGACATCCCGTCAATTCGATAAACTCCGGCAGCTTAAGTTCTACCATGACTATGTATGTAACATACCACGAACCGATGTATCTGTGCCCTCACCACCAATGTCCATCACGTGGTTTTCCTCCTCTCTCCACACCGCCACCTTTTCCCGGTGCCAGCTAGCAGACAATCTGGTACAAATGCTTCGACTCCCACTGCTAAAAAAACTTGCGCTTGTGGTGGTTGATCTGTCGGAGACCGCACTGCACAACATCATCCACTCCAGCTGCCATGCCCCGGAGCGCTTGCTGCTTGTTTTTGCAAAGAAATTCGTACCCGTTGTCTCAAAATAAAGTCGCCCCACCTTGTAAGCATGGGAATTTTTTTTTGGATGCTCCATGATTCTGGTATAGTACCTTCACAAATAACTATAGTCTCTGCGCCTAAACTGGAGACCTTGGGTACAATTCGTGATCCTTTTAGATGGCTCAAGATGGTGTTTGGCTCCACACCTATCGAGGTACTGTATATTATTCATGTAAACTTTTGTAATTTGCCTTTTTCATTTGCGCACATAAGTTAAGTATCATCTTGGAGTACACTTTTGGTACTAATAATATGTTCTATGCTCAATGAAGATCTTGTCCATCCTATCAGTTGTAGTGGATTCTGTCAAGAACTTACATATCAGTATGTGGTGTTTTGATCTGAACATGGTTACTAGCGTGCTGCAATGCTTTCCATGTCTAGAGAATTTGTATATAAAGGTGATGATTTCACACACATTGAAAGCCCATATATAATGTACTATAATTAATCATTGAGCTATCACTCTTTCAACATAATCTTTTTAGACATTAACTGTTTTCAATCTTCATCTCTATTTAGGCACTAAGACATGGAGAAAATGGTATAACCAATCGATGGTTCAAGAAGCACCGAGATTTTCTAAGATCTCATGACATTCGTTTGAAGATAGTAACACAGGAAGGATATGCATCCAACAATGCAAACACTAGCTCTGCCACATTCTTCATGTTGAATGCGAGGGCACTATTGTCCGTGAGGATTAAGTTTTCTGACAATAAAATTCTTATGGCTGCAAGTGTTGAACAACATAAAAAGAAGTTTTGGGTGGACCTAAGGGCTTCTGATCGTGCTCGGCTTCTATTTACAACAACTTGTCATCATGTACCAGTAGAATTTCTGGCCGGGGATCTTGATTTTATGGATCAGACCGATCCAATTGATTGTGACTGCCGAAAACTTTGGTTGCGTTAGATGTCATTGTCCTGTTCAGTCTGGATTTTGTCTAAACCTGATGAGCAATTAATCCTCGTGCTTTTGAACTATTTGTAGGCTGGAGTTAGATATTGTTTCCCTTTTCAACTCGGTTTTGACCCATATTTTCTTTTATACTGGGCCAATGGCTTGCCATTTCTTTCATTAAGACATAAATATTATAAGCATTCACAACATAGGGAAAGAACATCACTCTCGCGGGATCCTTGAGATATATGTTCATTATAGAACCCGCAAGTTCTTAGCGCCCACCAGCACCCACAAATTTATTTTCAGCTAGCACACCAACTGGGTTGTAATTCTTAATAAGAAAAGTAGCATGGTAGTGAAAGATTTGGATTTGTTATTTGGGACCCACGAGGAAAAAGCCTATCCAGGGCGGCGCCGACTCGAGAGCAAACATTGAGAAACCTGGTTTCAAAATTACTGTAAATCCAAAACTCGCGTCAAAATCATGAAACTTGGCATGGTGTTATGACATAGCAGCAACATGTTGTGGTAAAAAATTAGTCCAATTTGGGACAAGTTTTGGTACAAACTTCTTACAAACAGGAGCTTCTCTCAAAAAGGCTCATGGTTCCGAGAGGGACCTTGTCATCTATGTGTGCAAAATGACATATGTGAAGGAAATATGCCCTAGAGGCAATAATGAAGATGCTATTTGTATTTCCTTATATCATGATAAATGTCTTTTATTCATGCTAGAATTGTATTAACCGGAAACTTAGTATATGTGTGGATACATAGACAAAACAGTATTTCCCTAGTATGCCTCTACTAGACTAGCTCATTGATCAAAGATGGCTATGTTTCCTAGCCATAGACATGAGTTGTCATTTGATCAATGGGATCACATCATTAGGAGAATGATGTGATGGACTAGACCCATCCGTTAGCATAGCACTATGATCGTTTAGTTTTACTGCTATTGCTTTCTTCATGACTTATACATGTTCCTATGACTATGAGATTATGCAACTCCCGAATACCGTAAGAACACCTTGTGTGCTATCAAACGTCACAACGTAACTGGGTGATCATAAAGATGCTCTACAGGTGTCTCCGAAAGTATTCGTGGTGTTGGCATAGATCAAGATTAGGATTTGTCACTCCGAATGTCGGAGAGGTATCTCTGGGCCCTCTCGATAACACACATCACAATAAGCCTTGCAAGCAAAAGACTAATGAGTTAGTCACGAGATGATGTGTTACAGAACGAGTAAAGAGACTTGCCGGTAACGAGATTGAACTAGGTATAGAGATACCGACGATCGAATCTCGGGCAAGTAACATACCGATGACAAAAGGAACAACGTATGTTGTTATGCGGTTTGACCGATAAAGATCTTCGTAGAATATGTAGGAGCCAATATGAGCATCCAGGTTCAGCTATTGGTTATTGACCGGAGATGAGTCTCGGTCATGTCTGCATAGTTCTCGAACCCGTAGGGTCCGCACGCTTAACGTTTGATGACGATCGGTATTATGAGTTTATGAGTTTTGATGTACCGAAGGTAGTTCGGAGTCCCGGATGAGATCACGGACATGACGAGGAGTCTCGGAATGTCCGAGACATAAAGATTGATATATTGGACGACTATATTCAGACACCGGAAGTGTTCTGGAAAGTTTCGGAATTTACCGGAGTGCCGGGGGGGTTACCGGAAACCCCCGGGGGAATGGTGGGCCCTGGTGGGCCATAGGGGAGAGAGAGGGCAGCAGCCAGGAGGTGGCGCGCCCCCTCCCTAGGAGGAGTCCGAATAGGACAAGGGGAGGGGGGCGCGGCCCCTCTTTCCCTCTCCCTCTCCCTTTCTTTCCTTCCCCCTTCTTCCTTCTTTGGTAGTTCCTACTAGGAATAGGATTGCAATCCTATTCCTAGTAGGATTGCAGCCCTAGCCGCACCATAGGAGGCCGGCCGGCCCTCCCCCCTTGCTCCTTTATATACAGGGGCAGGGGGGCACCCAAAGACACACAAGTTGAATTGTTCTAGCCGTGTGCGGTGCCCCCCTCCACAGAAACACACCTCGGTCATACCATCGCAGTGCTTAGGCGAAGCTCTGCGCCGGTAGATACATCATATCCGTCACCACGCCGTCGTGCTGACGAAACTCTCCCGTGAAGCTCAGCTGGATCAAGAGCTCGTGGGACGTCATCAAGCTGAACGTGTGCTGAACGCGGAGGTGCCGTACGTTCGGTGCTTGATCGGTTGGATCGCGAAGAAGTTCGACTACATCAACCGCGTCACTTGACGCTTCCGCTTCCGGTCTACGAGGGTACGTAGACACACTCTTCCCTCTCGTTGCTATGCATCTGGTAGATAGATCTTGCGTGATCGTAGGAAAATTTTAAAATACTACGTTCCCCAACAGTGGTATCATGAGCCAGGTCTACGCGTAGATGATATGCACGAGTAGAACACAATGAGTTGTGGGCGATACTAGTCATACTACTTACCAGCATGTCATATTTTGCTTCGGCGGTATTGTGAGATGAAGCGGCCCGGACCGACATTACGCGTACGCTTACGCGAGACTGGTTTCACCGTTACAAGCACTCGTTGTTTAAAGGTGACTGGCGGGTGTCTGTCTCTCTCACTTTAGCTGAATCAAGTGTGGCTACGCCCGGTCCTTGTGAAGGTTAAAACAGCACATACTTGACGAAACATCGTTGTGGTTTTGTATGCGTAGGTAAGAACGGTTCTTGCTAAGCCCGTAGCAGCCACGTAAAACTTGCAACAACAAAGTAGAGGACGTCTAACTTGTTTTTGCAGGGCATGTTGTGATGTGATATGGTCAAGACATGATGAGTTATACGGTTTTGTATGAGATAATCATGTTTTGTAATGTTATCGGCAACTGGCAGGAGCCATATGGTTGTCGCTTTATTGTATGAAATGCAATCGCCATGTAATTGCTTTACTTTATCACTAAGCGGTAGCGATAGTCGTAGAAGCAATAGTTGGCGAGACGACAACGATGCTACGATGGAGATCAAGGTGTCGCGCTGGTGACGAAGGTGATCATGACGGTGCTTTGGAGATGGAGATCAAAAGCAAAAGATGATGATGGCCATATCATGTCACATATTTTGATTGCATGTGATGTTTATCTTATTATGCTTCTTATTTTGCTTAGAACGACGGTAGCATTATAAGATGATCCCTCACTAAATTTCAAGGTATAAGTGTTCTCCCTGAGTATGCACCGTTGCGAAAGTTCGTCGTGCCGAGACACCACGTGATGATCAGGTGTGATAAGCTCTACATTCAAATACAATGGGTGTAAGCCAGTTTTGCACACGCGGAATACTCGGGTTAAACTTGACGAGCCTAGCATATGCAGATATGGCCTCAGAACACTGGAGACCGAAAGGTCGAGCGTGAATCATATAGTAGATATGATCAACATAAGATGTTCACCATTGAAACTACTCCATCTCACGTGATGATCGGACATGGTTTAGTTGATTTGGATCACGTGATCATTTAGATGACCGGAGGGATGTCTATCTAAGTGGGAGTTCTTTAATTAATATGATTAAATTGAACTTTAATTTATCATGAACTTAGTCCTTATAGTTTTTGCATATCTATGTTGTTGTAGATCAATGGCCCGTGCTACCGTTCCTTTGAATTTTAATGCATTCCTAGAGAAAGCTAAGTTGAAAGATGATGGTAGCAATTACACGGACTGGGTCCGTAACTTGAGGATTATCCTCATTGCTGCACAGAAGAATTATGTCCTTGAAGCACCGCTAGGTGACAAGCCCCCTCCCGCTAATGTAGACGCTTTGAACGTCTGGCAGTCGCGGTCTGATGACTACACGATAGTTCAGTGTGCCATGCTTTACGGCATAGAACCGGGACTTCAACGACGTTTTGAACGTCATGGACCATATGAGATGTTCCAGGAGTTGAAGTTAATATTTCAAGCAAATGCCCGGATTGAGAAATATGAGATTTCCAATAAGTTCTACAGCTGCAAGATGGAGGAGAATAGTTCTATCAGTGAACACTTGCTCAGAATGTCTGGGTACTACAATCATATGACTCAACTTGGTTGCAAAGTTGACGAGGATAGTGTTATTGATAGAGTTCTTCAATCACTGCCACCAAGCTATAAAGGCTTCGTGATGAACTATAATATGCAAGGGATGCAAAAGACAATTCCCGAGCTCTTCGCTATGCTTAAGGCTGCGGAGGTAGAAATCAAAAAGGAGCATCAAGTGTTGATGGTTAACAAGACCACTAGTTTCAAGAAAAAGGGCAAGGGAAAGAAGGGGAACTTCAAGAAGAATAGCAAGACAGTTGCTACTCCCACGAAGAAACCCAAGTCTGGAGCCAAGCCTGAAACTGAGTGCTTCTACTGCAAGGGGACTGGACACTGGAAGCGGAACTGCCCCAAGTATTTGGCGGATAAGAAGGATGGCAAGGTGAATAAAGGTATATGTGATATACATGTTCTTGATGTGTACCTTACTAATGCTCGTAGTAGTACCTGGGTATTTGATACCGGTTCGGTTGCTAATATTTGTAACTCAAAACAGGGACTACGGATTAAACGAAGATTGGCTAAGGACGAGGTAACGATGCGTGTGGGAAATGGTTCCAAAGTCGATGTGATCGCCGTCGGCACGCTACCTCTACATCTACCTTCGGGATTAGTTTTAGACCTAAATAATTGTTATTTGGTGCCAGCGTTGAGCATGAACATTATATCTGGATCTTGTTTGTTGCGAGACGGTTATTCATTTAAATCATAGAATAATGGTTGTTCTATTTTTATGAATAATATCTTTTATGGTCATGCACCCTTGAAGAGTGGTCTATTCTTATTGGATCTCGATTGTAGTGATACACATATTCATAATATTGAAACCAAAAGATGCAAGGTTAATAATGATAGTGCAACTTATTTGTGGCACTGCCGTTTAGGTCATATTGGTGTAAAAAGCATGAAGAAACTCGATAATGATGGACTTTTGGAATCACTTGATTATGAATCACTTGGTGCTTGCGAACCATGCCTCATGGGCAAGATGACTAAAACTCCGTTATCCGGAACTATGGAGCGAGCAACAGATTTGTTGGAAATCATACATACTGATGTATGTGGGCCAATGAGTGTTGAAGCTCGCGGCGGGTATCGTTATTTTCTGACCTTCACTGATGATTTGAGCAGATATGGGTATATCTACTTAATGAAGCACAAGTCTGAGACATTTGAAAAGTTCAAAGAATTTCAGAGTGAAGTAGAAAATCATCGTAACAAGAAAATAAAGTTTCTACGATCTGATCGTGGAGGAGAATATTTGAGTTACGAGTTTGGTCTTCATTTGAAACAATGTGGAATAGTTTCACAACTCACGCCACCCGGAACACCACAGCGTAATGGTGTGTCCGAACATCGTAACCGTACTTTATTGGATATGGTGCGATCTATGATGTCTCTTACCGATTTACCACTATCGTTTTGGGGTTATGCTTTAGAGATAGCTGCATTCACGTTAAATAGGGCACCATCTAAATCCGTTGATACGACACCTTATGAACTATGGTTTGGCAAGAAACCAAAGTTGTCGTTTCTTAAAAGTTTGGGGCTGCGATGCTTATGTGAAAAAGCTTCAACCTGATAAGCTCGAACCCAAGTCGGAGAAATGTGTCTTCATAGGATACCCAAAAGAGACTGTTGGGTACACCTTCTATCACAGATCCGATGGCAAGATATTCGTTGCTAAGAATGGATCCTTTCTAGAGAAGGAGTTTCTCTCGAAAGAAGTGAGTGGGAGGAAAGTAGAACTTGATGAGGTAATTGTACCTTCTCCTGAATTGGAAAGTAGTACATCACAAAAAATTGTTCCAGTGATTCCTACACCAATCAGTGAGGAAGTTAATGATGATGATCATGAAACTTCAAATCAAGTTTCTGCTGAACGTCGTAGATCAACCAGAGTACGTTCCGCACCAGAGTGGTACGGCAACCCAGTTCTGGAAATCATGTTACTAGACCATGATGAACCTACGAACTATGAAGTGATGATGAGCCCAGATTCCGCAAAATGGCTTGAGGCCATGAAATCTGAGATGGGATCCATGTATGAGAACAAAGTGTGGACTTTGGTTGACTTGCCCGATGATCGGCAGGCCATCGAAAATAAATGGATCTTCAAGAGGAAGACCGACGCAGACGGTAATGTTACTGTTTACAAAGCTCGACTTGTTGCAAAAGGGTTTCGACAAGTTCAAGGAGTTGACTACGATGAGACTTTCTCACCTGTAGCGATGCTTAAGTCTGTCCGAATCATGTTAGCAATTGCCGCATTTTATGATTATGAAATCTGGCAAATGGATGTCAAAACTGCATTCCTGAATGGATATCTCAAAGAAGAGTTGTATATGATGCAACCAGAAGGTTTTGTCGATCCAAAAGGTGCTAACAAAGTGTGCAAGCTCCAGCGATCCATCTATGGACTGGTGCAAGCATCTCGGAGTTGGAATATACGCTTTGATGAGGTGATCAAAGCATATGGTTTTATACAGACTTTTGGAGAAGCCTGTATTTACAAGAAAGTGAGTGGGAGCTCTATAGCATTTCTAATATTATATGTAGATGACATATTATTGATTGGAAATGATATATAATTTCTGGATAGCATAAAAGGATACTTGAATAAGAATTTTTCAATGAAAGACCTCGGTGAAGCTGCTTATATATTAGGCCTGAAGATCTATAGAGATAGATCAGGACGCTTAATTGGACTTTCACAAAACACATACCTTGATAAGATTTTGAAGAAGTTCAAAATGGATCAGTCAAAGAAAGGGTTCTTGCCTGTATTACAAGGTATGAAGTTGGGTAAGACTCAATGCCCGACCACTGCAGAAGATAGAGAGAAAATGAAAGTCATTCCCTATGCCTCAGCCATAGGATCTATGATGTATGCAATGCTGTGTACCAGACCTGATGTGTGCCTTGCTATAAGTCTAGCAGGGAGGTACCAAAGTAATCCAGGAGTGGATCACTGGACAGCGGTCAAGAACATCCTGAAGTACCTGAAAAGGACTAAGGATATGTTTCTCGTGTATGGAGGTGACAAAGAGCTCGTCGTAAACGGTTACGTCGATTCTAGCTTTGACACTGATCCGGATGACTCTAAGTCACAAACCGGATATGTATTTTTATTGAACGGTGGAGCTGTCAGTTGGTGCAGTTCCAAGCAGAGCGTCGTGGCGGGATCTACGTGTGAAGCGGAATACATAGCTGCTTCGGAAGCAGCAAATGAAGGAGTCTGGATGAAGGAGTTCATATCTGATCTAGGTGTAATACCTAGTGCATCAGGTCCAATGAAAATCTTTTGTGACAACACTGGAGCAATAGCCTTGGCGAAGGAATCTAGGTTTCACAAGAGAACAAAACACATCAAAAGACGATTCAATTCCATCCGCGATCTAGTCAAGAAGGGAGACATAGAGATTTGCAAAATACATACGGATCTGAATGTTGCAGACCCATTGACTAAGCCTCTTCCACGGGCAAAACATGATCAACACCAGGACTCCATGGGTGTGAGGATCATCACTTTGTAATCTAGATTATTGACTCTAGTTCAAGTGGGAGACTGAAGGAAATATGCCCTAGAGGCAATAATAAAGATGTTATTTGTATTTCCTTATATCATGATAAATGTCTTTTATTCATGCTAGAATTGTATTAACCGGAAACTTAGTACATGTGTGGATACATAGACAAAACAGTATTTCCCTAGTATGCCTCTACTAGACTAGCTCATTGATCAAAGATGGCTATGTTTCCTAGCCATAGACATGAGTTGTCATTTGATCAATGGGATCACATCATTAGGAGAATGATGTGATGGACTAGACCCACCCGTTAGCATAGCACTATGATCGTTTAGTTTTACTGCTATTGCTTTTTTCATGACTTATACATGTTCCTATGACTATGAGATTATGCAACTCCCGAATACCGTAAGAACACCTTGTGTGCTATCAAACGTCACAACATAACTGGGTGATCATAAAGATGCTCTACAGGTGTCTCCGAAAGTATTTGTGGTGTTGGCATAGATCAAGATTAGGATTTGTCACTCCGAATGTCGGAGAGGTATCTCTGGGCCCTCTCGGTAACACACATCACAATAAGCCTTGCAAGCAAAAGACTAATGAGTTAGTCACGAGATGATGTGTTAGGGAACGAGTAAAGAGACTTGCCGGTAACGAGATTGAACTAGGTATAGAGATACCGACGATCGAATCTCGGGCAAGTAACATACCGATGACAAAAGGAACAACGTATGTTGTTATGCGGTTTGACCGATAAAGATCTTCGTAAAATATGTAGGAGCCAATATGAGCATCCAGGTTCCGCTATTGGTTATTGACCGGAGATGAGTCTCGGTCATGTCTGCATAGTTCAGGGTCCGCACGCTTAACGTTTGATGACGATCGGTATTATGAGTTTATGAGTTTTGATGTACCGAAGGTAGTTCGGAGTCCCGGATGAGATCACGGACATGACGAGGAGTCTCGGAATGTCCGAGACATAGATTGATATATTGGACGACTATATTCAGACACCGGAAGTGTTCTGGAAAGTTTCGGAATTAACCGGAGTGCCGGGGGGGTTACCGAAAACCCCCGGGGGAATGGTGGGCCCTGGTGGGCCATAGGGGAGAGAGAGGGCAGCAGCCAGGAGGTGGCGCGCCCCCTCCCTAGGAGGAGTCCGAATAGGACAAGGGGAGGGGGGCGCGGCCCCTCTTTCCCTCTCCCTCTCCCTTTCTTTCCTTCCCCCTTCTTCCTTCTTTGGTAGTTCCTACTAGGAATAGGATTGCAATCCTATTCCTAGTAGGATTGCAGCCCTAGCCGCACCATAGGAGGCCGGCCGGCCCTCCCCCCTTGCTCCTTTATATACAGGGGCAGGGGGGCACCCAAAGACATACAAGTTGAATTGTTCTAGCCGTGTGCGGTGCCCCCCTCCACAGAAACACACCTCGGTCATACCATCGCAGTGCTTAGGCGAAGCTCTGCGCCGGTAGATACATCATATCCGTCACCACGCCGTCGTGCTGACGAAACTCTCCCATGAAGCTCAGCTGGATCAAGAGCTCGTGGGACGTCATCAAGCTGAACGTGTGCTAAACGCGGAGGTGCCGTACGTTCGGTGCTTGATCGGTTGGATCGCGAAGAAGTTCGACTACATCAACCGCGTCACTTGACGCTTCCGCTTCCGGTCTACGAGGGTACGTAGACACACTCTTCCCTCTCGTTGCTATGCATCTGGTAGATAGATCTTTCGTGATCGTAGGAAAATTTTAAAATACTACGTTCCCCAACAATATGCTGTCTCTTCCCGCCTTGATTTATTTTACAGAGGCAACATGCAACTATATATAGTAGTGTCGTCCTAAAAATATGAAATTATTCATGGTTCATTTTGCCTTTTTATACATTATTTGAGTTTCCTAGGCATTTTGGAACATACCTTCGTGTGTGCGAAGGTCATGTGTGTACTAGCCACATACATAATTCGATGTTCAACTTTTTATGGAATCAAGTCCTTATAAGTTATAAGTACATATGTTGATGTTCTGTGTGCAATGACATCACGCACGGACCATACTGGGGAACCCGTCGGTGATGATTTCATCAATCGCTAACAATGTATACCACCAAGCTTTTGCCCACAACACACATGGCTTATTAGCAGCAATCGTTTGTGTTATTATCAATCTTTGCACACGTTTCTGATTACAGACCTGTTTGCCGCGTATCACACACATCTTGTTATATTGAACCGTTTCTTTTCTCTTGGCTCAAAGCAAACAGTTCATCCGAGTGAATTGCATGCCGTATATCACACACACACCTTCATCTGGCTGAGCGTTTCTTTTGTGTTTCCTAATCAGAAACAGTTCATCCGAGTGAACCATATGTTGTATATCGCACACACATTCATCTGGCTGCACGTTTCTTTTGTTCCTCATCATCACAAACAGTTCATTGAACTTAATCATATGCCCTGCATTGCACACGCAACTAAACTCTGAACCATGTTTGATTCATCCTCCGTCGCAAACGTTTTGCACCTTTTTGACGGTGTTTTTACATCTCAGTTTGCGATTATTGCATCGCACATAGTTTCGTGAAAGGGTCTCTGATCGTAGTGTCGCGTTCGCAGCAACCTGCAGTAGTGCTGGTATCGCTCCTTTAAAGGTAGTGATGCTGGGCTTAATTCTTGACGGGTCTATCCCCATCTTGCGGACAGTGTCTTGGTATATCAGATTGAGACTGTTGCCGCCATCCATAATGACTCGAGTAAGGTGATATCCGTCAATTATGGGGTCGAGCACTAAGGCCGCCAAACCTCCGCGATGGATACTGGTTGGATGATCCCTACGATCAAAGGTGATTGCACAAGCCGACCATGGGTTGAACTTGGGGGTGACAGGCTCGACAACTTATGTATCGCGGAGTGTGCGTTTGCGCTCCCTTTTGGGGATATGGGTGACATAGATCATGTTCATGGTTTTCACCTCCGGTGGAAATTTCTTCTACCCCCCTGTGTTCGGCTGGCGAGGTTCATCCTTGTCTTCACTTTGAGGTCCTTTCCCCTTGTGTTCGGCGTTTAGCTTGCCGGCCTGCTTAAAGACCCATTAGTTACGGTTGGTATGATTTGTAGGTTTATCAGGGGTGCCATGGATCTTGCAGGGCCTCTCTAGTATTTTGTCCAAACTGGATGGACTATCACTGTTGCTTTTGAATGGCTTCTTCTGTTAATCGGGCCTGGAGCCACTGAATCTGGCATTTACCGCCGTGTCATCTGTGCTTCCATTATTGTTTCGACGCTTATTTTTATTGCATCGTGGCTTGCCATTGCCATCCCTGACTTCAGATGTGCCAGGGTCGCTGGTCTTGTTGCTGCTACGAGCCAACCAGTTGTCCTCGCCCGTGCAAAAGCGGGTCATGAGTGTGGTTAGGGCTGCCATTGTTCTCGGCCTCTCTTGGCCGAGGTGTCTAGCCGGCCATTCATCCCGGACACTGTGCTTGAATACCGCTAAGGCTTCGGCGTCAGGACAATCTATAATTTGGTTCTTTTTAGTTAAGAACTGATTCCAAAGCTTGCGGGCTGACTCCCTGGGTTGCTGGATTATATGACTTAAGTCATCAGCATCTGGGGGCCGGACATAAGTCCCGAGAAAGTTTGCCTGAAAAGCATCCTCGAGTTCTTCCCAGCTTCCAATAGAGTTCTCTGTGAGGCTATTTAACCAGTGCCGAGCAGGTCCTTTCAGCTTGAGAGGTAAATATTTGATAGCATGGAGATTGTCTCCACGAGCCATGTGTATGTGAAGAATAAAGTCTTCTATCCATACAGCGGGGTCCATTGTTCCGTCGTATGCCTCGATGTTTACGGGTTTAAACCCTTCTGGAAATTCATGATCCATCACCTCATCGGTGAAGCACAGAGGGTGAGAGGCACCCCTCTATTTTGCGATATCGTGGCGTAGCTCGGACGGCATTGGTATTCGGTGTTGGCTCCGAACTGGAATGTGACCGGTTTGTTTGGCCTGATGGCCGTCGTTCTGTGTGTGGGTACATTCCCTAGGTCTGTAGATTGACCTGGTATGGCCAGCCTTTTTATTCAGGTCCTGACGTAGATCGTACTTATGGCCCTAATGTTGGGGATCGTTGCAGAAAAACAAAAAAAGATCCTACGCATCACCAAGATCCATCTATGGAGTTTACTAGCAACGAGAGGGAGGGAGTGCATCTTCATACCCTTGAAGATCGCGATGCGGAAGCGTTACAAGAACGCAGTTGGTGGAGTCATACACGCAGCGATTCAGATCACGGTCGATTCCGATCTAAGCGGCGAACAACAGCGCCTCCGCGTTCAACACAAGTACAGCCCGGGGACGTGTCCTTCTTGATCCAGCAAGGGGGGAGGAGAAGTTAGGGAAGAGCTCCGGCAGCACAACGGCATGGTGGTGGAGCTTGCAGTTCTCCGGCAGGGCTTCGCCAAGCTCTACGGAGGAAGAGGAGGAGTTGGGAGGGGAAGAGGGCTGCGTCAGGGAAGGGGTGCGGCTTCCCTCTCTCTCCCTAACAATATATAGGGGGAAGGGGGGAGGAGGAGGCGCCCTAGGGTTTCCCTACGGGAGGGGCGGCGGCCACAGGGGAAACCCTAGATGGGTTTGGGCGCCCCCACCCCTAGGAAACTTGCCCCCCAAGCCGGAGGGGCGGCTGCCCTAGGGGAGGCACCCCCACCTCTCCAGGTTACGTGAGATGGGGTGGGAGGGGCGCTCCGCCCCTTAGAGGGCTGATGTTCCCCTCCCCTTGGCCCATAAGGCCACCCAACGCTTGTCGGGGCCTCCGAAACCACTTTCGGACATGCTGATCGTCACCCGGTACCTTTGGAACAATTCCGGACTCCAATACCCTTCGTCCAATATATCGATATTCGCCTCCGGACCATTCCGGAGTTCCTCGTCATGTCCGGGATCTCATCCGGGACTCCGAACAACCTTCGGTAACCACGTACTATTCCCATAACAACTCTACCATCACCGAACCTTAATTGTGTAGACCCTACGGGTTCGGGAACCATGCAGACATGACCGAGATTCCTCTCCGGCCAATAACCAATAGCGGGATCTGGATACCCATATTGGCTCCCACATGTTCCATGATGATCTCATCAGATGAACCACGATGTCGGGGATTCAATCAATCCCGTATACAATTCCCTTTGTCTACATGTATAGTACTTGCCCAAGATTCGATCATCGGTATACCGATGCCTTGTTCAACCTCGTTACGGCAAGTCTCTTTACTCGTTCCGTAACACATCATCCCGTGACCAACCCCTTAGTCACATTGAGCTCATTACGATGATGTCTTACCGAGTGGGCCCAGAGATACCTCTCTGTCATACGGAGTGACAAATCCCGGTCTCGATTCGTGCCAACCCAACAAATACTTTTGGGGATACACGTAGTGTACCTTTATAGCCACCCAGTTACGTTGTGATGTTTAGCACACCCAAAGCACTCCTACTATATCTGGGAGTTGCACAATCTCATGGTCTAAGGAAAGGATACTTGACATTGGAAAAGCTTTAGCATACAAACTACACGATCTTGTGCTAGGCTTAGGATTGGGTCTTGTCCATCACATCATTCTCCTAATGATGTGATCTCGTTATCAATGACATCCAATGTCCATGGTCAGGAAACCATAACCATATTTTGATCAACGAGCTAGTCAACTAGAGGCTCACTAGGGACATATTGTGGTCTATGTATTCACACATGTATTACTGTTTCCGGATAATACAATTAAGGCATGAACAATAGAAAATTATCATGAACACGGAAATATAATAATAACCACTTTATTATTGCCTATAGGGCATATTTCCAACAGTCTCCCACTTGCACTAGAGTCAATAATCTAGTTACATTGTGATGAATCGAACACCCATAGAGTTCTGTTGTTGATCATGTTTTGCTCATGGAAGAGGTTTAGTCAACGGATCTGCGACATTCAGATCTGTATGCACTTTACAAATATCTATGTCTCCATCTACACATGTAGATGCTGCCACGACGCTTTGCTTGCAACTACACAAGCTGACTGCCCCACCATTCAAAATATACACGTATCCAGTTTGTGACTTGGAGTCATCCAGATCTGTGTCGAAGCTAGCATCGGCGTAACCCTTTACGACGAGATCTTCGTCACCTCCATAAACGAGAAACATATCCATAGTCCTTTTCAGGTACTTCAGGATTTTCTTGACCGCTGTCTAGTGTTCCATCCCGGGATCACTTTGGTACCTCCCCACCAAACTTAGGCAAGGTTCACATCAAGTCTGGTACACAGCATGGCATACATAATAGAACCTATGGCCGGGGCATAGGGGACGACACTCATCTTTTCTCTATCATCTGCCGAGGTCGGGCATTGAGCTCTGCTCAATCTCATACCTTGCAATACAGGCAAGAACCCTTTCTTGGACTGATCCATATTGAACTTCTTCAATATCTTGTCAAGGTATGTGCTTTGTGAAAGACCAATGAGGCGTCTTGATCTATCTCTATAGATCTTGATGCCTAATATGTAAGCAAATTCTCCAAGGTCCTTCGTTGAAAAACATTTATTCATGTAGGAATTTATGATTTCCAAGAATTCTACATCATTTCCCACTAGCAATATGTCATCCACATATAATATGAGAAATGCTACAGAGCTCCCACTCACTTTCTTGTAAATACATGCTTCTCCCCAACTATGTATAAACCCAAACACTTTGATCACCTCATCAAAGTGAATGTTCCAACTCCGAGATGCTTGCACCAGCCCATAGATGGAGCGCTGGAGCATGCATACCCTGTTAGCATTCTTAGGATCAACAAAACCTTCCGGCTGCATCATATACAGTTCTTCCTTAAGAAAGCCGTTAAGGAATGCCCTTTTGACGTCCATTTGCCATATCTCATAATCATAGAATGCGGCAATTGCTAACATGATTCAGACGGACTTCAGCATCGCTACGGGAGAGAAAGTCTCGTCGTAGTCAATTCCTTGAACTTGTCGATAACCTTTAGCGACAAGCCGAGCCTTCTATATGGTCACATTTCCATCCGGGTCAGTCTTCTTCTTAAAGATCCATTTATTTTCTATGGCTTGCCGATCATCAGGCAAGTCAACCAAAGTCCATACTTTGTTATCATACATGGATCCTATCTCGGATTTCATGGCTTCAAGCCATTTGTTGGAATCCGGGCCGCCATCGCTTCTTCATAGTTCGAAGGTTCACCGTTGTCTAACAACATGATTTCCAGGACAGGGTTGCCGTACCACTCTGGTGCGGAACGTGTCCTTGTGGACCTACGAAGCTCAGCAGTAACTTGATCCGAAGTTTCATGATCAATATCATTAAGTTCCTTTCTAGTCGGTGCAGGCACCACAGAAACATTTTCCTGCGCTGCGCTACTTTCTGGTTCGGAAGGGGTGACAATCACCTTATCAAGTTCCACTTTCCTCCCACTTAATTCTTTCGAGAGAAACTCTTTCTCCAGAAAGGATCCATTCTTGGCAACAAAGACCTTGCCTTCGGATCTGAGGTAGAAGGTATACCCAATAGTTTCCTTAGGGTATCCTATGAAGATGCATTTTTGGATTTGGGTTCGAGCTTTTCAGGTTGAAGTTTCTTGACATAAGCATCGCATCCCCAAACTTTTAGAAACGACTACTTACGTTTCTTACCAAACCATAGTTCATACGGTGTCGTCTCAACGGATTTAGACGGTGCCCTATTTAAAGTGAATGCGGCAGTCTCTACAGCATAACCCCAAAAAGATAGCGGTAAATCGGTGAGAGACATCATAGATCGCACCATGTCCAACAGAGTACGATTGTGACGTTCGAACACACCGTTACGCTGAGGTGTTCCAGGCGGCGTTAACTGTGAAACAATTCCACATTTCCTTTTGTAGGTGCCAAATTTGCGACTTAAATACTCTCCTCCACGATCTGATCGTAAAAACTTTATTTTTCTATCATGTTGATTCTCAACCTCATTCTGAAATTCCTTGAACTTTTCAAAGGTCTCAGACTTGTGTTTCATCAAGTAGACATACCCATATCTACTTAAGTCATCAGTGAGGGTGAGAACATAACGATAGCCACCGCGAGCTTCAACATTCATTGGACCGCACACATCGGTATGTATGATTTCCAACAAGTTGGTTGCTCGCTCCATTGTTCCGGAGAATGGAGTATTGGTCATCTTTCCCAAGAGGCATGGTTCGCACGTGTCAAATGATTCATAATCAAGAGACTCCAAAAGTCCATCTGCATTGAGCTTCTTCATACGTTTGACACCAATATGACCAAGGCGGCAGTGCCACAAGTATGTGGGACCATCATTATCAACCTTACATCTTTTGGCATTCACACTATGAATATGTGTAACATCACATTTGAGATTCAATAAGAATAAACCATTGACCAGTGGGGCATGACCATAAAACATTTCTCTCATATAAATAGAACAACCATTATTCTCGGATTTAAATGAGTAGCCATCTCGCATTAAACGATATCCAGATACAATGTTCATGCTCAAAGCTGGTACTAAATAACAATTATTGAGGTTTAAAACTAATCCTGAAGGTAGATGCAGAGGTAGCATGCCGACGGCGATCACATCGACCTTGGAACCATTCCCGACGCGCATCGTCACCTCGTCCTTTGCCAGTCCCCGCTTATTCCGCAGCTCCTGCTTTGAGTTACAAATGTGAGCAACTGCACCGATATCAAATACCCAGGAGCTACTACGAGCGCTAGTAAGGTACACATCAATAACATGTATATCACATATACCTTTGACGTTGCCAGTCTTCTTATCTGCTAAGTATTTGGGGCAGTTCCGCTTCCAGTGACCCGTTCCCTTGCTATAAAAGCACTCAGTCTCAAGCTTGGGTCCATTCTTTGGCTTCTTCCAGGCAACTGGCTTACCGGGCACGCCAACTCCTTTGCCGTCCTTCTTGAAGTTCTTCTTACCCTCGCCTTTCTTGAACTTAGTGGTTTTATTCACCATCAACACTTGATGTTCCTTTTTGATCTCCACCTCCGCTGATTTTAGCATTGAATACACCTCGGGAATGGACTTTTCCATCCCTTGCATATTGAAGTTTATCACAAAGCTCTTGTAGCTAGGTGGGAGCGACTGAAGGATTCTGTCAACGACCTCGTCATCTGGGAGATTAATTCCAAGCTGAGACAAGCGGTTGTGCAACCCAGACATTTTGAGTATATGTTCGCTGACAGAACTATTCTCCTCCATCTTACAACTGTAGAACTTGTCGGAGACTTCATATCCCTCGACTTGGTCATGAGCTTGGAAAACCATTTTCAACTCTTGGAACATCTCATATGCTCCGTGCTGCTCAAAATGCTTTTGGAGCTCCGATTCTAAGCTGTGAAGCATGCCGCATTGAACTAGGGAGTAATCATCACTACGCGACTGCCAGGCATTCATAACGTCTTGAGTTGCTGGGAAAATGGGTGCATCGCCTAGCGGTGCTTCAAGGACATATGCTTTCTTGGCAGCTATGAGGATGATCCTCATGTTACAGACCCAATCCGTATAGTTGCTACCATCGTCTTTCAGCTTGGTTTTCTCTAGGAACGCGTTGAAGTTGAGGGCAACATTAGCGTGGGCCATTGGATCTACAAGACATATTGTAAAGATTTTAGACTATGTTCATGACAATTAAGTTCATCTAAGAATTTTAATGAACTCCCACTCAGATAGACATCTCTCTAGTCATCTAAGTGATACATGATCTGAGTCGACTAGGCCGTGTCCGATCATCACGTGAGACGGACTAGTCATCAACGGTGAACATCTTCATGTTGATCGTATCTTCTATACGACTCATGTTCGACCTTTCGTTCTTCCGTGTTCCGAGGCCATGTCTGTACATGCTAGGCTCGTCAAGTCAACCCTAAGTGTATTGCATGTGTAAATCTGGCTTACACCCGTTGTATGCGAACGTTAGGACCTATCACACCCGATCATCACGTGGTGCTTCGGAACAATGAACCTTAGCAACGGTGCATAGTTAGGGGGAACACAATTCTTGAAATTTTAGTGAGAGATCATCTTATTTATGCTACCGTCATTCTAAGAAAATAAGATGTAAAACATGATAAACATCACATGCAATCAAATAGTGACATGATATGGCCAATATCATTTTGCTCCTTTTGATCTTCATCTTCGGAGCTCCATGATCATCATTGTCACCGGCATGACACCATGATCTCCGTCATCATGATCTCATGAAGTTGTCTCACCAAACGTTACTTCTACTACTATGGCTAACGGTTAGCAATAAAGTAAAGTAATTACATGGTGTTTTCAATGACACGTAGGTCATACAATATAATAAAGACAACTCCTATGCCTCCTGCCGATTGTCATACTCATCGACATGCAAGTCGTGATTCCTATTACAAGAACATGATCAATCTCATGCATCATATATATATATATATATATATATATATATATATATATATATATATATATATATATATATATATATATATATATATATATATATATATATATCATTCATCACATCCTTTTGGCCATATCACATAACACGGCACATGCTGCAAGAACAAGTTAGACGTCCTCTAATTGTTGTTGCAAGTTTTTACGTGGCTGCTATAGGTTTCTAGCAAGAACGTTTCTTACATGCGCCAAAACCACAACGTGATATGCCAATTTCTATTTAACCTTCATAAGGACCCTTTTCATCGAATCCGATCCAACTAAAGTGGGAGAGACAGACACCCGCTAGCCACCTTATGCAACTAGTGCATGTCTGTCGGTGGAACCTGTCTCCCGTAAGCGTACGTCTAAGGTCGGTCAGGGCCACTTCATCCCAAGATGCCGCCAAATCAAGATAAGACTAGTAGCGGCAAGTAAATTGACATGATCTACGCCCATAACAATCTTCTGTTCTACTCGTGCATAGTAACTACGCATAGACCTAGCTCATGATGGCACTGTTGGGGATCGTTATAGAAAAACAAAAAAAATCCTACGCATCACCAAGATCCATCTATGGAGTTTACTAGAAACGAGAGGGAGGGAGTGAATCTTCATACCCTTGAAGATCGCGATGCGGAAGTGTTACAAGAATGCGGTTGGTCGAGTCGTACACGGAGCGATTCAGATCACGGTCGATTCCGATCTAAGCGCCGAACAACGGCGCCTCCGCATTCAACACACGTACAGCCTGGGGACGTCTCCTCCTTCTTGATCCAGCAAGGGGGGAGGAGAAGTTGGGGAAGAGCTCCGGCAGCACGACGGCCTGGTGGTGGAGCTTGCAGTTCTCCGGCAGGGCTTCGCCAAGCTCTACGGAGGAAGAGGAGGAGTTGGGAGGGGGAGAGGGCTGCGCTAGGGAAGAGGTGCGGTTGCCCTCTCTCTCCCTCACTATATATAGGGGGAAGGTGGGAGGAGGAGGTGCCCTAGGGTTTCCCTAGGGGAGGGGCGGCGGCCACAGGGGAAACCCTAGATGGGTTTGGGCGCCCCCACCCCTAGGAAACTAGCCCCTCAAGCCGGGAGGGGCGGCTGCCCTAGGGGAGGCGTGATAAGTCTCCAACGTATCTATAATTTTTGATTGTTCCATGCTATTATTTATGAAGTCTTAGATGTTTAATGGCCTTTATCATTCACTTTTATATAATTTTTGGGACTAACCTACTGACCCAAAGGCCCAGTCCAGATTGCTGTTTTTTTGACTATTTCAGGGTTTTGCAGAAAAGGAATATCAAACGGAGTCCAAACGGAATGAAACATTCGCAGGAGATATTTTTGGAGGAAATCACGCGAGATAAACTTAGGAGCCAAGCCAGAGGACAGGGGGCCCACCCTCGAGGGTGGGGGTGCGCCCCCCTTCCCAGGGCGCGCCCCCTGCCTCGAGGGCAAGCCCGATGGCCCCTGGTGCCCCTATTACCCCAGAAACTCCAAATACGGAGAGAAACCCTAATTCCACCGCCGTAGCTACTGTTCCCGTGGAGATCCCATCTTGGAGCCTGTTCCGGGAGGGGGATCCATCACGGAGGCCTTCATCATCATCATCATCGCCCTCACCATGAGTTGTGAGTAGTTTACCACAGACCTTCGGGTCCATAGCTAGTATCTAGATGGCTTCTTCTCTCTCTCTGGATCTCAATACAAAGTTCTCCTCGATTCTCGAGGAGATCTATTCGATGTAATCTATTTTTGCGGTGTGTTTGTCGAGATCCGATGAATTGTGAGTTTATGATCAAGGTTATCTATGAAAGATATTTGGTTCTTCTCTGAACTTTTTATGTGTGCTCATAATATCCTTGCAAGTCTCTTCGAATTATTGGTTTGGTTTGGCCTACTAGATCTATAGTTCTTGCAATGGGAGAAGTGCTTGGTTTTGGGTTCAATCTTGCGGTGTCCCTTCCCAATGACAGTAGGGGCAGCAAGGCACGTATTGTATTGTTGCCACCGAGGATAAAAAGATGGGGTTTTCATCATATTGCTTGAGTTTATCCCTCTACATCATGTCATCTTGCTTAAGGCGTTACTCGATTCGTATGAACTCATTACACTAGATGCATGCTGGATAGCGGTCGATGTGTGGAGTAATAGTAGTAGATGCAGGCAGGAGTCGGTCTACTTGTCTCGGACGTGATGCCTATATACAATGATCATGCCTATATAGTCTCATAATTATTCGCTTTTCTATCAATTCCTCAACAGTCATTTGTTTACCCGCCGTAGAATATCACTATCATGAGAGAAGCCACTAGAGAAAACTAAGGCCCCCGGGTCTATCTCTATCATATTACTTTTCCGTCAACTAGCCAATTTCTGTCGTCGTTATTTATTTGCTTTCTTTACTTTCTGTTTCTATACCAAAAATATAAACTATCATCTCTATCAGATCTCACTATCGTAAGTGACCGTAAAGGGATTGACAACCCCTTATCGCGTTGGCTGCGAAGTTCTTATTTGTTTGTGCATGTGCAAGGGACTGGCGCGTGGTCTCCTACTGGATTGATACCTTGGTTCTCAAAAACTAAGGGAAATACTTACGCTACTATGCTGCATCTCCCTTTCCTCTTCGAGGGAATACAACACAAGCTCAAGAGGTAGCAAGAAGAATTTCTGGCGCCGTTGCCGGGGAGGCTTACGCAAAAGTCATATACCAAGTACCTATCACAACCCCTTATCCTTCGCATTACATTTATTTACCTCTCGTTTTCCTCTCCCCCACTTCACCCTTGCCGTTTTATTTGCCCTTCTTCCGCCGTGTGTTTTTCGTTCGCTTGCCTCTTGTTTGCTTGTGTGCTATGTTCCCTCAGTTAGCTTGCATCTTCGCTTGCTAAAGTATGGATCCTCATCCACTTCCTAATCTCTTTAAGAGATCCAATTATGTTGAATCTATTGCTAGTCAGTTGACTGCACTAGATTATCTTTATGGGGTTTTGCTTGAAATTTGTGAATCTGAAAATTGTGACGAAATATTGAAAGAAAAACATAAATTGATTCACGATAGCTCCTTGAGTAAAAAGCATGATTGCAATGATGTTATTATAAATTCTATTAATGTCAATTGTGTTAATGACATGCAAAACCCTAAGCTTGGGGATGCTTATTTTGCTATGCCCACTACTTATTGCAATGATCATCATTGGGGTGATGATTCTTACGATCTTGAAAATTTATTTAAACCCCATCATGAATATGAGATTGATAATAATGTTTTCCATAATATTGAAAGTGGATTTGAAAGAGTGTCAACTTTTGATCCCACTACTTTAGATATTTATCAATCTTATGAATTTTTTGATAAAAGTGGGCATGGAAAGGTCATGACTTTAGTTAATGTTGATCCCACTATTTTGGAAAAGTGCCAACTTTGCATGCATGTGGATCGTGTTGAGAATATGTTATGTGATAGCTATTTTGTTGATTTTTCTTATGATCCTACATGCAATTATTATGAGAGAGGAAAATATGGTTGTAGAAATCTTCATGTTACTAAATTACCTCTCTTCATGTTGAGATTGATCTTGTTTCTTTCTTCTGCCTTGCATATGCTAGATCTTGCTTGCCTTGCTAATTTGTTTGACTATAAGATGCCTATGCATAGGAAGTATGTTAGAATTAGATGTGTTTGTCACATGTTTTATGATGCTCTCTCTATGCTTCAATTCTTGTCTTTCGTGTGAGCATCATTGGATTATCGTGCCTAGCTAGGGGCGTAAAACGATAGCGCTTGTTGGGAGGCAACCCAATTTTTTGTTTTTGTTGCTGTTAGGTAATAAATATTTCATCTAGCCTCTGATTAGATGTTTTTTCATGTTTTGTTTAGTGTTTGTGCCAAGTAGAACCTTTGGTAAGACTTGTGTCAAGTTTATATGATCTTGCTGTGAAAAACAGAATCGTTAGCGCTCGCTAAAGTAGTCTTCAGATTTTACTGGAGCGTGATTTTTAGTTGATTATTTTTTCTTCTGATTTGTAGACAAATTTCTCAAATTTACCAATTTATTTTGAATTGTTTGGAGTTCCAGAAGTAGGCGAACCCAGTAGATTACTACAGACTGTTCTGTTTTTGACAGATTCTGTTTTTCGTGTGTTGTTTGCTTATTCCGATGCATCTATGAGTAATATTGGAGGATATGAACCATAGAGAACTTGGCGTACAGTAGGTTTAACACCAATATAAACAATGAATGAATTCCTTGCTGTACCTTTGAGTGGTGGTTTGCTTTCTCTTACTAACGGAGCTCACGAGAATTTTTGTCTAAGTTTTGTGTTGTGAAGTTTTCAAGTTTTGAGTATTGCTTTGATGGACTATGGAACAAGGAGTAGCAAAGGCCTAAGCTTGGGGATGCCCATTTCACCCCAAGTAAATTCAAGATAATCAAAAGCCTAAGCTTGGGGATGCCCCGGGAAGGCATCCCCTCTTTCGTCTTCATCCATCGGTACCTATACTTGGAGCTATATTTTTATTCGCAACATGCTATGTGTTTTGCTTGGAGCGTCTTGTATAATTTGAGTCTTTGCTTGTTAGTTTGACACAATCATCCTTGCTGGACACACCTATTTGAGAGAGTTAAATATGCTCTAGAAATTGTTAGAACACTCTATATGCTTCACTTATATCTTTTGAGTTGAATAGTTTTTGCTCTAGTGCTTCACTTATATCTTTTAGAGCACGGTAGTGGTAATATTTTGTAGAAATTGTTGAACTCTCATGCTTCACTTAAATCTATTTGAGAGTCTATTAAAACAGCATGGTAAAGTGTTTAGGCTAAAGAAACTAGTCTTCACATGATAGACATCCAATGTCAATGTAGTAAAAAAATTCACATCAAGTGCATTGAGTAGGAAGAGATGTTGGATGCTTGATAAATGTTTTGAGACATGAGGATAGTGATATTAGAGTCATGCTAGTGGAGTAATTATGAAATTGAGAAATATTTGTGTTAAGGTTGGTGATTCCCGTAGCATGCACGTATGGTGAACCATTGTGTAACTAAGTTAAAGCATGAGGTATTTGTAGAGTGTCAACCTTTGTGTGGAGGTCGGGGGCGCGCGATGGTTAACTCCTACCAACCTCCCCCCTAGGGGCATGCGTTGATTGCTTTGTTTTGATGACTCGTAGATTTTTGCAATAAGTATATGAGTTCTTATGACTAATGTTGAGTGTTGAGTCCATGGATTATACGCACTCTCACCCTTCCATCATTGCTAGCCTCTCTTGTACCGCGCAACTTTCGCCGGTGCCATAAACCCACTATATATCCTTCCTCAAAACAGCCACCATACCTACCTATCATGGCATTTCCATAGCCATTCCGAGATATATTGCCATGCAACTTTCCACCGTTCCGTTTATATGACACGCATCATATTGTCATATTGCCATTGCATGATCATGTAGTTGACATTGTATTTGTGGCAAGGCCACCATGCATAATTTATCATACATGTCACTCTTGTTTCATTGCACATACCGGTACACCGTCGGAGGCATTCATATAGAGTCATACTTTGTTGTTGTAGTATTGAGTTGTAATCTTATGTTGTAATGAAAGTGTGATGATCATCATTTATAGAGCATTGTCCCATGGGAGGAAAGGCTGAATCTATAAAGCCCCTCCGCAAAAAAAAAGAAAAAAAGAAAAAAAAAGAAAGGCCAATGAAAAAAAGGCCCAAAAAAAAGGAAAAGAAAATAAAAAAGGGACAATTGCTGCTATCTTCTTCCACACTTGTGCTTCAAAGTAGCACCATGTTCTTCATTGTAGAGAGTCTCATGCTTAGTCACTTTCATATACTAGTGGGGATTTTCATTATAGAACTTGGCTTGTATATTCCAATGATGGGCTTCCTCAAATGCCCTAGGTCTTCGTGAGCAAGCAAGTTGGATGCACACCCACTAGTTTCTTTTGTTGAGCTTTCATTCATATTTAGCTCTAGTGCATCTGTTGCATGGCAATCCCTACTCACTCACATTGATATCTATTGATGGGCATCTCCATAGCCCGTTGATACGCCTAGTCGATGTGAGATTATATCCCTAGTTTTGTCTTCTCCACAACCACCTCTATTCCACCCATAGTGCTATGTCGAGGGCAGGCCCGATGGCCCCTGGTGCCCCTCTTCCTCCTATATATGCCTACGTACCCCAGAAACTCCAAATACGGAGAGAAAACCCTAATTCCACCGCCGTAGCTGCTGTTCCCGTGGAGATCCCATCTTGGAGCCTGTTCCGGGAGGGGGATCCATCACGGAGGCCTTCATCATCATCATCATCGCCCTCACCATGAGTTGTGAGTAGTTTACCACAGACCTTCGGGTCCATAGCTAGTATCTATATGGCTTCTTCTCTCTCTCTGGATCTCAATACAAAGTTATCCTCAATCTTCGAGGAGATCTATTCGATGTAATCTCTTTCTGCGGTGTGTTTGTCGAGATCCGATGAATTGTGAGTTTATGATCAAGGTTATCTATGAAAGATATTTGGTTCTTCTCTGAACTTTTTATGTGTGCTCATAATATCCTTGCAAGTCTTTTCGAATTATTGGTTTGGTTTGGCCTACTAGATCTATAGTTCTTGCAATGGGAGAAGTGCATGGCTTTGGGTTCAATCTTGCAGTGTCATTTCCCAGTGATAGTAGGGGCAGCAAGGCACGTATTGTATTGTTGCCATCGAGGATAAAAAGATGGGGTTTTCATCATATTGCTTGAGTTTATCCATCTACATCATGTCATCTTGCTTAAGGCGTTACTCTGTTCGTATGAACTCAATACACTAGATGCATGCTGGATAGCGGTCAATGTGTGGAGTTATAGTAGTAGATGCAGGCAGGAGTCGGTCTACTTGTCTCGGACGTGATGCCTATATACAATGATCATGCCTAGATAGTCTCATAATTATTCGCTTTTCTATCAATTGCTCGACAGTAATTTGTTTGCCCGCCATAGAATATCGCTATCATGAGAGAAGCCACTAGAGAAAACTATGGCCCCCGGTTCTATCTCTATCATATTACTTTTCCGTCAACTAGCCAATTTATGTCACCGTTATTTATTTGCTTTCCTTACTTTCTGTTTCTATACCAAAAATACCAAAAATATAAACTATCATCTCTATCAGATCTCACTATCGTAAGTGACCGTAAAGGGATTGACAACCCCTTATCACGTTGGCTGCAAAGTTCTTATTTGTTTGTGCATGTGCGAGGGACTGGCGCGTGGTCTCCTACAGGATTGATACCTTGGTTCTCAAAAACTGAGGGAAATACTTATGCTACTGTGCTGCATCTCCCTTTCCTCTTCGAGGGAATACAACGCAAGCATAAGAGGTAGCAAGGCGCCCCCACCTCTTCGAGGAACAGTTCCGGACTCCAATACCCTTCGTCCAATATACCGATCTTCGCCTCCGGACCATTTCGAAGTTCCTCGTCACGTCCGGGACCTCATCCGGGACTCCGAACAACCTTCGGTAACCACATACTATTCCCATAACAACTCTAGCGTCACCGAACCTTAAGTGTGTAGACCCTACGGGTTCGGGAACCATGCAGACATGACCAAGATACCTCTCCGACCAATAACCAATAGCGGGATCTGGATACCCATATTGGCTCCCACATGTTCCACGATGATCTCATCAGATGAACCACGATGTCGGGGATTCAATCAATCCCGTATACAATTCCCTTTGTCTACCGGTATAATACTTGCCCGAGATTCGATCGTCGGTATACCGATACCTTGTTCAATCTCGTTACGGCAAGTCTCTTTACTCATTCCGTAACACATCATCCTGTGACCAACCCCTTAGTCACATTGAGCTCATTACGATGATATCTTACCGAGTGGGCCCAGAGATACCTCTCCGTCATACGGAGTGACAAATCCCAGTCTCGATTCGTGCCAACCCAACAGATACTTTCAGGGATACCTGTAGTGTACCTTTATAGCCACCCAATTACGTTGTTACGTTTGGCACACCCAAAGTACTCCTACGGTATCCGGGAGTTGCACAATCTCATGGTCTAAGGAAAGGATACTTGACATTGGAAAAGCTTTAGCATACGAACTACACGATCTTGTGCAACGCTTAGGATTGGGTCTTGTCCATCACATCATTCTCCTAATGATGTGATCCCGTTATCAATGACATCCAATGTCCATGGTCAGGAAACCGTAACCATCTTTTGATCAACGAGCTAGTCAACTAGAGGCTCACTAGGGAAATGTTGTGGTCTATGTATTCACACATGTATTACTATTTCCGAATAATACAATTAAAGCATGAACAATAGAAAATTATCATGAACAAGGAAATATAATAATAACCATTTTATTATTGCCTCTAGGGCATATTTACAACACCTGAGCCACTGTATCCTTGCCTTCACGGTGAGGAGGTGTGGGTTTGTGTACGGCATTGTTGGCCGCTTTGTCCCATCCATGAGGTGGTCAGTCCGGTTGATCGGATTGATCGTGTTTCGGTGGAATTGGCGCTGGGGCCTAATCGTCGAATTGGGGTAGTAGCTTGCGTTTGGGATAGCTCTTTGTTTGGCCTCTATAGTCTTATCTTTGTTTAACGTCTCGCACTTCATTCCATCTTTTATTGAGCGTGTGTTGTTCGGCTCTAAGCCGTTGCTGTTGCTTCTTGAGGCTCCTTGCGGTGGCAATGAGCTATTGTTGAAAATGCTTCTATTCGAGCGGTTCTTCTGGGAAGATGTATTCTTTGTCTCCCAGGCATATGTCCTCTTTGGAGACAGGTTGATAATTGATGTTGTCCGCGTCGCTGTGATCGGCCAGCAATTCTGGACTATGTTCGTCGTCCTCCCATTCGTCCTACTCTACCACTAGCTCCACGGGGTCATCGGCTTACTCCGGGTTGTCATCGTCTTCGGTAACAGTGTTACTCTCTTTCCCCTTACGGGATCGAGATCGACGCTTCTGACGCCAGCGTTTGGGGGGTTCGTTGACGGGCTTATCCTATTCTGGATTGGTATCACCGTCGCCTTCCTTTTCGTTGGGTGTGTCCACCATATATATATCGTACATAGAGGTAGCCGTCCATCGCCCGGTTGCGGGCGGGTTCGTACTTAGAATGGCTTCGGCATCGTGGTCCATCCCATCAATGTTTTCGGAAGCGTACTCTAATAGATTGGTTAAGTCCTCGACCATTGATACCAAGTGGGTGGTGGGTGGGAAGTAAAATTCCTTGTCTTTAGCCCCCAGTTCGAACTGGGCATGATTCGGCTGGGAATTCTCTACTAGAGAGATAGAGATTTCAGTAAGTCCAGCGCTTCGTCTAAGGGTGAGCGCCGGACATGTGTTCGTACATCTACAGGGCTGAGTTCGGTAACAATCGCTCGATCAAGCCCGAAAGACGCAGATCCAGAAAGTTCGGAACTCGTATTCGGAGATGAGTCTGGAGTTCTGGTGAGGGTAATCCTGCTCAAGGCTGTGTACGGCTCGAGTGCCGCTGGGTCTATGGTCTCCGTGGCAGGGTTGATCTTCCCGTCTTTGGATGAGGTGACCTGCTCTAGATCTAAGACCAGAGCTGCCGCAAGTGTTCTCCCCTGGACGGGGTCCGATGATAGATCTAGGTCATGTTCATCGTGGTGGCAGGGAGCAGCTATCATGGGTGCGAATCCGTTGAAGATCAAATCTCCGCGGACATCAGGAACGTTGATTAGGCTTCCAAATCTGATCTGATGAGCATGGGCATAGCTGCCAACCTGCTCGAGGTGGCTTTCAGTGTTGGCATGAAGCACAAAGCCGCCGAACACGAAAAGCTTGCTGGGGGGAAAGATTCCCTCGGTGGTGGCACCGTCGTTGATGATGAAGCGAGCCATTAATCCTTCGGGCGACGACATAGTGGAACTCTCAATGAAAGCACCAATGTCGGTGTCCAAACCGGCAGAGCTCAGGTAGGGGGTCCCGAACTATGCGTCTGAGGATCGATGGTAACAGGAGACTGGGGACACGATGTTTACCCACGTTCACGCCCTAATGATCGAGGTAATACCCTACTTCCTGCTTGATTGATCTTGATGAATATGGGTTACAAGAGTTGATCTACCTCACGATCGTAATTGCTAGACCCTAAAAGTCTAGCCTATAATTTTGTTGTTGTCTCTACGGACTAAACCCTCCGGTTTATATATGCACCGGAGGGACCTAGGGTTTGTACATGATCACCTTGCAGAGGAAGGAAAGTATTACACTCGGACTCTAAACTTGCTATTTTACACATATGGGAGTCCTATCCGGATACGTGGGATAGTCTTCATCGATAATCTTCACGGCCCACCAGTACGGCCCATGATGAACGATCCGGCCACCTGAGGACCCCTTAATCCAGGACTCCCTCAACCATCACATCGACATTGGAACCATTCCGACGTGCATCGTCACCTCGTCCTTAGCCAATCTTCGTTTAATCTGTAGCTCTTGTTTTGAGTTACAAATATGAGCAATCGAACCAGTATTAAATACCCAGGCGCTACTACGAGCATTAGTAAGGTACACATCAATAACATGTATATCAAATATATCTTTGTTCACTTTGCCATCCTTCTTATCCGCCAAATACTTGGGGCAGTTCTGCTTCCTGTGACCAGTCCCTTTGTAGTAGAAGCACTCAGTTTCAGGCTTGGGTCTAGCTTTGGGCTTCTTTCCGGGAGTGGCAACTTGCTTTCCATTCTTCTTAAAGTTCCCTTTCTTTCCCTTGCCCTTTTTCTTGAAACTAGTGGTCTTGTTAACGATCAACACTTGATGCTCCTTCTTGATTTCTACCTCCGCAGCTTTGAGCATTGCGAAGAGCTCGAGAATTTTCTTTTCCATCCCTTGCATATTATAGTTCATCACGAAGCCTTTGTAGCTTGGTGGCAGTGATTGGAGAACTCTGTCAATAACACTATCATCTGGAAGATTAACTCCGAGCTGAGTCAAGTGATTATGGTATCAAGACATTCTGAGTATGTGTTCACTGACAGAACTGTTCTCCTCCATGTTGCACGTATAGAACTTGTTGGAGACTTCAAATCTCTCAACTCGGGCATTTTCTTCAAATATTTCCTTCAACTCCTGGAACATCTCATATCCTGCATGATGTTCAAAACGTCTTTGAAGTTCCGATTCTAAGTCGTAAAGCATGTCACACTGAACTATAGAGTAGTCATCTGACTGCGTCTGCCACACGTTCACATCGTCTATATTAGTGGGAGGGGGCTTGTCACCTAGCAGTGCATCAAGGACATAATTCTTATGTGCAGGAACGAGGATAATCCTCAAGTTACGGACCCAGTCCGTGTAGTTTCTACCATCATCTTTCAACTTAGCTTTCTATAGGAACACATTAAAATTCATGGGAACGGTAGCACAGGGCATTGATCTACAACATAGATATGCAAATACTATCAGGACTAAGTGTAATGCCCCGGATGTAATACTTTCCCTTTTGGGCATATAATATATCTCTGGCTTCATCTATTCCATTCCGGGTTCTTTGTCTTTCGGGTTTTCGTCGTTTTGTTGTGTGCGTGTGTGGCATTCATTCATATCATGTAGACTTGTGCATCGCATTGCATTTGTGTTGTTGGTTGCATCCGGTACCACGCGCTCCTTCCCGTTGCCCGTTTCGCGTTCCAGAGCTCCCTCACGTGTCGGTGGCATCCCGTAGGCCTACTTTGGTGTTTGGCCGTGTAACGTTACCAGTTTGGCGCGAGACTTGTCGTGTGTTGTTGTTTTGGTGTGTGTAACCCGCCTGTCAAATCTCGTCGCGTTTCGAGTCCGTTTGCTACACCAACAGTTATTCTCGTGGGCTCAAAGTGCCTCCACTTTGAGGCCCAAGACACCCCTCCAACAGCCCACTTCCCTCCTCTTGGCCCATCCTAACTACCCTCGCGATCGGATCCGTCGGATCGCGATCGGAGGGCTCTAAACCCCTCAAAATCCTCAAACCCTAGCACCTACCCTATATAAACATCCCCCATGCCATTTTTGGTAGCCTAACCCCCCTCCACCTACCTCTTGCCTACCTCCCCCTCAATTCCCGTGCCTGGCCAGATCCAAATCGCCACTTGGGATCCCCTCCTCGAACCCCGCCGCCAGCATCGAAGAATCGCGCCGCCGTTTTCCTTCGCTCGTAGAGGCCGCCGCATCTCCCAGATCGGTCAGAAAGCTTCCCTCGATCTGTTCCAGATCGGGGTCAACGAGCAGTGGGCCTCCTCCCTCGTCGCTCCTGGCCGACCGGCCTCCCTCTCCGACCGCCTGGGCCGGTCGCCTCCAGGTCCCAGCGCCGATCCGTCCAGGGGCCCGCCTCCTCCCGGGCCTCCACCGTCTCCCCGCCGGGCGCCAGGCCCGTCAGCCGCCGCTCCCCAGCGGCCCGTCCAGGCCGCCTCTCAGCCGGATCCCACCGCAGGCCGCATCGCCACTTCGGGCCGCGACCGCCCCGCTCGGCCCACTCGCCTCCCCGCTCCAGCGCGCCGCTCGCTGGTCCTCGCCAGCCGTCCCGCCTCTGCGCCGCAAGGGCCCGCTCCAGCAGGCCAGCCGCCGGGCCGCTTCCAGCCGCGTCGGGCCAGGCCTCGCCAGCTCCTGGGCCAGGGCGACCGAGTCGGGCCCTTCCAGCAGGTCGCCTCCCTCCGCTCCTCCGCCAGCCTGGGCCAAGCCGCCGCCCCGATCTGCCTCCTTCGGCCCAAAGACCCGAGCCCGTTGACCCGCTCCTTTCCAGATCTGAGGTTGTTGGATTTTTCCACTAAGTCTCTGCTGTTTCAGTTTCTGATGCAATATTCATATGAGGATAACTTCTTGTGTGTTGCTCCGTTTTCCGCAAATGACATGTCCACGTGTTCGTCTTGCCATGCTCTACATGTTGTTTGTGTTAGGTTGCATGATAGATTTATTCTTGCCATGGTTATCCTCGTTGCAAAGTGCTATGTGGCTGTTTAGTTGTTTAACTTGTTATGAGATGCCATCTTGTTGAGCTCATTGCTATCGTTGTGTTTATCTCCATGATGCATGCTTGCATGTTTCGGAATCACCATCATGTGTACTTTGATGTGGTGCTTACCACTTGCCATGTTTATTTTTGAGGTGACTTAAACTTGCTATTATAGATGCCATGATGAAACTGCTGTTTTAACACTTAGTGAAATTTCACTAAGTCTGGAATCTGTGATTCTCCGATGCCATGTTTGCTTGTTGTTCTAGGACAATCCATGATAGTTTTGGGGTGGATCTTGATGGTTCCTTGTAGTATATATTGTTGGCTATCCATTCATGTTCTCACATGCTTATTTGAGTGGCTGTAGCATATTTAACTTTGGTTCCAAAGTTGCAATAAATTACTGCTGTCAGGATTTTGTTGTCAAGTTCAATATGTACAAGCTTGTTGCTATTGATCCGTGGCTCCTTTGGGGGTGCACCTTTGGACTTATTTTCTGTAGGATATGTCTAGTTTATGTTCATGCTCTTTGCCATGATGTTTGAGTGCTGTAGCTTATTTATCTAGTGCTCCGAAGTTGCTATGTGGCTGTAATTTTCAGCTTGTGCATATTTCTTGTTTCGGGCATAACTTTTAGCCCGTAGCTCCGTTTTCAGCGAGTCTTATATAAAACTTGATTGATTTTCTGTGTAGGTTCATAATATCCTATTGTTATCATGTTTTGAAGCTTTTGCTTGAGTGCTATTTTTCCGTGCTCCGTGTGCTTCCTTAGTGCATCCATCATGCATCCATCATTTTGGTGTGCGCATTGCATCTTGTTGATTCGTGCCTTGTGTGATTGTATTGTTTAGAGCCGGAAGCTGAGACCGAGTACGAGTACGAGCACGAGGTTATCAACGAGGTTGAGCACGAGGACCCTTCTTACGATCCGAACGACAAACCTTCAGGCAAGATGACCGAACCCCGATAACATTACTATCTTTGCCTATTGCTAGAGTATCACTCTATAGTTTTGCCTCGATGCCCATGTATTTCCTGTCAGCCTCCTACTTGTAACCATGAACCTATTTAACCACCCTACCTATGCAAACCGTTGAATGGCTAAGTACGCTTCGCTCAGCCCCTCTTATAGCATTGCTAGTTGCAGGTGAAGATTGAAGATGCTTGCTTCATGTTGAAGTTTGTTGGGTTATATCACACTATATAAATGCTTAAAAATGAAATCATCTATATATTGGCAAGGGTGGAAGGCTAAGCCTTTTGCTTGGTGATTTGTTCCACTCATGCCGCTAGGAACCGTTTAAACCGGTGTTATGTTCCTTGATTATGCGTTCCTCACACGGTTGGGGTTTATGGGGCCCCCTCGATAAACCGCTAAGTGCTAAGTCTTTTCCAGCAAGTCCCAACATTGGTACTATTCGCCTAATAACTAATAAAACTTGCATAGGGTCTTGCAAACCCGAGTTCTTAATTAACAACCCCCGGGCCAGTGCTCCACATGAGTGTTGGTCCAAACCGGGCAGACTGCGGGGCCACCCGAGGGAACTCGAGGATTGGTATATACCTGTAGGCTGACCTATCCGGTCGTGTCCTAAGACTAGATACGCGCGGCTACCATCAGGGTGTCGACACGCCGGGAGGATTTGCTGGATTAGCCTTACCTTAGTTCGGAGTATCTTGAGCACGGGATTCCGAGAATACTCGGGTCTTCCCACCTTGGAGTTGCGACTCCGCGGATCGTGGGCTTGTCATGGGCCAAGTTGGAACGCCCCTGCAGGGTTATGAACTTTCGAAAGCCGTGCCCGTGGTTATGTGGCAGATGGGAGCTTGTTAACATCCGGTTGTAGATAACTTGACACATTGTTCCAATACACTACCAGCGTGTGTACCGTGACTGTCAATTTCCGAATAGGGATTCGGGAGTTGAACACGGTGGGGTTATGTTTGTTGAGCTTTAGCTAGGATCACTTCGTGATCATCTCTCGACCGAGGCACTTCTCTTCTCGCACTCTTTCACGTAAGCTAGTGCTAGTTGCTGCTGCAGACTCTTATTCTTTTTCTTCAGCCTTATCCTCTCCCAAGGCTTAAATAGTCTTGTTACCTGGGAACGGGATTGCTGAGTCCTCTATGGCTCACAGTTACTTCACCACACCAGATGCAGGTCCAGTGGTGAGCTATCCAGGTGATGGCACCGAGCTAGACTGGGAGTACGACGAGGAGCGTAGTCGATACTATGTTCGTTATCCTGATGATCAGTAGTGGAGACTTCTACTAGGATTCGATCCGACCTGTGGATTTAAATTATGTTTGGTATCTTGTCATTTGGATTTTTACCCTTAGAGGGATGTGATGTTTTATCGAATGATGATTGAGACATGTATTGTATTTGTGTGACGTGGCGAGTGTAAGCCAACTATTTTATGTTTTCCATCCCCATCTTTTACATGAGTTGTGCAAAGATACCAGACTTGCGATCATTCCAGCATGGGGTTATGTCTCTAAGTCGTGCCTCGACACGTAGGAGATATAGTCCCATCCTGGGCATTACAAGTTGGTATTCAGAGCCTTCTCCGACCTAGGAGCCCCCACTGATTGATCGAATCATTGACGGTCGAGTCTAGGCACACACTGAAAATATTTTTGAGTCCTATATTTATATCGGAGAATAGGATTTCTTTGCTTCTCATCCCCTTTCTCTCTGGTGAGGACTCCTGACGACTACTCTTGCCTCTTCTACTTTCAAAAATTGCACAAATTTTTTTTTAGGAATCTCGCGAGTATTGTGGGATTGTTTCGATGTTCTTGTGACGAGAATATTGTTCTCGATGCCTCCTGACATTAGGGGTTGTGGCAGTGTCCCGGGGAGTTGAGCATCGGGGTATTGTCGTCACAAGCATATCGCGGCAGTACTAAATACTTAAGACGGCCGACATCGAAAATCTCTCCTATACGGTTAGTGGCAAGATAACCCCGACATCACCCAGTACTGGGAGGTAGTTCGGGAGTATTGCCATAGCTTGTTATAGTGGATGCTTTTCGAAGGTCCGAGGTAGACAGTTTCCGAGAAAGACTGGTTATGTGTTGAAGGATGGATACAGCTGGATGTAGGTTTAGAGTTGATTGCGCGGTGCTTCCCCTGTATCCCCAACACCTGATTGCATAACTGGAATCTTTCGGAAATTCATAGGTGGGTTTATCCAGTAGATCGTAGGCATTCTTCCAACGAATGCAGGATAGCGAGTTCGGGGTTCTACATTGAGTGAAGTGGTTTTATGACCGATGTTCCGATCGGGAGTTGCATCTTAAAGGGTCCTTGGCTATGCTGATCCGGGGATTGCAAAACCCTTTCGTAACGCGTTCATATGCTTTCAGCACAAAGATGTTAGAACGAAGCTCCTAACTTGTGTTTGTTTCCATCCGTACCTTGTTGTTTTCTTATTTTACCTTTTGTCCCTTATGTGGCTTCTCGTGAAGATTGTTGTTATCATTTAACTGAGAATTTCATTCGTTCCTCTTGTTCGAATGATTTCATTCGTTCCTATTGTTCGAATGATTATTGTGAAGACTTGTTGCAATTCATTCCATTGATTCAGCTTATACCTTCTGTCAATCAAATTGCTGATTTGTGGTCATCTCTTTCAGGATGGCTCCGAAAAGGGTTCCCAACGCTAACCCAGAGGGTGAAGAGGTCCCAGATCGTCCTCCTTCCCCTCCTCCTCCGTCTGAGGCTTGGAGAGCGATTATGCAGACTACAAATCAGAACACCCAGTTGTTGATGCAGATGATGCAGCAGATGCAAGCTAATCAAGCTAATCAGGGTGTTCCAGGGAATCAAGGCAACTTCTTCAACCAGCAGCACCATGCTACTCTCAACCAGTTCTTGGCCAATAATCCAAAAGCTTTCAGTTACTGTGTCGACCCTCTTGATGCTGAAGATTGGTTGACCGATATAAAGAAGCATTTTGAGTGCAGTAACGTAAAGGAAGAGGACTATGTGAAGTTTGCAGCCTTCCAACTCAAAGACCAAGCAGCTGACTGGTGGCAGCAGTACAAAGACTCCCGGCCAGGTCGTGTGATCTCTTGGGAGGATTTCTGCAAGGACTTTCGCTCTCACCACATTCCAACAAGTGTCATCGAGGGTATGCGTGAGCAATTCCGCAACCTGAAGCAGGGCTCTATGACTGTCTACCAGTATAATGTCAAGTTCCAAAACCTCGCCCGCTATGCAAAGCAAGACATTCCTGATGCCAAGAGCAAAATCTATCAGTTTCGTGGTGGTCTGAAAGATGAACTTCAACTTGCTCTCACCTTGTTCGAGCCCGATGAGTTCGACAAATTCTATAACATGGCTTTGAAACAAGAGGCAGCTCAGCTTAAGATGGAGGCTTCTAAAAAGAGGATTCGAGATGCCGTTCACTCCTCCTCATCGTCTCAGATGGTCTCGAAACAACAGAAATTTGGCCTTCCTCCTCCTCCAGTGATTCGAGCTCCTTACAACAACTCCAACAACTCCAACAACAACAAGAATGCTGGTGGTCGTGGTTTCTCCCACCCACACAACTCCAACAATCAGTCCAAGTTGCAGATTCAAGCTTCCAAGTCGACTGTTCCTCCTGCTCGTCCACTTTCTGAGGCTACTTGCTACAAGTGTGGCCAGAAAGGTCATTATTCCAACAAGTGCAACAACCCAAGGCGCCTTCCGCCACCCCTACCTGTCAGTTCGGCTATTGTGAAGCATAATCCCAGGCATGCTAGGGTGAATCTGATGAATGCAGCTGAGGCGGAGAACTCTTCTGGCGTGATCATTGGTAACCTTTCAGTGAACTCTTTTCCTGCAAAATTATTATTTGATTCTGGTGCATCTCTCAGTTTCATTTCAAGGCCATTCTTCACCAAGCATAATTTGACTTCGGTATTTTTGAATAAGAAGTTGTCGATTATCTCTCCGGGCAAGCACATGACTTCAAATTTGATGGCTTCGAATGTATCTATTCGCATGGGTGATTATCGCTTTCTGGCTAATCCGGTGGTTCTTGGTAATTCTGACATTGACCTCATCCTCGGGATGGATTGGCTTTCTCAGCATGATGCTCACATTGATTGTGCACAGAAGGAAGTCAAGATGACTCATCCTGATGAAGATGTGATTATCTTTGCCTCCAGGGATAACACTATCAGGCTTTTCTCTCTCAATGATAAGGGCGAAATTAATGCCATATCTCAAATTCCGGTGGTGAACGAATATCAAGACGTCTTTCCTGAAGAACTTCCAGGCATGCCTCCACGCCGTCAGGTGGAATTCGTCATTGAACTCGAGCCGGGTACTGAGCCAGCATGCCGGCGTCCGTACAAGCTCTCTCCTGAAGAATTGAAGGAATTGAAGAAGCAGCTTGATGAACAGGAGCGTATGGGTCTCATCAGGCCTAGTACGTCGCCTTGGGGCTGTGGTGTCTTATTTGTCAAGAAGAAAGATGGCACGAAGCGTCTATGCGTTGATTACCGGCCATTGAACAAGAAGACGATAAAGAACAAATATCCGCTCCCCAACATCAACGAACTGTTCGATCAGCTCAAGGGAGCTAAAGTGTTCTCTAAGCTCGATCTCCGAATGGGCTATCATCAAATTTGCATTCGCGAGGAAGACATCCCCAAGACTGCCTTCAGAACGAGCTACGGTTCATACGAGTATACGGCCATGTCCTTTGGTCTCGCCAATGCTCCTCCTACCTTTTCGAGAATGATGCACTACATCTTCAACCCCTACACCGGCGAGTTTGTGCTTGTGTATCTGGATGATATTCTGGTATTTTCCAAGAATGAAGAAGATCACGAAAAGCACTTACGTCTGGTTCTTGATCGACTCCGAGAGCATAAGTTCTATGCCAAGTTCTCCAAATGCGAATTTTGGCTCGATAAGGTTTTGTACCTGGGCCATATCATCTCAGCTGACGGCATTGCGGTAAATCCCGAGAAAGTTGAAGCAATTGTCAACTGGGAAGCTCCTCAGAACGTCAAGCAACTCCGAAGTTTTCTGGGTCTTGCCAGCTATTGCAGAAGGTTCGTTGAGAACTTCTCCAAGATTGCCAAGCCTCTTTCCAACTTGCTTCAGAAGAATGTCAAATACTTTTGGTCTCCAGAGTGTGAAGTGGCATTCAGAACTCTCAAAGAAAAGCTCGTCTCTGCTCCAGTTCTTACTCCTCCAGATGAGTCCAAGCCCTATGAAGTATTCTGTGATGCTTCTCTTCAAGGACTTGGTGGTGTGCTTATGCAAGATAAGAGAATTGTGGCATACACTTCTCGTCAGCTGAAGCCAAGTGAGAAGAACTATCCCACACATGATCTCGAGCTAGCAGCTGTGGTACATGCTTTGATTACGTGGAGACATCTGTTGTTGGGCAGAAAAGTCGACATCTTCACCGATCACAAGAGCTTGAAGTACATCTTCACACAGCCTAATCTGAACCTCCGCCAGACTCATTGGGTTGAAATGATCCAAGAGTATGATCCTAGCATTGAATACACTCCTGGCAAGGCGAATGTGATTGTAGATGCTTTGAGCAGAAAGGCATATTGCAACAGCCTTCTTATCAAGCCGTTCCAGCCTGAGCTTTGTGAAGCATTCAGGAAGCTCAACCTCCAAGTTGTTCCCCAAGGATTTCTTGCAAATCTTCAAATTGCTCCTACCTTGGAAGATCAGGTCCGTGAGGTCCAACTCAGTGATGCCATGGTGTAGAAGGTGAAACATGGTATTGCAAAGGGCACTCCTAAATACAAGGGCTATCGTGTTGATGAGAGAGATACCTTGTTCTTCGAGGACAGACTCGTTGTTCCCAAAGGTGATCTCAGGAAGCTCATAATGGAATAAGCACATGATTCTCTCCTTTCCATTCATCCTGGCAGTTCCAAGATGTACCAAGATCTCAAGCAATCTTACTGGTGGACACGCATGAAGAGGGAAATTGCCCAATTCGTGAATGAATGTGATGTTTGCAGAAGAGTGAAAGCAGAACATCAACGTCCAGTCGGTCTTCTCCAACCTCTTCCTATTCCCGAGTGGAAGTTCGACCACATTGAAATGGATTTCGTCACTGGTTTTCCTAAGTCCAAGAGAGGGAACGATTCTATCCTTGTGGTGATTGAAAAGCTTACCAAAGTCGCTCACTTCCTTCCAGTCAAAGAATCCATCAATGCAGCTCAATTGGCAGAGTTGTACACTTCCAGAATTGTGTCTTTACATGGCATTCCTCAAGTTATCTCCTCAGACCGTGGAAGTTTGTTCACATCCAAGTTCTGGGACTCCTTTCAGTCCGCCATGGGCACTAAGATCAGGTTCAGCACTGCTTTTCACCCTCAAACTAGTGGTCAAGTCGAGCGAGTGAATCAGATTCTAGAAGACATGCTCAGAGCCTGTGTCATATCTTTCGGCATGAAATGGGAAGATTGCCTTCCATTTGCCGAGTTCTCTTACAACAATAGCTTTCAAGCAAGTGCAGGCAAAGCTCCGTTTGAAATCCTGTGACGCCCCCGATTTGACCATACACTAATCATGCACGCAAATGTGTACGACCAAGATCAAGGACTCACTGGAAGATATCACAACACAACTCTAGACACAAATTAAAATAATACAAGCTTTATATTACAAGCCAGGGGCCTCGAGGGCTCGAATACACAAGCTCGAATACAGAAGAGTCAGCGGAAGCAACAATATCTGAGTACAGACATAAGTTAACAAGTATGCCTTAAGAAGGCTAGCACAAAACATCAATGATCGAAAAGGCAAGGCCTCCTGCCTGGGACCTCCTAACTACTCCTGGTCATCAGCTGTCTCCACGTAGTAGTAGGCTCCGTCGGTGTAGTAGCAGTCGTCAAGTATGGCGTCTGGCTCCTGGACTCCACCATCTGGTTGCATCAACCAGAAAGGAGAAAGAAGGGGGAAAAGGGGGAGCAAAGCAACCGTGAGTACTCATCCAAAGTACTCGCAAGCAAGGATCTACACTACATATGCATCGGTATCAATGAAAAGGGTAGTATCTGTGGACTAAGCTACAGAATGCCAGAATAAGAGGGGGAGAAGCTAGTCCTATCGAAGACTAGCATCTTTTGGAAACCACCGTCTTGCAGCAAGAGGGGGAAGTAGAGTAGTATAACATAAGTCATATTTATGTTGTTGTTCCAACGCTCCGGGATCCTTTCTCGACTCCCGAAGCAACATATCCAAACAATGCCTCAGCATCCAGTTCTAGTTGTAGCGATCGGGATACAACTCCAAGTGTCCGTTACCGTAGGACAGGCTATCGATAGATGTTTTCTTCCCTGCAGGGGTGCACCAACTTACCCAACACGCTTGCTTAACTCCGGCCGGACACACCATCAGGTCATGCCCGCCCTCGGCCAAACAATACGCCGCAACCCGACCTAGACTTAATAGAGAGGTCATGCACGCCGGACTAAACCCTATGCTCCCAGGGGTCATGGGCCAATCGCCCCGGGAACTCCTGCACGTTGCGTGGGCGGCCGGTGAGCAGACCTAGCAACCACCTTTAAAAAGGTAGGAGCCTAACCAGTCCAACCCGGCGCGCGCCGCTCAGTCGCAATGACGTCAGTTAAGCTTCGGCTGATGCATACGACGCAGAACGCCCATACTATGCCCACGTGATGGTTAGCGCTATCAGGCCAGAGGCCCCTCGGATCAAATATCCAAACCGTTTAGTGTCTTGGGAACGCGCGGTAACGAGCAGAGACTCACGAAAGATGTGACCCCATCGCCCCGTCTCGAGAACTTGCGGCAATGGCGAGTGCCCAGCCACGCCTCGTATTTAACTCGCGGGCACCTTCCAGGTCAACCCGACTACACATCACTCGCAATTAAGCTCGCGCGGGTACCCCTCTGGGTCGACCCGTCTTTGTAACCAGGTTCAGTGTAAAGTCATAGTAACCATAGTAACTGTGTGTCCAACACCAAAGGAAAACCTGAGGAAATCACCCTCGATGGAATCCCACCTGATATTTATCGTCAAGGTGAACGAAAGAGGAGTCACCCTCGAGGTCCACTCTTGAGGAGTTGCACGACAGTGTCGTTATCGAGAGTGGAGAAAGAGGAATCACCCTCGATGACCACAACCGATGAACTAACCTACAAGGTTAACATCAGAAGTGCTGATGAGGTCTCACCCTCGGCACTCGATAGTAACCCAGTAGTGTCGAGCAACTAAGGGGAAAGTGATGTGCGGTGCCGGGTCCTGGTCTTCGATCCCGTTGAACGGGTCTTCTGATAATCCAGCGAGGCAGTCGGGACAAGGTAGGGGGGGTCACTGGTGGATCTCTAACCAGCCTATACTAAGCAGTTTAGTATAAACATGTAAGGTATGAAAGCAGTATCAACAACAGGCTATGCATCAGAATAGAATCATCCAAAAACAGTAGCAGTTCTAATGCAAGCATAAGAGAGAAGAGAATGGGCGATATCGGAATGATCAAAGGGGTTGGCTTGCCTGGTTGCTCTGGCAAGAAGGAGGGGTCGTCAACACCGTAGTCGATCACTGGGGCATCATCGGTCTCGGGGTCTACCGGAGAGAAGAGGGAGAAGAAACAGTAAATATAAAGCAAACAGTTGCAACAGAGAAGCACGACATGTCAGCACGTAGTGCTAGGGTTCTCTAACGCGATGGTACACGGTACCGGCGAAGGGGGATAACACTCGGGAAAGTATCCCCCGCGTTTCGTGTTTTCGGTTAGATGAATCGGAGGGGGAAAGTTGCAGGTTCACTATGCTAGGGACGTGTGGCGGATGAACGGACCGCGTATTCGGATTCGTCTCGTCGTTCTGAGCGATTTTCATATATAAAACATTTTCATCCGAGTTACAGATTATTTTATATAATTTTTCAAAGTTTTATTAATATTCTGAAATATTTTATTTCAAAAAATCTTTATTACAGCAGTATGACGTCAGGATGACATCAGCGGTCAACTTGAACGTTGACCAGTCAAACTGACCAACGGGGCCCGCACGTCATTGCCTCAGACTAACTAAAATAGGCTAGTTAGACTAACTAATTGATTAGGTTAATTCACTTTAATTAGATTAGCTAAACAGGATCAATTACCTTAATTAACTCATTAATTAATTGATTGATTACTAATTAATTTATTTTAACATATATTTTTTTTAAACTTTCTTTCTTTTTTTTAACCAGGGGCGTGGGGGCTAGGGTTCGCAGGGCGTCGATGGGGTCGCGGCGATGCTCTTAACCAACAAGGGGGGCGGGGATGGCCGCCACGAGATTGAGGTGCCATCGGATGGCCGCCACGATCCCGTGCCTCCCTGTAGCAAGGTGGAAGACAGGGGAAGTGCGGCTGGGCCGGGCCTCCGGGCATCTAAGGCCTAGTGGCACCGTAGCTTTAGGCCTTTTCTTCTGTTTCTTTTATTTTTTTGCTTTATTTGTTTATAGCCTATATTTTGCATTTCTATTTGCTCCAAAAGGACTTTTGTAAAATGAGTAACCCGCCTCAATATTTATAATGTAATATTTAGCACTGCCTCCAGAAGCTTGAGAAGCAGTTGAAAGGCCTTAGAAGTTTTATAACTTTGAAAGTGATTTAAATTATTGCTTTGACCCCTGTTTTATTCATTTAAGGGCATTTAAATACTTTTATAAAAAGTTGGGTCAGCACCATAACTGGCTATGGAATATTTGCCTCACTTTGAACATTTTATTTTGCATGTTCGAGAAACATGGATATTTGGACTTTTAAAAATGAATTTGAATTTGAACTGAATTATGTTTTGGATCAAGCAAGGATTAGCAACAGTAGAAGTGATTGCCTAGCATCATTAGCAAGAGATTACTGTAGCTTGATTACCCGGGCGTTACAAATCTCCTCCACTACAAGAAATCTCGTCCCGAGATTTAAGAGGTGGAGTAAGGAGAAAGAGTTGGTTACGAAATTCTAACGAATCTTCTCGGCCTTGGTTGCTCTTCCCGAAGAGGTCAATCCATAAGTTGTTGTCTCCAGTCCTCTGCTTCAGGTCATCATGATGATGTCGTCATCCTTTCATCGGGGTCTTCATCGTACTTACGAATGGGAAAGGGGCAGCTTGACACTGATAGGAGGCTAATAGGGGTAATCATCGAGGGTTATCCCACGAATGAACACATGAGTACCTCTCGAGTTGAACGAATAAAACACGCCGAGGGCAAAGTAATATGGTACAATAAGAAGTTTCAAACGGCTGGACAAATGTTTGATGTCTGAAGCAAGGTGTGAACGAGGTCCAGAGCAACGAGAATAATTACTGCGTCTGATACTAGAGTAGATCATTTCTAGGAGGGTGGCTCGTGAATTACATACGAAGCCATTGTGACGAATAACTTTGGCCACAAGGGTGTATAGGAGAGTCAGGTTTCGATCCTGAGGAACTGTGGGTTATGGGCCCACCATGTGGGTTAAAAATAGGAAGGGTCGTGACGTCTTGCACGATCATGTAAGCAAGGCATGTCAGATGATAGCCTGTCAGTTATGTCGGCAACAACATCGGTACCAAGGGCGAGGGACGAAGAGAACCATCTTCCTGCTCGTTGAACGAGGCGGACCAATAGGCAAAGTTCTCGTCCATCGGTGGTTACCAAAACGTTATCAACAAAAGTAACAGGGTCTTACTGATCGAGTTGTACACCAAGGTGTTCACTTAAGCAGAAAATTATTACTGCTTAGATTATAAGTAGATCAAAGAAAGGTTAAACAAACAAATGGAAAGGAAAATGTGTTTAAACATAATGAAAAGGAGTATATCATTCCCAAGATTTAAGCAGGGCATGATATACATGTCGGAGATTTCATTAAGATGTAATCAATCGGCGATGACATCAAGTGAAATGAATGATGGAGCGAAAGGTTATTGAAACTGCTAGTACAATACAAACTTGAAAGCAAGCTAGTTGTTCAAGGCGAAATGATATGCCAAGGAAGATCGGCGTAAGCTTAGCTCATTGTCGAATTTGTGCTTCAGGAAGAAGGACCAGGTAGCACACTTAAATAGATGCACGATAATGATATAGCCGATCAGGCTAGATATGACTTGAAGAATCAATATACTCATATGCAATGGAGATTACTTAGAGTTATTGAATCGGAGTGTGTAATTGATTCACTTATCGGTGTCCTTGAGTGTCTAACTACTCAGAACCCGAGGGGGAAATTGGACCCGGTGAGAAGTAATACTTGAAGAAGAACTCATAAGAAGTAATATGGTTATGTGACATTATCGAGATACCACGGGGTAATACTCGAAGGTAGATCATAATAGAGGTTGGGCAGGTGCATTGACCTGCAGAGGACAAGTGGTTTAACTTGTCCGAGAAATGGTATTTGAAGGAGAGCATGGCGGGAACCACGTTTGCAAAAGGCCAGATCATTGATATAAGATGAACTTATATCAAGGGGATAATTAATTTTTAAGAGAAGCCTTAATAATAAGATCTACACCGTGTCCATGGGCATGAACAGAAAGTTCAAGGTTGACTCCCACTTCTTCAATGCATAAGCTTTCATTCACTTCTCTATTAAAAATGAATTGATTGCGAAGACTTGCCTGATGAATTATCAGAGGAGTATGAACCTTGGAAAACCTTCGGGTTTGCACAGATTAAGGAAGGCATAAGTTCAACCCATCGGGGCATCTTAGGCACATACTACGGAAACTTGAGGAGCAAATTATACAAGCTCGAAAGCAGAGCATGGTTGAGAAAGCAGATGATAAATTTTACCCAAGGCATTATATATCATGGCAGTACTCACAAGGTAATTGAATATGAAGGCCGCTGTTGGATAAAATCCAACAAAGGATCCAATGGTCTACAAGGGATCTGATGTGAGCATCGGTACTCAACCAGAAGAAGAAAGAATACAGGGGGATCAGATTATAGAAACAACCGACTAATTCAAGCTCGGATGCAAAGGAATTACGATTTCCAAACCAGGGGATCAGAAGCAAATGCTCTGATAAAGGATGCATAAGTTGAATAGACTTAGGGGTACAAACGACGGCAATTTGATTGGTCGAGATCCAGCTCATAGTCGAAAATGACGTCTCAGCTGGAAGAACGAATTCTAGTTTGACTAATGATTGCGAGTAATTCATATATAAAACATTTTCATCCGAGTTACAGATTATTTTATATAATTTTTCAAAGTTTTATTAATATTCTGAAATATTTTAATTCAAATAATCTTTATTACAGCAGTATGACGTCAGGATGACATCAGCGGACAACTTGAACGTTGACCAGTCAAACTGACCAACGGGGCCCGCACGTCATTGCCTCAGACTAACTAAAATAGGCTGGTTAGACTAACTAATTGATTAGGTTAATTCACTTTAATTAGATTAGCTAAACAGGATCAATTACCTTAATTAACTCATTAATTAATTGATTGATTACTAATTAATTTATTTTAACATATTTTTTTTTAAAACTTTCTTTTTTTTTAACCAGGGGCGTGGGGGCTAGGGTTCGCAGGGCGTCGATGGGGTCGCGGCGATGCTCTTAACCAACAAGGGGGGCGGGGATGGACGCCACGAGATTGAGGCGCCATCGGATGGCCGCCACGATCCCGTGCCTCCCTGTAGCAAGGTGGAAGACAGGGGAAGTGCGGCTGGGCCGGGCCTCCGGGCATCTAAGGCCTAGTGGCACCGTAGCTTTAGGCCTTTTCTTCTGTTTCTTTTATTTTTTGCATTATTTGTTTATAGCCTATATTTTGCATTTCTATTTGCTCCAAAAGGACTTTTGTAAAATGAGTAACCTGCCTCAATATTTATAATGTAATATTTAGCACTGCCTCCAGAAGCTTGAGAAGCAGTTGAAAGGCCTTAGAATTTTTATAACTTTGAAAGTGATTTAAATTATTGCTTTGACCCCTGTTTTATTCATTTAAGGGCATTTAAATACTTTTATAAAAAGTTGGGTCAGCACCATAACTGGCTATGGAATATTTGCCTCACTTTGAACATTTTATTTTGCATGTTCGAGAAACATGGATATTTGGACTTTTAAAAATGAATTTGAATTTGAACTGAATTATGTTTTGGATCAAGCAAGGATTAGCAACAGTAAAAGTGATTGCCTAGCATCATTAGCAGGAGATTACTGTAGCTTGATTACCCGGGCGTTACAAATCCTCTATGGCAGAAAGTGTCGTAACCCTCTCAACTGGTCTGAAACAGGCGAACGTCAACTTCTTGGCAATGACTTGATCTCAGAAGCCGAAGAAATGTGCAAAGTCATACGTGAGAATCTCAAGGCTGCTCAGTCGCGTCAGAAGAGCTACTATGACGGCAAGCATCGTGATTTGGCCTTCAACATTGGTGATCATGTCTATCTCCGTGTTTCTCCGATGATAGGCACCCAAAGATTCGGTATCAAAGGAAAGCTTGCTCCTAGATACGTCGGGCCTTTCAAGATCCTTGGCAAAAGAGGCGATCTAGCCTATCAACTTGAGCTCCCTTCCAACTTCGCCAATGTTCATGATGTGTTCCATGTGTCTCAACTCCGCAAATGCTTCAAGGCACCTGAATGCATGATTCTGTTTGAGGAGATTGATCTTCAACAAGACCTGTCTTACCGAGAGCATCCCGTTGCTATTCTCGAAGAAACCGAGCGCAAGACCCACAACAAGTCCATCAAATTCTTGAAAGTCAAGTGGTCACATCACACCGACCGAGAAGCTACGTGGGAACGAGAAGATCATCTTCGTTCCGAGTACCCTTCCTTTTTCCAATCCTAGATCTCGGGACGAGATCTTTTTGTAGTAGAGGAGAGTTTGTAATGCCCCGGATGTAATACTTTCCCTTTTGGGCATATAATATATCTCTGGCTTCATCTATTCCATTCCGGGTTCTTTGTCTTTCGGGTTTTCTTCGTTTTGTTGTGTGCGTGTGTGGCATTCATTCATATCATGTAGACTTGTGCATCGCATTGCATTTGTGTTGTTGGTTGCATCCGGTACCACGCGCTCCTTCTCGTTGCCCGTTTCGCGTTCCGGAGCTCCCTCACGTGTCAGTGGCGTCCCGTAGGCCTACTTTGGTGTTTGGCCGTGTAACGTTACCGGTTTGGCGCGAGACTTGTCGTGTGTTGTTGTTTTGGTGTGTGTAACCCGCCTGTCAAATCTCGTCGCGTTTCGAGTCCGTTTGCTACCCCAACAGTTATTCTCGTGGGCTCAAAGTGCCTCCACTTTGAGGCCCAAGACACCCCTCCAACAGCCCACTTCCCTCCTCTTGGCCCATCCTAACTACCCTCGCGATCGGATCCGTCGGATCCGATCGCGATCGGAGGGCTCTAAACCCCTCAAAACCCACAAACCCTAGCACCTACCCTATATAAACATCCCCCATGCCATTTTTGGTAGCCTAACCCCCCTCCACCTACCTCTAGCCTACCTCCCCCTCAATTCCCGTGCCTGGCCAGATCCAAATCGCCACTTGGGATCCCCTCCTCGAACCCCGCCGCCAGCATTGAAGAATCGCGCCGCCGTTTTCCTTCGCTCGTAGAGGCCGCCGCATCTCCCAGATCGGTCGGGAAGCTTCCCTCGATCTGTTCAGTGGGCCTCCTCCCTCGTCGCTCCTGGCCGACCGGCCTCCCTCTCCGACCGCCTGGGCCGGTCGCCTCCAGGTCCCAGTGCCGATCCGTCCAGGGGCCCGCCTCCTCCCGGGCCTCCACCGTCTCCCCGCCGGGCGCCAGGCCCATCAACTGCCGCTCCCCAGCGGCCCGTCCAGGCCGCCTCTCAGCCGGATCCCACCGCAGGCCGCATCGCCACTTCGGGCCGCGACCGCCCCGCTCGGCCCACTCGCCTCCCCGCTCCAACACGCCGCTCGCTGGGCCTCGCCAGCCGTCCCGCCTCTGCGCCGCAAGGGCCCGCTCTAGCAGGCCAGCCGCCGGGCCGCTTCCAGCCGCGTCGGGCCAGGCCTCGCCAGCTCCTGGGCCAGGGCGACCGAGTCGGGCCCTTCCAGCAGGCCGCCTCCCTCCGCTCCTCCGCCAGCCTGGGCCAAGCCGCCGCCCCGATCTGCCTCCTTCGGCCCAAAGACCCGAGCCCGTTGACCCGCTCCTTTCCAGATCTGAGGTTGTTGGATTTTTCCACTAAGTCTCTGCTGTTTCAGTTTCTGATGCAATATTCATATGAGGATAACTTCTTGTGTGTTGCTCCATTTTACGCAAATGACATGTCCACGTGTTCGTCTTGCCATGCTCTACATGTTGTTTGTGTTAGGTTGCATGATAGATTTATTCTTGCCATGTTTATCCTCGTTGCAAAGTGCTATGTGGCTGTTTAGTTGTTTAACTTGTTATGAGATGCCATCTTGTTGAGCTCATTGCTATCGTTGTGTTTATCTCCATGATGCATGCTTGTATGTTTCGGAATCACCATCATGTGTACTTTGATGTGGTGCTTACCACTTGCCATGTTTAGTTTTGAGGTGACTTAAACTTGCTATTATAGATGCCATGATGAAACTGCTGTTTTAACACTTAGTGAAATTTCACTAAGTCTGGAATCTGTGATTCTCCGATGCCATGTTTGCTTGCTGTTCTAGGACAATCCATGATAGTTTTGGGGTGGATCTTGATGGTTACTTGTAGTATATATTGTTGGCTATCCATTCATGTTCTCACATGCTTATTTGAGTGGCTATAGCATATTTAACTTTGGCTCCAAAGTTGCAATAAATTACTGCTGTCAGGATTTTGTTGTCAAGTTCAATATGTACAAGCTTGTTGCTATTGATCCGTGGCTCCTTTGGGGGTGCACCTTTGGACTTATTTGCTGTAGGATATGTCTAGTTTATGTCCATGCTCTTTGCCATGATGTTTGAGTGCTGTAGCTTATTTATCTAGTGCTCCGAAGTTGCTATGTGGCTGTAATTTTCAGCTTGTGCATATTTCTTGTTTCGGGCATAACTTTTAGCCCGTAGCTCCGTTTTCAGCGAGTCTTATATGAAACTTGATTGATTTTCCGTGTAGATTCATAATATCCTATTGTTATCATGTTTCGAAGCTTTTGCTTGAGTGCTATTTTTCCGTGCTCCGTGTGCTTCCTTAGTGCATCCATCATGCATCCATCATTTTGGTGTGCACATTGCATCTTGTTGATTCGTGCCTTGTGTGATTGTATTGTTTAGAGCAGGAAGCTGAGACCGAGTACGAGTACGAGCACGAGGTTATCAACGAGGTTGAGCACGAGGACCCTTCTTACGATCCGAACGACAACTCTTCAGGCAAGATGACCGAACCCCGATAACATTACTATCTTTGCCTATTGCTAGAGTATCGCTCTATAGTTTTGCCTCGATGCCCATGTCTTTCCTGTCAGCCTCCTACTTGTAACCATGAACATGTTTAACCACCCTACCTATGCAAACCGTTGAATGGCTAAGTACGCTTCGCTCAGCCCCTCTTATAGCATTGCTAGTTGCAGGTGAAGATTGAAGATGCTTGCTTCATGTTGAAGTTTGTTGGGTTATATCACACTATATAAATGCTTAAAAATGAAATCATCTATATATTGGCAAGGGTGGAAGGCTAAGCCTTTTTCTTGGTGATTTGTTCCACTCATGCCGCTAGGAACCGTTTAAACCGGTGTTATGTTCCTTGATTATGCGTTCCTCACACAGTTGGGGTTTATGGGGCCCCCTCGATAAACCGCTAAGTGCTAAGTCTTTTCCAGCAAGTCCCAACATTGGTACTATTCGCCTAATTACTAATAAAACTTGCATAGGGTCTTGCAAACCCGAGTTCTTAATTAACAACCCCCGGGCCAGTGCTCCACATGAGTGTTGGTCCAAACCGGGCAGACTGCGGGGCCACCCGAGGGAACTCGAGGATTGGTATATACCTGTAGGCTGACCTATCCGGTCGTGTCCTGAGACTAGATACGCGCGGCTACCATCAGGGTGTCGACACGCCGGGAGGATTTGCTGGATTAGCCTTACCTTAGTTCGGAGTATCTTGAGCACGGGATTCCGAGAATACTCGGGTCTTCCCACCTTGGAGTTGCGACTCCGCGGATCGTGGGCTTGTGCTAGGTGGCTTCTCACCCCTCGTTGGATACCCCAAGTGGAAGGTTGCAGTGTAGCAGAAGTTTTCCCTTGGTTATACCAAGGATCGATTTCCCAGAGACTCCCAGTTTCAACAAGAAGGTGTCAACTGCTAACGGCGCCAGATATTAGCAATCAACGTGGACCTGCACACAGGTACAAATAACTTTGCTCCCAACGAGTACAGAGAGGTTGTCAATCCCTCCGGCCTTGTAGTTTACAAAGGATCAAACGCAAGTGATAATAGTGATAGGTATAATTGCAATAGTAAGTAAATAGCGGAAAAGTAAATAGCGGATGTGATCAATGATGGTAATATGGACCGGAGTCTCATGATGTTCACTAGTGATGTCTCTCTCCCAAAAGACGATAAAACAGCTATGTGAGGTAAACGAATTACAGCTGGGCAATTGATAGGACCATGTGCGCAAACCAATGCTGACTACATTGCAAGAAAGGTTGAGGTTCAAAGCATGGGCGGTACGCCAAAGTAAGTAGACCGAAATCCATCAATATCTACTAATAATCATCCACCTTGAGATATCTATCCAGAACATCTCGCTGGTATTAAGTTGCGAGCCCCACCCATAGTGTAAACTCAAAGCAACAGACAACTGCATTAAAAGAACTTTGCGTAAAGTAAACAATCCTTGCACCCGCGGGCACAAGCACCGTTGTTTTCCCCCTTGTGGCAACAACACATCCCCTAGACTCATGTTTATGTCACTCAAACTAGTCATCGAGGGGCATGAACCCACAATCAAGCATAACGTTCCCTCTTGGAGTCACTACCTATTACTTGGCCAAAGCAATAAATAACAACGGAGAACATGCAAGAATACTTACGAACATAAATATAAAAGAGGTAGATCAAATATATTACTCAAGCACAATCTGAACATAATCTCATAATCCATCGGATCCCAGCAAACTCATCATAGCAACAGCATAAGGATTACATATGTGCCTCGATCATGTAGGGCAGCTCACGAGGACTAATTAGTGAAGCACAAGAACGGGAGGAGAACATCACATAGCTACTGGTCATGGACTCATGGTCCAAGGGAGACTACTCACAACTCATCCGGGAGGCGTCCATGGTGGTGGAGAAGCTCCCGGTGGTGATCCTCCCCTCCGGCAGGGTGCCGGGAAGGGTTCTCCTGGTGCTCCCGATCTTGGAAGCGGCGGCGGCGGCGAAACAGAGATGAGATCGCGAAAAAGAGTTCCTCTTTCGAGGGTTTCGGGAGACGCTTTAAATATATGCCAAAGGGGGGCATCGGAGGAGCCTCGGGGGGCCCAGGCGCCCCCCCCCCCCCCCCGGCGCGGCCCAGGGGGGCGCGCCGCCAGGGCGCCTGGAGCCCTGGTGCCCCCCCACCCCCGGCTGTCCTTCGGGCGCATGGTAGTTTCTAGAACGCTGATTTTTTATATAATTTTTCTGGATTTTTCCTGGCAGTTCTCGTAATGTGAAAACCTGAAATACAAAAACAGCCGAAAACAGAAACTGGCACTAGGGTGCACTGAGTTAATAGGTTAGTCCAAATATGATCAAAAGTGTATGGAAGTGTATAAATATCATAGCAATATCACCCAAAAGAGGCATGGAGCAAGCAGAAATTATAGATACGTTTTGGACGTATCAACATCCCCAAGCTTAATTCCTGCTCGTCCTCGAGTAGGTAAATGATAACAAGAATAATTTCTGTGGTGACATGCTAATAACCATATAGGACTTTTCATAGTCATATGACAAAAGCTTACTGAGACAATGAATCTATAGTAATTAAGTTGCCTCATGAGAAAATCACAAAGGACTGAAAGTTTTACAATATGATACTGAAACATCAAATAGATTTGCAATGAACATGATGTGCAAATATGATAAAGTGATATCTAGCTTGCCCCCTTTAGTGAAGCAAAACATAAATGCAGGGGCACCTTCAAGGTTTAAGTGATGACTAGATACAATGATTTCAAAATAAACGATATCACAATTATGCAAAAGACAATGCTACTTTGAGACAATGCACATTACACTCAGAATGACAATCATGCTCTCAGTAGTTGGTGCTTTTAAAAGAAGGTGGAGACTCAACATAAAAGTAAAAGAATGGCCCTTCGCAGAGGGAAGCATGGATTACTCATGTGCTAGAGCTTTTTATTTTGAAAACATAGAAACAATTTTGTCAACGGTAGTAGTACTTCATATGTGTTATGCATAAGACATCCTATAAGTTGCAAGCCTCATGCATCGAATACCAATAGTGCTCGCACCTTGTCCTAATTAGCTCGGATTTCCATGGATTGTCATTGCATTACATATGTTTCAACCAAGTGTCACAAAGGGGTACCTCTATGTCACCTGTACAAAGGTCCAAGGAGATAGATCGCATTTGATTTCTCGTTTTTGATAGATCTCAACTTGAGGACATCCATACCGGGACAACATAGAAAATAGATAATGGACTCCTCTTTAATGCTTAAGCATATTCTCATAAGAGATTGAGGATTAATGTCCAAGCTAAAACTTCCACCATGATACATGGCTTTGGTTGGCGGCCCAATGTTCTTCTCTAACAATATGCATACTCAAACCATTCAACCCATGGCAAATCACCCTTACTTTAGACAAGACGAACATGCATAGCAACTCACATGATATTCAACAAAAGTGTAACAGTTGATGGCGTCCCCAGAAACATGGTTACCGCTCAGCAAGCAACTTATAAGAAAATAAGATACATAAGCAACATATTCTTTACCACAATAGTTTTTAAGCTACTTTCCCATGAGCTATGTATTGCAAAAACTGAAGGTTTTAAAGGTAGCACATGTAAATTTACTTGGAGTGGCGGTGAAATACCACATATAGGTAGGTATGGTGGAATCATATGGCATAACTGGTTTAAAAGGATGTGGATGCACAAGCAGTCAGTCCGCTTAGTACAGGTGGAGGTTAGCAAAAGACTGGGAGCGACCAACTAAGAGAGCAATGACGGTCATAATCATGCAGAGCGACAAAGCAACATTGAATCAGGCATGGAAGTTATATCGCTACTCATAAATAAAAGATCATCAAGGCTTGATAGACTTTCTTTACAGTCTTAAATATGCGTGAGCATACGCCAAGTCAATCAAAATAAATTCTTTGAAGGAAGATATTACTAAACCATACCACATCATTGGCAAACAAATCATGTTGGTACTCCAATAACACATTGGGAATCCCCTAGCTATTTGAGACTAACCATAAGAAAACCTGAACTACTAAGCGCCATTATGCACGTAGCATCTCTATCATAGACATATTAACCAATGCAACGAAAGCAAACTCTCTTAATAAGATAAGCATGATAATTAAAGAGAGTTCAAGCAACCAACTAAACACAAGCTCTTTAAAAAGATAAGCATGAATACTAAGAGCAGAACATGATAGTAGCTATTAAAAGACAAAGAACACACACAGCAAAGATAGTCATGAAAATTCTATGTTATGTTCTAGGTAGAAGTGGAGTGTGTTTCTCTCCCACATAAAGAACGCTGAGTTCCGACTCGTTATGAAAAACTAAAAAGGAAACTAAAAGCAAGACGCTCCAAGCATAGCACATAACACATGAAGTGATTAAAATATAGTGGAACGAAAGACGAACTGATAATGTTGATGGAGAAGGGGATGCACAGGGGCATCCCCAAGCTTAGACGCTTGAGTCTCCTTGAATATTTCTTGGGGGTGCACGGGGGCATCCCCACGCTTGAGCGCTTGACACTCCTGAATCTTTTTATCATCTTCCCTCGCACACTTGAAAATTCCCTTCATACATAACTCATCATAATCTGATTAGCGAGGTTAGTACCCGTAATAAAATAATTATACCTTGCTGGAAATAAAGATATTCTTGAAGGTCTACTGTTTCTCAAGATTGCCAAAAGGTTTTTGCAAAGAAAAAGCAAGCTCTAGGTTTGCAAAATGATGGAAAGGCAAAACAGGACAGAATCTGTGAAAAACAGAACAGCAGGTAGTAATTGATTTGTTCGGGGCAATTGTGAAACTCAAATCAAAAAACTCAGAACAGACGCACGAAAGACAATTATATAGAGAACGCTGTCGAAAATATTCAGACCAAAAAGATGATCTGGTGATTTTATACGAATTTTTCTATCCAAGGACAGAATCTGTTTCCTGGACAGCACCTCACAACTTTTGAACTTTCTAGCAATCAGAGGCTATACTTGGCACAAAATTGAAAAGCAAAGATACAATGATGATGCTACTGTAGTAAACAACATCAAGACACAACAAAAGCAAAATAAATTTATTCATGTGGGCTGCCTCCCAAAAACGCTTTCTTTTATGCCTTTAAGCTAGGCATAATGCATATAGATCAAGTCTTATCAAGAGTAAAAGAATAGCTAGCCCGTACAACGGACTCAAAAGGTAACTTGATCTTCTTTCGAGGGAAGTGTTCCATCCCTTTCTTGAGAGGAAACTGAAATTTTATATTACCCTCTTTCATGTCAATGATAGCACCAACGGTGCGCAAAAAAGGACGTCCCAAAATAATTGGACAAGAAGGATCACATTCAATATCCATAATAGTGAAATCAACGGGAACATAATTGTCATTGACAATGATAAGAACATCGTCGATCCTCCCCAAAGGTTTCTTTATGGAAGAATCAACGAGACGAACACCAAAAGAACAAGAATCAAAAGGTTTCAATTTAAGCATCTCATATATTCTTTTGGGCATAACAGAGGTACTAGCTCCAACATCACATAATGCATAGCAAGAGAAGTCATTCAATTTAATTTTTATCATAGGATCCCAACCATCTTCTAGCTTTCTAGGTATGGAGGCTTCTACTCTAAGTTTCTCCTCCCTAGCTTTGATGAGAGCATTAGTGATACGCTCTGTGAAGGCAAGGTTAATCGTGCTAGTGCGGGGGTCTCTAGACATCTTGTGAAGGAAATCAATAACTTCGGTAAGAGTGCAACTATCAAAATCAAGGTCACTAGCATCAAGTAAAGTGGTAGTGGTGTCCTTTAGGTTCACATGTTTGGTAGTTTCTATAGTCATAGCATCACCATTAATAGGTCCATCGGGACCAGCAGTACATTGGGTGCTAAGAGTTTGGATATCCTCAACAACTTGGATAGTAGCAACAGTGTGGTGGGTAGGAAGGCTCTTAATTCTATCTTCTTCCTCCCTTTCTCTAGCCCATCTTTCTTTAAGTTTAGCCATCATCCTAATATTTTCATTAATTTGCACTTGAGTAGCATTAATAGGAGTGACCTTCCTCTCCTCAAGAGGAGAAGTTTTAATTTTAAGCAATTCTATCTCATTGGCTAAATGGTCTACCTTCAAAGAGAGATCATCTAGTTTATGTAGTTTTTCTTCTACATTCTTATTAAAGGCTTTTTGGGTAGTGATGAAATCTTTAAGCATAATCTCTAGTTCAGTATTGGAGTTCTTGGTGCTAGGATAAGCATTGTTGTTCCCATAAGAATTAGAGGGGAACGGTCTAGGATTGCTACCAAAATTACTCCTATAAGCATTGTTATTGAAATTGTTTCTAGAGATAAAGTTCACATCTACTTGTTCTTGAGCAATCAAAGAATTTAAAGGAACATCACGAGGATCAACAGAAGATTGCTTCGAAAGTAGAGACATGATTAAGTCAACTTTTTCATTTAAGGAGGAAATCTCCTCGACAGAGTTTACCTTCCTACCTGTTGGAGCGCGTTCGGTGTGCCATTGGGAATAGTTGGTCATCATCTCATCGAGAAGCTTCGTGGCAGCACCAAGTGTAGTTGACATAAAGGTTCCTCCCGCGGCCGAATCTAACAAGTTCCGCGAGGTAAAGTTCAAGCCTGCATAAAAAGTTTGGATAACCATCCAAGTAGTCAAACCATGAGTAGGGCAATTCTTGATAAGAGATTTCATACGTTCCCAAGCTTGGGCAACGTGTTCATTATCCAATTGTTTAAAAATCATTATGTTACTTCTCAGTTGGATAATTTTAGCAGGTGGATAGTATTTTCCAATAAAAGCATCTTTGCACTTGTCCCATGAATCTATGCTATTTCTAGGCAAAGACTGAAACCAAATGTTAGCTCCTCCTCTCAAGGAGAAAGGAAAAAGCTTAAGCTTAACAATATTACCATCTATTTCTTGGTACTTTTGCATATCACAAAGTTCAACAAAGTTGTTCAAGTGTAAAGCAGCATCATCTCCAGCACCGGAGAATTGATCTTTCATAACTAGATTCAGTAAAGCAGGTTTAGTTTCATATGAAGGTGCTGAAGTGGCAGGTGTAGTGATAGGTGTGCTGATAAAGTCATCGTTGTTGTGACTAGTGAAGTCCCACAACTTGGTGTTCTCGGTGGAACCCATTGTAGCAAGCAGGCAAGATAACTATTTTTTTGATTTTCGATAAAAAGGTACTAAAGCAAAAACTGAAAGGTAAACTAACAAGACTAAAAGCAAAGGTAAAAGATAGCGTGCAACTCCCCTATCCTGAAGAGTGGAGTCCCCGGCAACGGCGCCAGAAATTGCTTTGCTAGGTGGCTTCTCACCCCTCGTTGGTTACCCCAAGTGGAAGGTTTGAGATGCAGTGTAGCAGAAGTTTTCCCTTGGTAATACCAAGGATCGATTTCCCAGAGACTCCCAGTTTCAACAAGAAGGTGTCAACTGCAAATGGCGCCAGATATTAGCAATCAACGTGGACCTGCACATAGGTACAAATAACTTTGCTCCCAACGAGTACAGAGAGGTTGTCAATCCCTCCGGCCTTGTAGTTTACAAAGGATCAAACGCAAGTGATAATAGTGATAGGTATAATCGCAATAGTAAGTAAATAGCGGAAAAGTAAATAGCGGATGTGATCAATGATGGTAATATGGACCGGAGTCTCATGATGTTCACTAGTGATGTCTCTCTCCCAAAAGACGATAAAACAGCTATGTGAGGTAAACGAATTACAGCTGGGCAATTGACAGGACCATGTGCGCAAACCAATGCTGACTACATTGCACGAAAGGTTGAGGTTCAAAGCATGGGCGGTACGCCAAAGTAAGTAGACCGAAATCCATCAATATCTACTACTAATCATCCACCTTGAGATATCTATCCAGAACATCTCGCTGGTATTAAGTTGCGAGCCCCACCCATAGTGTAAACTCAAAGCAACAGACAACTGCATTAAAAGAACTTTGCGTAAAGTAAACAATCCTTGCACCCGCGGGCACAAGCACCGTTGTTTTCCCCCTTGTGGCAACAGCACATCCCCTAGACTCATGTTTCTGTCACTCAAACTAGTCATCGAGGGGCATGAACCCACAATCAAGCATAACGTTCCCTCTTGGAGTCACTACCTATTACTTGGCCAAAGCAATAAATAACAACGGAGAACATGCAAGAATTACTTACGAACATAAATATAAAAGAGGTAGATCAAATATATTACTCAAGCACAATCTGAACATAATCTCATAATCCATCGGATCCCCGCAAACTCATCATAGCAACAGCATAAGGATTACATATGTGCCTCGATCATGTAGGGCAGCTCACGAGGACTAATTAGTGAAGCACAAGAACGGGAGGAGAACATCACATAGCTACTGGTCATGGACTCATGGTCCAAGGGAGACTACTCACAACTCATCCGGGAGGCGTCCATGGTGGTGGAGAAGCTCCCGGTGGTGATCCTCCCCTCCGGCAGGGTGCCGGGAAGGGTTCTCCTGGTGCTCCCGATCTTGGAAGCGGCGGCGGCGGCGGAACAGAGATGAGATCGCGAAAAAGAGTTCCTCTTTCGAGGGTTTCGGGAGACGCTTTAAATATATGCCAAAGGGGGGCATCGGAGGAGCCTCGGGGGGCCCAGGCGCCCCCCCGGCGCGGCCCAGGGGGGGCGCGCCGCCAGGGCGCCTGGAGCCCTGGTGCCCCCCCCCCCC
>LR738712.1:569868135-569906861 GCA_902687465.1 Secale cereale
GGGGGGGGGGGGGGTTCCGGTAACCCCTCCGGTACTCCGATAAATACCTGATACACTCTGGAACACTTCCAGTGTCTGAATATTATCATCGTATATATCAATCTTTACCTCTCGACCATTTAGGGACTCCTCGTCATGTCTGTGATCTCATCCGAGACTCCGAACAACATTCGGTCATCAAATCAGATAACTCATATAATACAATATCATCATCGAACGGTAAGCGTGCGGACCCTACGGGTTCAAGAACTACGTAGACATGACCGAGACACTTCTCCTGTCAATAACCAATAGTTGAACCTGGATGATCATATTGACTCTTGCATAATCTACGAAGATCTTTATCGGTCGAACCGTTATGACAACATGCGTTATTCCATTTGTCCATCGGTATGTTACTTGCTCGAGATTCGATCATCGGTATATTCATACCTAGTTCAATCTCATTACCGGCATGTCTCTTTACTCGTTCCATAATACATCATCCCGAGACTAAATCATTAGTCATTTGCTTGCAAGGCTTATTATGATGTGTATTACCGAGAGGGCCCAGAGATACCTCTCCGATACTCGGAGTGACAAATCCTCATCTTGATCTATGCCAACTCAACAAACACCTTCGGAGATACCTGTAGAGCATCTTTATAATCACCCAGTTACGTTGTGACGTTTGATAGCACACAAGGCATTCTTCGGGTATCCGGGAGTTGCATAATCTCATAGTCGAAGGAATATGTATTTGACATGAAGAAAGCAGTAGCAGTAAAACTGAATGATCATTATGCTAAGCTAACGGGTGGGTCTTGTCCATCACATCATTCTCCTAATGATGTGATCCAATTATCAAATGAAAACTCATGTCCATTGTTAGGAAACCTTAACCATCTTTGATCAACGAGCTAGTCTAGTAGAGGCTCACTAGGGACATAGTGTTTGTCAATGTATTCACACATGTATTAAGGTTTCCGACAATACAATTCTAGCATGAATAATAAACATTTATCATGAATAAGGAAATATGAAATAACAAATTTATTATTGCCTCTAGGGCATATTTCCTTCACTTCTAGTCATGTGATGAAGTTAGAGCGCGATTTATTATTGATTGTCTTCCTTTGCGTGAAAGTCGGGGGCGCACAATGGTTAACTCCTACCAACCTCTCCCCTAGGATCATGCGTAGTAGTACTTTGCTTCAAGGGCTAATAAACTTTTTGCAATAAGTATGTGAGTTCTTTATGACTAATGTTGAGTCCATGGATTATACGCACTCTCACCATTCCACCATTGCTAGCCACTCTAGTATCGCGCAACTTTCGCCAGTGCATCAAACACACCTTATATCTTTCCTCAAAACAACCACCATACCTACCTATTATGGCATTTTCATAGCCATTCCGAGATATATTGCCATGTAACTCCACCTTCCATCATCATGTTTGAGTTTACCATCGAGTTGTAATTTTGAGTTGTAAGTAAATAAAAGTGTGATGATCATCATTATTAGAACATTGTGCCATGTGAGGTTATAAAAAAGGAGAGAGGCCAAAATAGTCTCCAAAAAAAGAAAAAGAAAAGTCTCCAAAAAAAGAGGAGTCTCCAAAAAATAGAGAAAAATAGAGAATGGACAATGTTACTATCCTTTTCCACACTTGTGCTTAAAAGTAGCAACATGTTCTTCATTGTAGAGAGTCTCCTATTTTGACAGTTTCTTATATTACTAGTGGTAAATTTTCATTATAGAATTTAGCTTGTATATTCCAACGATGGGCTTCCTCAAATGCCCTAGGTCTTCATGAGCAAGCAAGTTGGATGCACACCCACTTAGTTTCTTTTGAGATTTCATACACTTATAGCTCTAGTGCATCTGTTACATGGAAATCCCTACTCACTCACATTGATATTGGTTGATGGACATCCCCATAGTCCATTGATTTGCCTAGTTGATGTGAGACTTTCTCCCTACTTTTGTCTACTACCACCTTCTATTCCACCCATAGTTCTATGTCCATGGCTCACGCTCATGTATTGCGTGAAGAGTTAAAAGAAGTTTAAGAATGTAAAAGTATGAATACAATTGCTCGGCTAACACCGGGGTGGGCATGATTTATACTTTGTGCTAAGAAGAGGGAGCATAACAAGGACTATATGATTTTGTAGGGATAACTTTCTTTAGCCATGTTATTTTTGAAGCTTCATAATTTTCTTTCTAGTATGCTGGAAGTATTATTGTTTTGATATTAATGAACTTTTGTTTTCAATCATATGGATATGAACATTCATGCCAAATAAATAAGAAATACATTTCTAAATATGCTAGGTAGCATTCCACATCAAAAATTCTGTTTTTATCATTTACCTACTCGGGGACGAGCAGGAATTAAGCTTGGGGGTGCTTGATACGTCTCCAATGTATCTATAATTTTGTATTGTTCCGTGCTATTAATATGCTATTTTATATTATTTTGGTGACTAACTTATTAACCTAGTGCCACTGCCAGTTTCTATTTTTTCCTTGTTTTTGAGTTTCACAGAAAAGGAATATCAAACGGAGTCCAAACGGAATAAATCTTTTGTGATATTTTTTCTTGGACCAGAAGGCACACGTAGGACTTGGAGTCCAAGTCACTGTCCCTGAGGAGATGAGAAGCTAGGGGGCACACCCTAGGGGGCGCCCATAAGGCTTGTGGCCCCTCGGAGACCCCCTGACCTCCTACCTTGGCCTATAAATTCAGTAATATTCCCAAAACCCTAGAAACGTCCACGAAAATACTTTTCCACTGCCGCAGGTTTTTGATCTCATGAGATCCCATCTAGAGGCCTTTTCCGGTACTCTGCCGGAGGGGGATTCGATCACGGAGGGCTTCTACATCAACATTGCTGCCCTTCCGATGATGTGTGAGTAGTTTACCACAGACCTATAGGTCCATAGCTAGTAGCTAGTGTTGGTGAACATAGTATTTCAAAAAAAAATCCTACGATCACGCAAGATCTATCTACCAGATGCATAGCAACGAGGGGGAGAGTGTGTCTACGTACCCTCGTAGACCGAAAGCGGAAGCGTCTTGTGACGCGGTTGATGTAGTCGAACTTCTTCGCGATCCAACCGATCAAGCACCGAACGTACGGAGCCTCCGCGTTCAGCACACGTTCAGCTTGATGACGTCCCACGAGCTCTTGATCCAGTAGAACCTCGCGGAGAGTTTCTTCAGCACTACGGCGGGGTGATGGATATGATGAAGTTACCGGCGCAGGGCTTTGCCTAAGCACTACAACGATATGACCGAGGTGTGTTTCTATGGAGGGGGGCACCGCACACGGCTGGAAAGATCAACTTGTGTGTTCTAGGGTGCCCCCTGCCCCTATATATAAAGGATCAAGGGGGAGGCTGGCCGGCCCTATCTTGGCGCGCCAAAGGGAGTAGGATTCCTACTCCTAGTAGGAATAGGAATCCTCCTTCCTATTCCTACTAGGAGTAGGAAATGAAGAAGGAGAACAGAAGGAAGGGGAGAGGTGGTGCCCCCCACTCCTAGTCCAACTAGGATTCTCTAGTGGGGGCACCGGCCAGCCCCTATGGGCTGCCTCTCTCTTTTCCCTCAAGGCCCACTATGGCCCATACTCCTTCGGGGGGTTCCGGTAACCCCCTCCGGCAATCCAGTTAAATCTGAAACTTTTCCGAAACACTTCCGGTGTCCAAATATAGTCGTCCAATATATCAATCTTTACGTCTCGGACATTCCGAGACTCCTTGTCATGTCCGTGATCTCATCTGGAACTCGGAACTACCTTCGATACATCAAAACTCAGAAACTCATAATACCGATCGTCATCAAACGTTAAGCATGCGGACCCTACGGGTTCGAGAACTATGTAGACATGACCGAGACTTATCTCCGGTCAATAACGAATAGCGGAACCTGGATGCTCATATTGGGTCCTACATATTCTATGAAGATCTCTATCGGTCAAACCGCATAACAACATACGTTGTTCCATTTGTCATCGGTATGTTACTTGCCCGAGATTCGATCATCGGTATCTCAATACCTAGTTCAATCTTGTTACCGACAAGTCTCTTTACTCGTTCCATAATACATCATCTCGTGACTAACTCATTAGTCATTTGCTTGCAAGGCTTATTATGATGTGTACTACCGAGAGGGCCCAGAGATACCTCCCCGACACTTGGAGTGACAAATCCTATTCTTGATCTATGCCAACACCACGAACTTCTTTGGAGACACCTGTAGAGCATCTTTATAATCACCCAGTTACGTTGTGATGTTTGATAGCACACAAGGTGTTCCTCCGGTATGCGGGAGTTGCATAATTTCATAGTCATAGGAACATGTATAAGTCATGAAGAAAGCAATAGCAGTAAAACTAAACGATCATAGTGCTAAGCTAACAGATGGGTCTTGTCCATCACATCATTCTCCTAATGATGTGATCCCGTTGATCAAATGACAACTCATGTCTATGGCTAGGAAACATAACCATCTTTGATCAATGAGCTAGTCTAGTAGAGGCATACTAGGGACACTTTGTTTTGTCTATGTATTCACACATGTACTAAGTTTCCGGTTAATACAATTCTAGCATGAATAAAAGACATTTATCATGATATAAGGAAATACAAATAACATCTTTAGTATTGCCTCTAGGGCATATTTCTTCAGTCTCCCACTTGAACTAGAGTCAATAATCTAGATTACAAAGTAATGATCCTAACACCCATGGAGTCTTGGTGTTGATCATGTTTTGCCCGTGGAAGAGGCTTAGTCAATGGGTCTGCAATATTCATATCCGTATGTATCTTGCAAATCTCTATGTATCCCTCCTTGACTAGATCGCGGATGGAATTGAAGCGTCTTTTGATGTGCTTTGTTCTCTTGTGAAACCTGGATTCCTTCGCCAAGGCTATTGCTCCAGTGTTGTCACAAAAGATTTTCATTGGACCCAATGCACTAGGTATTACACCTAGATCGGATATGAACTCCTTCATCTAGACTCCTTCATTTGCTGCTTCCGAAGCAGCTATGTATTCCGCTTCACACGTAGATCCCGCCACGACGCTCTGCTGGGAACTGCACCAACTGACAGCTCCACCGTTTAATAAAAATACATATCCGGTTTGTGACTTAGAGTCATCCGGATCAGTGTTAAAGCTTGAATCGACGTAACCGTTTACAATGAGCTCTTTGTCACCTCCATACACGAGAAACATATCCTTTGTCCTTTTCAGGTATTTCAGGATGTTCTTGACCGCTGTCCAGTGATCCACTCCTGGATTACTTTGGTACCTCCCTGCCGGACTTATAGCAAGGCACACATCAGGTCTGGTACACAGCATTGCATACATGATAGATCCTATGGCTGAGGCTTAGGGAATGACTTCCATTTTCTCTCTATCTTCTGCAGTGGTCAGGCATTGAGTCTTACTCAACTTCACACCTTGTAACACAGGCAAGAACCCTTTCTTTGACTAATCCATTTTGAACTTCTTCAAAACTTTATCAAGGTATGTGCTTTGTGAAAGTCCAATTAAGCGTCTTGATCTATCTCTATAGATCTTGATGCCTAATATGTAAGCAGCTTCACCGAGGTCTTTCATTGAAAAATTCTAATTCAAGTATCCTTTTATGCTATCCAGAAATTCTATATCATTTCCAATCAACAATATGTCATCCACATATAATATCGGAAATGCTACAGAGCTCCCACTCACTTTCTTGTAAATACAGGCTTCTCCAAAAGTCTGTATAAAACCATATGCTTTGATCACCTCATCAAAGCGTATATTCCAACTCCGAGATGCTTGCACCAGTCCATAGATGGATTGCTGGAGCTTGGACACTTTGTTAGCACCTTTAGGATCGACAAAACCTTATGGTTGCATCATATACAACTCTTCTTTGAGATATCCATTCAGGAATGCAGTTTTGACATCCATTTGCGAGATTTCATAATCATAAAATGCAGCAATTTCTAACATGATTCGGACAGATTTAAGCATCGCTACGGGTGAGAAAGTCTCATCATAGTGAACTCCTTGAACTTGTCAAAACCCTTTTGCAACAAGTCGAGCTTTGTAAACAGTAACATTACCGTCTGCGTCGGTCTTCCTCTTGAAGATCTATTTATTTTCGATGGCTTCCCGATCATCGGGCAAGTCAACCAAAGTCCACACTTTGTTCTCATACATGGATCCCATCTCAGATTTCATGGCCTCAAGCCAGTTCACGGAATCTGGGCTCATCATCGCTTCCTCATAGTTCGTAGGTTCATCATGGTCTAGTAACATGACTTCCAGAACTGGGTTGCCGTACCACTCTGGTGCGGAACGAACTCTGGTTGATCTACAAAGTTCAGCAGAAACTTGATCTGAAGCTTCATGATCATCATCATTAGCTTCCTCACTAATTGGTATAGGAATCACGGGAACTAGTTTCTGTGATGTACTACTTTCCAATTCGGGAGAAGGTATAATTACCTCATCAAGTTCCACTTTCCTCCAACTCACTTCTTTCGAGAGAAACTCCTTCTCTACAAAGGATCCATTCTTAGCAACGAATATCTTGCCTTCGGATCTGTGATAGAAGGTGTACCCAACAGTCTCTTTTGGGTATCCTATGAAGACACATTTCTCCGACTTGGGTTCGAGCTTATCAGGTTGAAGCTCTTTCACATAAGCATCGCAGTCCCAAACTTTAAGAAACGACAACTTTGGTTTCTTGCCAAACCACAGTTCATAAGGCGTCGTCTCAACGGATTTAGATGGTGCCCTATTTAGCGTGAATGCAGCTGTCTCTAAAGCATAACTCCAAAACAATAGTGGTAAATCGGTAAGAGACATCATAGACCGCACCATATCTAATAAATTATGGTTATGACGTTCGGACACACCATTACGCTGTGGTGTTCCGGGTGGCGTGAGTTGTGAAACTATTCCACATTGTTTCAAATGAAGACCAAACTCGTAACTCAAATATTCTCCTCCACGATCAGATCATAGAAACTTTATTTTCTTGTCATGATGATTCTCTACTTCACTCTGAAATTCTTTGAACTTTTCAAATGTTTCAGACTTGTGTTTCATCAAGTAGATATACCCATATCTGCTCAAATCATCAGTGAAGGTCAGAAAATAACGATACCCGCCGCGAGCTTCAACACTCATTGGTCCACATACATTAGTATGTATGATTTCCAACAAATCTGTTGCTCGCTCCATTGTTCTGGAGAACGGAGTTTTAGTCATCTTGCCCATGAGGCATGGTTCGCAAGCACCAAGTGATTCATAATTAAGTGATTCCAAAAGTCCATCACTTTGGAGTTTCTTCATGCGCTTTACACCAATATGAACTAAACGGTAGTGCCACAAATAAGTTGCACTATCATTATTAACGTTGCATCTTTTGGCTTCAATATTATGTATATGTGTATCACTACAATCGAGATCCAACAAGAATAGACCACTTTTCAAGGGTGCATGACCATAAAAGATATTATTCATAAAAATAGAACAACCATTATTCTCAGATTTAAATGAATAACTGTCTCGCAACAAACAAGATCCAGATATAATGTTCATGCTTAACGTTGGCACCAAATAACAATTATTCAGGTCAAAAACTAATCCCGAAGGTAGATGTAGAGGTAGTGTGCCGACGGCGATCACATCGACTTTGGAACCATTTCCCACGCGCATCGTCAGCTTGTCCTTAGCCAATCTTCGTTTAATCCGTAGTCCCTGTTTCGAGTTACAAATATTAGCAACCGAACCGGTATCAAATACCCAGGTACTACTACGAGCATTAGTAAGGTACACATCAATAACATGTATATCACATATACCTTTGTTCACCTTGACATCCTTCTTATCCGCCAAATACTTGGGGCAGTTCCGCTTCCAGTGTCCAGTCCCTTTGCAGTAGAAGTACTCAGTTTCAGGCTTGGCTCCAGACTTGGATTTCTTCGCGGGAGTAGCAACTGTCTTACTATTCTTCTTGAAGTTCCCCTTCTTTCCCTTGCCCTTTTTCTTGAAACTAGTGGTCTTGTTAACCATCAACACTTGATGCTCCTTTTTGATTTCTACCTCCGGAGCCTTGAGCATAGCGGAGAGCTCGGGAATTGTCTTTTGCATCCCTTGCATATTATAGTTCATCACGAAGCCTTTATAGCTTGGTGGCAGTGATTGAAGAACTCTATCAATAACACTATCCTCGTCAACTTTGCAACCAAGTTGAATCATATGATTGTAGTACCCAGACATTCTGAGCAAGTGTTCACTAATAGAACTGTTCTCCTCCATCTTGCAGCTATAGAACTTATTGAAAATCTCATATTTCTCAATCCTGGCATTTTCTTGAAATATTAACTTCAACTCCTGGAACATCTCATATGGTCCATGACGTTCAAAACGCCATTGAAGTCCCGTTTCTAAGCCATAAAGCATGGCACACTGAACTATCATGTAGTCATCAGACCGCGTCTGCCAGACGTTCAAAGCATGTACATTAGTGGGAGGGGGCTTGTCACCTAGCGGTGCTTCAAGGACATAATTCTTCTGTGTAGCAATGAGGATAATCCTCAAGTTACGGACCCAGTCTGTGTAATTGCTACCATCATCTTTCAACTTAGCTTTCTCTAGGAATGCATTAAAATTGAAAGGAATGGTAGCACGAGCCATTGATCTACAACAACATAGATATGCAAAAAAAAACTATCAGGACTAAGTTCATGATAAATTAAAGTTCAATTAGTCATATTACTTAAAGAACTCCCACTTAGATAGACATCCCTCTGGTCATCTAAATGATCACGTGATCCAAATCAACTAAACCATGTCCGATCATCACGTGAGATGGAGTAGTTTTCAATGGTGAACATCCTATGGTTATCATATCTACTATATGATTCACGCTCGACCTTTCGGTCTCCATTGTTACGAGGCCATATCTGCATATGCTAGGCTCGTCAAGTTTAACCCGACTATTCTACGTGTGCAAAACTGGCTTACACCCGTTGTATGTGAACGTAGAGCTTATCACACCCGATCATCACGTGGTGTCTCGGCACGACGAACTTTCGCAATGGTGCATACTCAGGGAGAACACTTATACCTTGAAATTTTGTAAGGGATCATCTTATAATGCTACCGCCGTACTAAGCAAAATAAGAAGCATAATAAGATAAACATCACATGCAATCAAAATATGTGGCATGATATGGCCATCATCATCTTGTGCTTTCGATCTCCATCTCCAAAGCATCGTCATGATCACCTTTGTCACCGGCGCGACACCTTGATCTCCATCGTAGCATCGTTGTCGTCTCGCCAACTATTGCTTCCACGACTATCGCTACTGCTTAGTGATAAAGTAAAGCAATTACATGGCGACTGTATTTCATACAATAAAGCGACAACCATATGGCTCCTGCCAGTTGCCGATAACTTCAGAAAACATGATCATCTCATACAATAACGTATAACTCATCATGTCTTGACCATATCACATCACAACATGCCCTGCAAAAACAAGTTAGACGTCCTCTACTTTGTTGTTGCAAGTTTTACGTGGCTGCTACGGGCTTAGCAAGAACTGTTCTTACCTACGCATATAAAAACCACAACGATTTTTCGTCAAGTATGTGTTGTTTTAACCTTCACAAGGACCGGGCGCAACCACACTTGATTCAGCTAAAGTGAGAGAGACAGACACCCGCCAGTCACCTTTAAGCAACGAGTGCTCATAACGGTGAAACCAGTCTCGCATAAGCATACACGTAATGTCGGTCCGGGCCGCTTCATCTCACAATACCGCCGAACCAAAGTATGACATGCTAGTAAGCAGTATAACTAGTATTGTCCACAACTCATTGTGTTCTACTCGGGCATATCATCTACGCATAGCCTGGCTCTGATGCCACTGTTGGTGAACGTAGTATTTCAAAAAAATTCCTACGATCACGCAAGATCTATCTACCAGATGCATAGCAACGAGGGGGAGAGTGTGTCTATGTACCCTCGTAGACCGTAAGCGGAAGCGTCTAGTGACGCGGTTGATATAGTCGAACTTCTTCGTGATCCAACCGATCAAGCGCCGAACGTACGGAGCCTCCGCGTTCAGCACACGTTCAGCTTGATGACGTCCCACGAGCTCTTGATCCAGTAGAACCTCACGGGAGAGTTTCGTCAGCACTACAACGTGGTGATGGATATGATGAAGTTACCGGCACAGGGCTTCGCCTAAGCACTGCAACGATATGACCGAGGTGTGTTTCTGTGGAGGGGGGCACCGCACACGGCTGGAAAGATCAACTTGTGTGTTCTCGGGTGCCCCCTGCCCCTGTATATAAAGGAGCAAGGGGGAGGCCGGCCGGCCCTAGCTTGGCGCGCCAAAGGGAGTAGGATTCCTACTCCTAGTAGGAATAGGAATCCTCCTTCCTATTCCTACTAGGAGTAGGAAAGGAAGAAGGAGAAGAGAAGGAAGGGGAGAGGTGGCGCCCCCCACTCCTAGTCCAACTAGGATTCTCTAGTGGGGGTGCTGGCCAGCCCCTATGGGCTGCCTCTCTCTTTTACCTCAAGGCCCACTATGGCCCATACTCCCTCGAGGGGGGGAGGGTTCCGGTAACCCCCTCCGGCAATCCGGTTAAATCCGAAACTTTTCTGGAACACTTCCGGTGTTCGAATATAGTCGTCCAATATATCAATCTTTACGTCTCGGACATTCCGAGACTCCTCGTCATGTCTTTGATCTCATCCGGGACTCTGAACTACCTTCGGTACATCAAAACTCATAAACTCATAATACCGATCGTCATCAAACGTTAAGCGTGCGGACCCTACGGGTTTGAGAACTATGTAGACATGACCGAGACTCATCTCCGGTCAATAACCAATAGCGGAACCTGGATGCTCATATTGGCTCCTACATATTCTACGTAGATCTTTATCGGTCAAACCGCATAACAACAGACGTTGTTCCCTTTGTCATCGGTATGTTACTTGCCCGAGATTCGATCGTCGGTATCTCAATACCTAGTTCAATCTCGTTACCGGCAAGTCTCTTTACTCGTTCCGTAATACATCATCTCGTGACTAACTCATTAGTCATTTGCTTGCAAGGCTTATTATGATGTGTACTACCGAGAGGGCCCAGAGATACCTCTCGACACTCGGAGTGACAAATCCTATTCTTGATCTATGCCAACACCACGAAAACCTTTGGAGACACCTGTAGAGCATCTTTATAATCACCTAGTTACATTGTGACATTTGGTAGCACACAAGGTGTTCCTCCGGTATACGGGAGTTGCATAATCTCATAGTCATAGGAACATGTATAAGTCATGAAGAAAGCAATAGCAGTAAAACTAAACGATCATAGTGCTAAGCTAACGGATAGGTCTTGTCCATCACATCATTCTCCTAATGATGTGATCCCATTGATCAAATGACAACTCGTGTCTATGGCTAGGAAACATAACCATCTTTGATCAATGAGCTAGTCTAGTAGAGGCATACTAGGGACACTCTGTTTTGTCTATGTATTCATACATGTACTAAGTTTCCGGTTAATACAATTCTAGCATGAATAAAAGACATTTATCATGAATAAAAGATATTTCCTTCAGCTAGATGGCTTCTTCTCTCTCTTTTATCTTCAATACTATGTTCTCCTTGATGTTCTTGGAGATTTATTCAATGTAATCTTCTTTTGCGATGTGTTTGTCAAGATCCGATGAATTGTGGATTTATGATCAGATTATCTATGAATATTATTTGAATCTTCTCTGAATTCTTATATGCAAGATTTGATATGTATGTATTTCTTTTCGAATTATTGGTTTTGTTTGTCCAACTAGATTGGTAGTTCTTGCAATGGGAGAGGTGCTTAGTTTTGGGTTCAATCTTGCGGTGTCCTCACCTAGTGACATAAGGGGTAGCGAGGCACATATTGTATTGTTGCCATCAAGGATAAAAAGATGGGGTTTATATCATATTGCTTGAGTTTATCCCTCTACATCATTTCATCTTGCTTAAGGCGTTACTCCATTCTTATGAACTTAATACTCTAGATGCATGCTGGATAGTTGTCGATGTGTGCACTAATAGTAGTAGATGCAGGCAGGAGTCGGTCTACTTGTCATGGACGTGATGCCTATATTCATGATCATTGACTTAGATATCGTCATAAGTTTGTGCTTTTCTATCAATTGCTCGACAGTAATTTGGTACCCACTGTATGCTTTATTCAAGAAAGAAGCCTCTAGTGAAACCTATGGCCCCCGACTCTATTTTACATCTATTATTTTCAGATCTATAAAACCAAAAACCCAAAACCTTGCTGCAATTATTTTGTGTTTACTTTATTTTGCTTTTTACTTTAGTTTTAAATCTATCTCTATCATGTCTCACTCTTGTCCGTGATGTTGAAGGGATTGACAATTCCCTTTCCACGTTGTGTGTAAGTGTTTGTTAGTTTGTGCAGGTGCATATATTGGAGACTTGCTTGTACCTCCTATTGGATTGATACCTTGGTTCTCAACTGAGGGAAATACTTATCTCTACTTTGCTACGTCGCCCTTTCCTCTTCAAAGGAAAAATCAACGCAAGCTCAAGAAGTAGCAAATCCACATTTCCTTCATTGTTTGTTCTTCAGTTTTATGCCATGATCAACACACCCCCTCCCATGCAGCGTGTTCAAAGTTGGCACGTTCCGAGCTCATTTACCATATTTAGGCCATTATGTGCATTTTCTAGGCATTAATATGCTCATAATTCAAATTCAGACAACCCGTGCATGAAAAAGTGCACAAAATGTTGCGGAACATTGCATGGGAAACAAAAAATTCCTACGCTCACCAAGGTCCAATCTAGGAGATGACCATCTACGAGAGGAGAGATTGGATCTACATACCCTTGTAGATCGCTAAGCGGAAGCGTTAAGAAATGCAGTTGAGGTAGTCGAACGTCTCCGCAATCCTATCACGATCCGTCCCACGAACTCCGATCCGAGTGCCGAACGGATGGCAACTCCACGTTCAACACACGTACGGCATGATGATGCCTTCACCTCCTCTATCCAACGAGTGATGGTGAAGTAGTAGCTCGAGTCCTCTGGTCGCACGATGGCGTGGTGGCGGTGGTGGTGGAGAAATCTCGGCAGAGCTTTGCTAAGCTCTACGGAGAGGAAGAGGGCGATGAGGGAGAGAAGGGGCAGCGTCGTGGCATAGATGGGTTCTTAAGCATGCCGCTGCCCTCCCTCTCCTCATCTATATATAGGGGTAGGGGATAGGGGCGCCCCTAGGGGACCTCATCTAGGGCTGGTGGCCATAAGAGGGAAACCCTATATGGGTTTGGGCACCTCCCCCTAGGAGTCTTGGCCCCCAAGGCAAGTGGAGGAAGCACTAGGTGGCACCCCAACCCTTCAGGTGATCGTGGGATGGGGTGAGGGGGGGTGCACAACCCCTTGGTGGGCTGTTGTGTCCCTTCCCCTTTGCCCATGAGTCCCCCCAACACTTGTCGAGGCCCCCCAAAACCCCTTTAGGTTATGCTGGTCATTACCCGGTACCCCCGGAACACTTTCAGACTCCGATTCCCTTCGTCCTATATATCGATCTTCACCTATAGACCATTCTGGAGTTCCTCGTCACGTCCGGGATCTTATCTAGCACTCCGAACAACCTTCGGTTATCACCATAACAACTGAACTATACTTATATCGTCGGCAAACATTAAGTGTGTAGACCCTGCGGGTTCGAGAATTATGCAGACATAATCGAGACACCTCTATGGTCAATAACCAATAGCGGGACCTAGATGCCCATATTGGTTCCTAAATATTCTACAAAGATATTTATCAGCCAAACCTCGATGTCAAGGATTCAGCCAATCCTGTATGCAGTTCCCTTTGTCCATCGGTATGTTACTTGCCCGAGATTCGATCGTCGGTATCTCCATACCTAGTTCAATCTCCTTACCAGCAAGTCTATTTGCTCGTTCCGTAATACAAGATCCCGCGACTTACTCCTTAGTCACATTACTTGCAAGCTTCTTGTGATGTTGTATTACCGAGAGGGCCAGAGATACCCCTCCGTCAGTCTGTCACACGGAGAGACAAATCCTAGTCTTGATACATGCCAACTCAACAGACACCCTCGGAGATACCTGTAGAGCACCTTTATAATCACCCAGTTCCGTTGCAATGTTTGATACACACAATGTACTCCTCCGGTGGTAGTGATTTGCATGAACTCATGGTCATAGGAACATATACTTGACATGCAGAAAACGATAGCAATGAACTTGACACAATCATATGCTACGTTTATAGTTTGGGCCTTGTCCATCACATCTTTCTCCTAATGATGTGATCCCGTTATCAAATGACAACTCATGTCTATGGCTAGGAAACCGTAGCCATCTTTGATCAACGAGCTAGTCCAGTAGAGGCTCACTAGGGACACATTGTTGTCTATGTATCCGCACATGTAATTGAGTTTCCAATCAATACAATTTTAGCATGGATAATAAACATTTATCATGAACAAGGAAATATAATAATAACTACTTTATTATTACCTCTCGGGCATATTTCCAACATAAAAATGATTTGGAAAATCATGCTCGTGGTATTTAGCAGTTTTTCATGCCTTTTAGATGGAATTAACAGACATTTCAAGGTTATGTGTGGCAAGAGTCAACCACAAACGTGTCATTTGTTAGTTTTTCAGCAACAGAAAAAATGTAACACATGCTTGAAAAACATGATGCCAGGCATGGTGCCTTGTTATGACCTCACTGTACTCTGGCAAATATTTCACAAGGTTTTGCTTTTGTCTTCATGCACGCTCTTCGTAAATTGAACCATCGCCGAGGAAGTTTGATTGTTTTGAGAGGGAAACCACCAAGATTGAAGGGAAATCCAAGTTTCCTTCATCGTTTGTCCTTTAGATTTTCTACGATCAACATACCTCTCCAATGCACTATGTTCAAATTTGGCACTTTTTGGACTCATTTACTTTATTTATACAATTATGTGCATTTTCTAGGCATTAATATGCACATAATTCAAATTCAGACAATCGGTGCATGAAAAAGTGCACAAAAATGATCTGGAAAATCTTCCTTGTGGTATTTAGTAGTTTTTCATGCCTTCTACAAGGAATGAGCAGAGATATCAAGGATATGTGTGGCAAGAGTCAACCACAAACTTGTCGTTAATTAGTTTTCAGCTATAGAAAACTAAAAAACATGACGTCTGTCATGCGTGCTCTGGTAATTATTTGAGAAGCCTTGGCTTATGTCCCTATGCACGCTCTTCATAAATCGAACCATCACCGAGGAAGCTTCATGATTTCGAGAGGGAAACCGCCAAGATTGAAGGGGAATCCAAATTTCTTTCATAGTTTGTCCTTTTGTTTTTTTCTATGATCAACGTACCCTTCCAATGCATCATGTTCAAATTTGGCACTTTTCCGGGCTCATTTATGGAGTAATATTTAGGCCATTATGTGCATTTTTAAGCATCAATATGCACATAATTCAAGTTTGGACTATTGGTGCATGAAAAAATGCAGAGAAAAGGTGTGGAAAATCATGCTCGTGGTATTTAGTAGCTTTTCATGCCTTTTACAAGGAATGGGCCGAGATTTCAAGGATATGTGTAGCAACAGTCAACCACAAACGTGTCATTTATTGGTTTTTCAGCTATAGAAAAATGAAAAACATGCTTGAAAAATATGACGCCTGACATGCTGTCATGGTATGACCTCACCGTGGTATAGTAAAAATTTGATAAGGTTTCGTTTATGTCATCATGCATGCTATTCATAAATCGAACCATCACCAAGAAAGTTTCATGGTTTCGAGAGGGAAACCACCAAGATTGAAGGGGAATCCAAATTTTCTTCATTGTTTGTCCTTCAATTTTTTCTGCGATCAACATAACCCCTTCAATAAACGTGTTCAAATTTGGCACTTTTCCGGGCTCATTTACCATACATATGTCATGGTGTGCATTTTCTAGGCATTAATATGCACATAATTCAAATTCAGACAATTAGTGCATAAAAAGTGCACAAAACAGTCTGGAAAATCATGCTCGTGGTATTTAGTAGTTTTTCATGCATTTTACAAGGAATGAGCAGAGATATTAAGGATATGTGTGGCAAGTGTGAACCACAAACATGTCGTTTAATGGGTTTTAGCTACAGATAAATAAAAAACATTCTTCAAAAACATGATGCCTCGCATCGTGGTATGGCATGACCTCACCGTGCTCTGGTAAATATTTGAGAAGGCTTGGCGTATGTCCTCGTGCGCGCTCTTCATAAATCGAACAACCACCGAGAAAGTTTCATGGTTTGGAGAGGGAAATCACCAAGATTGAAAGGGAATCCAAATTTTCTTCATCATTTTTCCTTTAGTTTTTTTTCTACGATCTACATAACCCTTCCAATGCACCGTGTTCAAATTTGGCATTTTTCCGGGCTCATTTCCCATATTTAGGCCATTATGTACATTTCTAGGCATTTATATGCACATAATTTGAATTCAAACTATCGGTGCATAAATGTTTTCACAAAAAAGTGTGGAAAATCATGCTTGTGGTATTTAGTATTTTTCATGGCTTTTACGAGGAATGGCCAAAGATTGTAAGGACATGTGTCACAAGAGTTAACCACAAATGTGTCGTGTATTGGTTTTCAGCTATAGAAAATAAAAGCATGCTTGAAAAACATGACGCCTGGCATAGTGCCATGGTATGATCTCATCGTGGTCTGGTAAAAATTTGAGAATGTTTGGCTTATGTCGTCATGCACGCTGTTCATAAATCGAACCATCACCCAGAAAATTTCATGATTTTGAGTGGGAAACCACCAAGATTGAAGGAGAATTCAAATTTCTTCGTCATTTATCCTTCAGTATTTTTTTACGATCAACATACCCCCCCCCCTCCCAAATACCCGTGTTCAAATTTGGCGGCTTTCATACTCATTTACTAAATTTAGGCTATTGTGTGCATTTTCTAGGCATTAATATCCACATAATTAAATTTCAGACAGTCGATGCATGAAAAAGTGCACAAAAACGGTCTGAAAAATCATACTCGTGGTATTTAGTAGTTTTTCATGCATTTTACAAGGAATGAGCTAAGATTTTAAGGATTTGTGTGGCAAGAGTCAACCACAAATGTGTCGTTTATTAGTTTTTCAGCTATAGAAAAATGAAAAACATTTTTTTTAAACATGACGCATAGCATGGTGACATGGTATGATCTGCCTATCTACTGAAAATTCATTTGCTTATACTTTATTAAAAATTCTTGTGATTTTATAGGTTATATTTTAGATTCATTCTCTTTTTCTTTGTAAATGTTATCCTTGCAATATTATAAATTTTATCACGGATTCAATCTCTTTCTTTCTTGTAATTTCATACATCTTACATTCTTAAGTAGTTGCTCCCTACTACAAGGCATTCTCTTGACATGCAAATGGTCCAACTCAGGATGCCATGTCATCAGATACCAGCCAATCACAAGTTCACACTATCTCTCTCCCTATGTTTTTTTAGGGGCTCTCCCTGATGTTTATTATTATGCTAAGTCTTCAACCGGTTGTACGAAGCCAATAACATAGGCCCATTTATTGTCATGTTTGTCTTCTCCTCTCCCTATCGGTTCATATCTTGCCCTTCCTTCCCCTTCGTTTCCCTCAGCTTTGAAGATCCCTCGCGTCAGACCCTCTCCCTTCTGAATGCACTCCGAGGACCACGGCCAAACTCATTCTCCATCATCGATGCCTCGCGCACTGCCATGGATCTTGGAGAGGCTCAAGAGGAGGATGGTTAGGAGACCAACATAGATCTGAAGTTCTGGACCGCCAAACAATTTTCAGGTGGTGGCCTCCCAATATCCAAGCGGGAATCAAAGCATATCCAAAATGCCATTGATGGATGGAGTGAGAGAAGGCGAAGGCGCGAAGATGAATAGTATTCCACAAATTTGTGGGTGTTGCAGATTAATCAGGTGAGACGAGGTCCCTAACTCCCCGTTTCTTGCTGAACTTTTTTTGGAACGAAGACGCCAAGGGCGTCCGGCTTTAAATTAATAAAGCCTCACGGCAATCATAGCAGTCATACAAAAGTATCAATAGTGCAGAACAGCTGTGCGAAGAGTAATAAACTGATGACACCGCTGCACATATGCAGGAGAAACTCTTCAGCACGCAGGCTGGCAAGACAGATAAGCAGCCAAAATGCAAAAATAGCTAAGATGGGATCATTGGGCCGAAGCACGTCGCGTCTCCGAGTGAATTGTACGGATCTTAGTCATCGTCTCCGTCATGAGCGCCTCATCACGCTGTTTCCCCAAAGGCATCCAGCTCTGCAAGAAAAGGTGGCATTTGAATAGAATGCCAGCCGGGTGAGAGGGGTATTTCTTTTCAATAGTCATTTTATTGCGAGTAGTCCACAATGCCCATAGCAGCGCCCCTACGCAACGCCAGGTAATCCTAGCACTGGCTCCTTTTTGTAGTCGAAGGATGTGGAGAAGCCCAGCACTCGAAGTGGGGTTCCAATTCTGTTGGAAAGCCTCTCTAACAGCACTCCAAGCAAATCTCGCTAGGTGGCATTGGAAAAAAGGGTGGTTGGCATCCTCTATGCTACCACACAAAGAGCAAGTCCCATCTGGGGGGCCATTGTGAGTCGCCACATTATCCGCCGTTGGGAGTCGGTTCTGGAACATCTGCCACATAAAGATTTTTATTTTCAGTGGTATGCCTGCTTTCCATAGCCCCCTAGCTACGTCTAGCATGGCACCTTCGGTCAACTTGCTATAGAGTGACTTGACAGAGAAGACTCCAAAGGAAGTTAGCTTCCATGAAATCTCGTCCGCACCCAAGCGAGGAAGATGTCGGTCAATCAGTAGCAACACCTTGTTCCAATCCTGCTCCTCATGGGGAAGTAACGTTCGTAGAAATGAAACTGCGGGAGGAGTGGAACGAAGAGCGTCACTCACTGTCAGTTGGGTGTTTGAAGCGATACGGAACACGACCGGGTGGCTTTGCCAAAGGGGGGAATGTCCAATCCATTGGTCAAGCCAGAAGCGGGTAGACTGGCCATCCCCAACATGAAACTGCGCGCCTAAAGTAAAAGCAGGTCGCACAGCCTGGATCCCGTTCCAGAAAGTGGATCCTTGTGTACTAGCGGAGAAGACGTTACCGTTGGGGAAATATTTAGCTTTGAGGAGTTCAGCCCATAAGCCCGATTCGTTTTGGGCGAGCCTCCACCACCAACGGGACAAAAGAGCAACGTTCATGAGTTTGGAGTTAAGAATTCCAAGTCCGCCGAACTTCTTCGGGCGGCATACCGCAACCCATTTGACTAGTTGGTATTTCCGCTTTGGACCCGCTCCTTCCCAGAAGAAGCGGGAGCGTGGAGTGTCAAGTTTCGTATGCACCCCATCCGCCAGCAGGAACATACCCATGGTGAACATCGGGAGAGAGGAGAGGCTCGAGTTTGTAAGGATAAGTCTCGCCGCCGAAGACATGAACCTCCCTCGCCAGGGGCTCACTCTCCCCGCTACCTTCCCGTAGAGAGGTTCCCATTCCTTAATGGATAACCTACTATGTGAGATAGGCAGACCTAGATATTTGGTAGGCAGGCTCCCTAGCTTGCAATTGAGAAGATTGGCCACTAGGCGACTATCCTGTCTTTCCATCCCCATGGTTATGACCTCACTTTTTAGGAAGTTGATTTTGAGCCCAGAAAGTAATTCAAAGGCCAGAAGAAGTAGCTTGATCGAGGCAATACTATTGTCATCGGGCTCAAAGAGCAACATCGTGTCGTCCGCGTATTGCAAGTGGGTGACCCCTCCTGGAATTAGGTGCGGGACCAGCCCCTTGATGTGCCCAGCCGAGCGAGCCTTGGCAATCATGGCGGACAGGGCGTTCGCAACAAAGTTAAAGACAAGCGGGGAGATGGGATCCCCTTGCCTTAAACCCTTTTTGTTACGGAAGAATCTTCCCATCTCCCCGTTGATGGAAATAGCCGTATGTCCAGAGTTGACCAAACTCATAATACGGTGAACAAAGCCCGCCTCAAAACCGTTTTTGAGGAAAACTTCCCGAATAAACTCCCAGTTTACCCGGTCGTAAGCTTTTTCGAAATCAAGTTTAAGCAGGACCCCTGCCTGCTTTTTGATCTTAAGCTCGTGGACTATCTCGTGGAGAGCAATAGGCCCCTCAAGAATGTTACGACCTTTAAGGAAGGCGGTTTGGCTTTTGAGGATAGTCCTCTGAGCCACCGGAGCCAGCCGGGTAGCGTAGGCCTTGGCGCAAATTTTGAAAGGGACATTAGTGAGGGTGATGGGTCTAAATTGCTTGATGTTGTCGGCGCCTTTTACTTTAGGTATGAGGCTGATAACGCCGTAGTTGAGGCGGGCAATATCAACCGTTCCCAGGGCAAACCCATTGACAATACCAAGGAAAAGAGGGCGAAGCCTGGGCCAGAATTTACAAAAGAATTCGACCGTCCAGCCATCAGGTCCTGGAGCCGTGCCTTTCTTCATACCCCAGATAGCCTTGTCCACTTCTTCTGGGAGGAAGGAGAGAGCCAAACTCTCGTTCTCCTGGGGGGAAACTTTGTCCTGAGGATCCCACAAATCCTCATGGAGGCTAAGTCTCTTCTCCTCAGACGAGCCTAGCAGGCCTATGAAATAGTCGTATATGTGGCGGGAGATGTCCTCCTGCGATAGCAGGAGGCCCTGCTCAGACTGTAGCCGGAGGATATCGCTCTTACGCTTTCTACCATTAGCATACGCGTGAAAGTAGCCCGTATTTGCGTCTTCATTAGTAACCCACTTGATACCGCCCCTACGGCGCCAGTATTCCTCTTCGGCCCTAAGGATAGCTAGAACCTTGCTGAACTTTCCATCTACCTCTGTTTCGTCCTGTCTGATTTCAGTTAAAAAAGTTTTTACCAATCAGTTGTGGATAAAAGTGTTAGGTTGTGGATGTTGGAAATCTTGGCCTTATTGGAAGCTGGTGGTACCACTGCTGATAGCCACAGAGGTGGCCGAGGATCTTGCGGATGTGTTGCAGGCGCACTGTGTGGGTGCAGATAGGCGATGGAGGCATAACGATGCCTGACAAATAGCCTGATTGCGACAAATCACAGTTGCTCCCTCCTATGCCGACTGCTCGACGGAAGACACTACCCCTTCCGCCACATACACCCACGGGGCAAGGCTGTTGTGCGGTGCCTGCGGCAAGCTGCAGCAACAGCTAGCCGTCGACTTGATGTGCCACCTGAATTACATTATGTCCTCCTCAGCCGAGGCTTTCGTTCCGCCGCTCGCCACCACGTTCTGTCAGTGATTACTGCAGCTTGGGAGGTATTTACATCTGGAATATGTATGGCTCTGATTATTAGTTTATCAAAGAAGTTGCTATTCCATTGAAAAAAATCTACCATTTTTTCCTCATAATATCTTGCTTCATCGCACGCTGGTTTAAGTGTAGAACAAATAGCATTTCTCCCTCATTTGATGATTTCATATACTATGAAACTCTGTAGTGCGATTGTGATATTTTAATTTATATTCACTTCGAGAAGCATTTTAATTGCTCCACGGCATGGCAACATATTGCTTGCCCAAATGGCAGGCTACCTTTTTGTCCCAAGAAGAGCCAATACATAGCACGTTTCTGAAGATTGTAATTCTTTCGCTAACCATTCAGGTTGTAGACTGTTTATAACACTGTAGACTGAATGAAGCTGTGTGAGGGAATCAATAGCTTTGGTTATCTGCCCAATACTATTTTATTGCTGATGATTATTTTGGTAAATATTTTGCGAGTTATGTTCTACAAGATAAAAGAGGTCTGTTGTTGTCAGAAGATCTGCCAAAATATACACCCAAAATAGTTTTAATCATCTCATGGTGTGGATCCTATTCTAAAACAACATGCTCATGCAATAATGCAGTCACTATTTTGTACTTTCTTTTTTATGAAATACTAGCACATATGCTCATGCGTTGCAACGGGAGATTCTTTTTTATGAAATACTAGCACATATGCTCATGCGTTGCAAGTTGCAACGGGAGAAAAAAAATACAAGCACGCTCCAAGTGACCCATCTATGTTATCACTCTCTTCGCCACCATGGTCGCATTGTCCACCTCACGACGAACATGACAATCTCAAGGGCAATGAGCTTGGTCATTACACTCCAGCACGCTGCTTTCGAAAGACCTAACAGTGTGTCACAATGGAAAACATTATCCGCATACGTAGCCTCCATCCTAAAGAACAAAATACATCTAAACTGAGAAATATCAACATAACTTTTTTGTTACAGCGAACAAGGCAAATTATGTCAGCTATGGTTGAATTAAAACTAACAATACAATTATTCTTAAAGCTAGCAAAAGTTTGATTGGATGTTACCATTGAGACAGAAAGTTTGGAATTGAAACACGTATTTTTTATGATATTTTTCAAGAATTGAAATATGTATTATTCAGTACATCCAAATATTCAGAATGGCACTGGAAAGAAGCAAAAAATATAAAGGTAATCTTTATAAGAAAACTACATAAAATGTCATATGGCCCTAGCACAATAATAACACATAAAATCATGTGAAACATCTGATTAATTCTCTTCTAAAAATGAAGGATGTAAATAAAGGAAAAAGTAGATTAGTGAGAAAAACAAAATCAGGAATTAATTAATCAATCACTTTTTTCATGCATGTCTTCCTCATACCGCAACTGTTATAGTTAAACATATTCAATGATTCAAATTTACATACATTATAACCGAACACTTTTCGGGCGCTCTCAGGAACCTCTCAGACCATCAACGTTTTCAGCCGTTCGATCTGGACTTGTCAGCATTTTTGGTCATTGGATCAACTTCTGATCACTGCAGTTTCCGCAAGTTGGCTCAGGCAGCTGCTCCCGTAACAAAACTGCCATTCTGTGGTGAATTGGGCCAACATGGGCCTTTTGAATGCTTCCCCGGGTGCGATGAGAAAGAGCTGCTTCAGTCCCCCGCATCTCTACTTTCACGCGAATCACGAGTTCATGACCGCCGCGACCGCGTTCGCCCTAGGTTTCCTCGCCGCCGACGGTTTCCCCATGCCTGAGGCTTCACCCATAGACATCTCCCTCCTGTCCGCCTCCTCCTCATCCGATCCGTCGCATCACTGGGAAGATTCTATTTGGGACAGCAGTGTCAACGTACCAGGTGCGCAGGAATATCGATGACGGGAGGCCAAGGGCCTTCATACAAATTCCAGGTAAATTACCCTACCTTCACAACATTCCTTCTGCTCATATGCCTTCTGTTGAAAAAGTTGTGTTGATAGATACTACTATGTCGGTGGAGATGAGAAGTCAGTGCAAGACGCATCCCTAAAAGCTCCTTTTCAGTGGATGCGGCGGCGAGAGCGAGAAGCGTCCATATTTCCGTGTCCACCTCCTTCCTCTCGTGGGTACCCTAGGTGTCTTCTTTGCCCTACCAAAGCCCAGATATGGCCGTGGTTGCCACCGGTGAATCCCGTTTCTACTCCTCCTTGCCCCTTCCTTTCCATTTGTTCTTGGGATCAATGTCCATGTGCTGATATTTTTCAGGTCTTCCTTTTGAGAGAAGAGACTGGAAGAGGTTGACTCATGCAATAAGAATGTTCCAAAGGCTTCGAGGTTAATTTCTGTTATACGATCTCTTCTGTGGTTATGACTGAATTTTCACAACAGTTACTTTTGTAATTCATGATGTCAAGGTTTTCCCCATAGCGATGAAGAAAAACTTAACAGTCAGCATTAATCAATGTTCTACCTGCACCTGCATACTTGCCATCTTTGATTGTAGGAATGATAAGATGAAAACTGTGTGATGAGGCACAATCAAGATACCATCTCTTGTGTATTTTCTGTAGCGTATTAGCATATAAAACCTCTTATGTCATGACGAACCCTAAAACAATGGATCGCGACCCTGCTCTGTTCCGATTGCGCCGCCTGACCATGGCCTCGGATTGCATAGGCGGCTGTGCTAGGTTTGCACAGACAAGGCGTACAACGCCTCTGTGCACCGTTCAGCCACACGGACGTCATTCGGTTGCACGGACGCTAGCGGCACAGCCGGATGGGGCACGGACGCGAGCAGCGCGGCCGGATGGGGTGTGGCGGCCAACAGACATGAGGTTCAATCGCAAACGATGATTGATTGAGAGGTTAATCGGCCATTAATGCCAATTGATGCTCTGGACAGGTCAGTTTCATCGCCCATTCATATTCATGCCAATTGATTAATTGAGAGGTTAATCCTGCATTCCAAATGATTAATTGAGAGGTTAATCGTGTCTCCGTATATTTCATGTGTGCCTATAAAACCCCAACCTTGCCGCTGCCCCTTTCCTACTCTGCTCATTTTTGCAAACCAATCTCCATTACAAAAGCGATGGGTGATGCTTAGGTTCCACCTCTGTTTGGTTTCAAGGTGATGTGCTGGTTCCAATTCTCAGTTGTTGTCTACATATATATACTGACATGTTCTCTGTCTAATTCTCAATTTGAAATTATTACAGCTTCTCTCCAAGTAGGAATTTTAGCTACGGACTGGTTGGTTTCTTTGGTTCTTCGAGCTGATCCAATGGCAATTTTAGACGCCTGATGTTAAGTCGGGTCCAGTGGGCTCTCTGTTGACTGTTGTAGCACTCTCCGTCTAGCGTTAAACCACGCCGCTCCTCTGTCCTTTTGTTAGCAAACCCTTGTGTGGCGTCCGACGCTGGGGGAGCGGCGGCTCCCGTCCTGCGCCCCTGACCTCGAACAGCGGAGGCAACCATGACTTGCCAGCTTGCCCTGTGTCCTGATCCGTTCATCTCAATCGATCTCCCTTCCTGTAACGCAGGCAGTTGGCGTTGTTTGCTGGGGGTGTGCTCTGACCATTCATGCCGGTTGACGTTGATGGCGTGCTTCCTTCAGCACTTCTTCTCATATTGATCGGTAAGTTCTCCTCATCGGAACCATTATGTTTGTTTTTCATTTTGGACTACTGCCGATGGACACTTCTTTTTTGATATGTGCAGCAGTTATGCAATAAAATATCTTGTTTGATCATGTCACCTGCTACAGATCAGGATATGTACATGAAGTCAATTGTCTGTAGCACTTGACCTTTGTTCAATTGAACAACTTAATTGGCAACTAAGTGAATGCATACATTCAACCACGAATTAAACACCTCTAATGATTCCGAGTATTTGCTCAGTTCCTAAGATGGAAAAACCTAGGTATAATCGCCCATGTTGTTTGCTTACACATCTTTCTTTTTTTCCTTTATACCACCTATTCAGTTCATTGTATCTGAATATTATTCAAATAATGTTGAGCCGGTGCAGGTTATATGGATTTGTGATTAGCTCTTCTTAAAATCTATGAACCTTGGATTTGGAAATACACATGCTGTCTTGACTATTCCTAGGTGCCTGCCTATTTTACCATTGGATGATAACAATTACTACTATATCATAGTTGCTGTAAGATGAGTTTTAAACATATGGAACCTACATATATTATGAAGTGTGATTTGATATATATTGCAAAGAAATAGCAATGCCTACTTGTTCTGGATATAATTTTGTATCAGTTCACAGCTGATCATACATTTTTATTTGTTAACATAAGAAATCTTTGGCTTCTCCTGATTATACCATTTTTATTTGTACATAAGAAACCTTTGACTTCTCCAACCACTGAGTACTGAAGTTTCTATATGTCTGGATTTCCCAATGGTCAATCAATTCGTTACCATATAGTTGAGCACTTGAGCAGTCTGCCAATATACGATTATAATTTTACTGGCAGGAAGCTAAACAAGAAAATATAATTAACTTTGTTAGGTACGTGGAGCAATACTAACTCCTATAAATCATGTGTTTGTCTTGTACTAGAATTTACGAAGATTTGTAATTTTGTTCCATGATCCATGTTATTGCATGCCCACATTATGTTTCTCCAGGTATTTTTGGATGCTTAAAAAATTACCTCTCAAAGGTTTATTGTACCAGAGATTTTATTTTGAGGCATGCCACATTTGAGTTTAACACAATAGAGAATATTTTATTTCATACAAAAAGGAAAACAACAGCTACATGCGCCGGCCCTATAGTGGTTTGCATGTGCATTATAGCGACAATACATCACAAAAGGCGATGAATGGGATTTTCCGCCCTTGCTGACATATTGTTTTTTCCTCCGGCAACCAAGCCAATTCTGCTAGATTGAAGGCGAGATGGCTGGTGTTCTTGGTATGGAGTACTCTGAAAGCCAGTCTTCAGCAGGGATTTTCCTCTCAGAAATGTAGTTTTTTCTATAAGAATAGATACTGAATCCCGAATACTTTGATTGATGTGAAGTGAAAGTACAGATATTCACTAACCTTTCTTATTCAACCCATTGAAGTCTTTATGTAATGCACTGAGCCATTGGCAGTGTTGAAATTTGAAGTAAAGAACAATGTTGAAATTGCTCTGATTATTACAGAATTATGTTGTACTCCTGAACTTGTTAGAGGGTAACAACTTAGAAGTTTCAGGTCTCATTTGTCCATTTTCATTTAGTCATTTTAATATTAACTTTGAGAGGGCGCCATGATCTTATTAGCAATATCAGCTTATTTTGCATGATTAATTGATGTTTTTTACATTCATATTTTGCAGCATTTTGCTCGGGGTGCTCATGCCTTTTGCCATGTGCGGAGATCAGATCTGTTACAGGCACATGCCAACAGAAATATTGTTAGCAAGACACGTAAGCAGGGGATTATGCAAAAGAATAGTAAAACGTTTGTGGCAAGTATTATATCCTGCTGATGTGCTGCGTATTAAATTGTTTTTCTGCCTCTGAAATATTTCATGCATTATTTCAGTCAAACGCTCCCAAAAGACATTTAGGCTCAAATGTATTGTATTGAGACACACATATTTCGTAGACTGTTATAGCAAGATTTAGAGAAAACATTGGTGTGTCAAATATACATTCATGATATCCCTTCAGTCACGCGATATATATATTCAAGTAAGTACATGGCTCCGGTTTCCTATATAAATATCAATATTTGCTATCACATTCTGATACACCACATCAGACTAAAATGTATCACCCGCAGCATTTCTGCCTTAGCATGCAAAGTTATATGAGAATATCACCTGCAAAAAAATATTATATAAGAATAGACGATCGTACTGAAGATTGTCACTGCAACATTTAACGCACGTAATTTTAAACTCATCGATCAATGATATGTTTTTTTTTTCTGCTTTCATGTCACATGCCTTCTGAATGCGGCGATGCGCTTGGCATTCAACTAAGTCCTTAATATTAAAATGATTGCCTCAAATATGTTTGGTTAAAATGAAATTATGCAAAAGTATATACACATAATTGGATACTAGAGTACTAACTTTTGACATTTGGATAAAATACTTCCACATTATTGCATCAACCCCTAAGATTTACTATTGTTGAAAGACGGGCGCAGCAACGCGCCATCGATGATCTAATACACATTAGAGGAAAATAAACCACATAGCTAGTACAGCCACTTAGTGCACTTTATTTGAAAGAGTCAAGTAACGATCAGAATTATATATATATATATATATATATATATATATATATATATATATATATATATATATATATATAGGAAAATGGTTGTGTACTCCTGGGAGTACATACTCCCGCTCCTCATATACCATATAGATGAATCTTTTATATCTCTTTATTATTTTTAATATACTTCATTAGTAATTATTAGATACCCCAAAATGATTTTCATGAAAAAAATGCGAGTCTACATATTTTTAAATGTTTACGTATATACTGATGTGTTTATACGTGAAAAAAGATATATTACAAAAAATACGTCGCAGATGATATTTTTTCAACAAACCTTGTATTGGGGTATCTTAGAATATTTAATGAAGTATATTGAGAATGATAAAAATGTATAATTAATGTGTATATGAGGTATATTGAGGATGGGAGTACATACTCCCAGGAGTACAGAAGAGGAGTTCAATATACTTCATTAAATATTCTAAGATACCCCAATACGAGTTTTGTTGAAAAAATACCATATGCGACGTACTTTTTGTAATATACCTTTTTCATGTACAAACACATCAGTATATACGTAAACATTTAAAATATGTAGACTCGCATGAATTTTTTCATGAAAATCATTTTGGGGTATCTAATAATTACTAAGTGAAGTATATTAAAAATAATAAAGAGGTATAAAAGATTCATCTATATGGTATACGAAGAGCCGAAGTACATACTCCCAGGAGTACACAACCATTTTCATATATATATATACCGAAGAAAGTAACAGTTTGTACCCGATAATTGATAAAGAACATACAAAATATGGCAGCTGTGAATTCTGAAGACCTTTCTTCTTGCCATCACGTGGCTGAAGTGTTTTCCATTCTTCATCCCTTGTTATCCTTGCTTATTACTCCCTCCGTCCCATAATATAAGAACGTTTTTGACACTAGTGTAGTGTTAAAAACGTTCTTATATTTTGGGACAGAGGGAGTAGTTCCCAAGACACTTCCTTGACACCCAGGAACTTCAAAGAGATATATAAATTGGAAGGGTTGAATATAAGAAACACAAGGTGGGACTATTTAATAATTTGATAATCCATTAATTGCGGATGTGTTGTTAAATGGGCTGAGTCCGGGCTGTCGATTAGTTGGGCCGGCCTCGTTGCAATGGTTGATATCTATACTACTATTAAACATGCAAACATACTCATCGCTAAGTGCACCCAGCCTTAACTACACACTAGATCATCGATGGCGCGCGTTGCTGCGCCCATCAATTTGTATAATAAAATAATCATATTGGTGTACCTATATTGCACATGAATTACATAAGTTAATTTTGCCTAAACAAAGCTATGAGTTGAGGAGAACCTCACACCCAGTAAATGCTCACCTACAATTTGGTTGATACAACAACATACATGTCAATTTTATTGCCAGAGAAAAATAAAATAAAAAATAAAAACACAACACATCCATTTCCAATGACAAAAATAAAATGCATCAATGGTAATACTGAAAAAATATAATAGCACCATTAGTGGCCATAAAGGCATATAAAAGGAAGCAAAAATTGAAGGTATAGAACGTTCATTAGTATATACTCCCTCCGTAAACTAATATAAGAGCATTTAGAATAAAAATAGTGATCTAAACGCTCTTATATTAGTTTACAGAGGGAGTATACGACTACATGATACTCCCTTTCGTGATCTAAACGCTCTGATATTTCTTTACAGAGAGAGTACAAGTCAATTTGCCATGCCCATAATTTTGTACAATAGAATGATAGAAATTATCGTAAATATATAGCCACATGAAAAAAGCATTAATTGCACACTTATGGGAAGAGAAGCTGCAAAAAATGTTAACACAAATTTATCACATTATATCCTCTTAAGAGGCTAGCACCTTCTGTTCTCGCAAAGAATTTAACTCTTCGAATTTGAACATCACATTTTTGAGAAATCCTTGTGGTTGATCGGAAATTCTACGCTATTCATGGAACTGGCTATCTCCTTAAATATGTATAGACTGAATAGGATTCTAAATTCTAATTACCAATTACATAGTGAGACTGTATCAAGAAAAAGTAAACAGAAAACCTAGCAATCCTAAATTTTATCAAGCCAAGAGCAGCCAAATCCATCAATCCTTCATGCAGGAGCAAGAGCACACAAATTTCTGGAGAAGAAATCAATGCAAGTCCTGAAGAACTGAAGAAAGGGAACATATAAATATACGTATATGATAGAAACATTGGCAAGATGAACTGATCTGCAATAAAGCCCTGACCTGCTGAAGCATACGATTCTTCTTCCGCAGGGAAGGTACACAATAGCCACTGCAATTGAAAATACAATTCAATGTCTTTCATCACAATAGATGTGACATCATCTTATATTCTGAAGGAGGGTATAGATCAATATATAAAAAAATAGCTGCCTCACAAGCCATGTCAAGAACTCAAGATGCTCGTTCAAGGAAATATATTCAACTTTGAAATAAGCCTGAAAAAAATCACCAGCCAATCAAACTAATAGCACAGCGCACCAACCCAAACACTAATACTAATAGTTTTCCATTATCAGCGAGGTTCATTGCCACTTAATTTTTCCTAGTTGCTACTCAATAGTTGACATTACCAACTTCAAAGCTTATCGCTTGTACGGCAGAAATGTCATCGGAGGATCCTATGATTTGAAACTTATCTTCTCTGAGCTGCAATGCAAGTTTAAACTTGTTCTCATCAGATTTTGCTACAAAAATCAAGAAACCAATATGAATGACTCACATAATGTGAACGACATTTCAGCAATTTTATGCATTTGAAAAGATGTAGTCACTTGTGCAACAAAAAAAAATCTGCTTAGAAAGAATATGTTCATCCTATACTTCAACAATTTGGATTGTATAATAATTAGAAGTACGAAACCTTAGCTTTTCACTTAAAAGAGTAGCTTATCAAAAATATGTTCATCATGCAGTTCATGAGAACTTCTGTGTGCCCATTAACTTGCTGAGAGCGCTATCCAATCTTGTGATGTACAAGTGGAAATTTTGTTTTTGAGAAGAAATCCAAACCTTAGCTTTTGGATGACAGCATTGTTTTAAATAGCGCGCTATAGCTCCGCTATAGCGTTTAGAAAAGGTCTTGCGCTAAGGATCTTTTGTCCAACCACATGAGCAAACATTTTAAATAGTGCGCTATAGCACGCTATAGCATTTAGAAGTGGTCCGCCGCTAAGAGGCTTAGCGCGCTATTTAAAACTTTGGGCCAGAGTCAGGTCGTATAAGATCCTTGAATATCTCGTTGTAGATTTGCATAGCAGATATCTTGATAATAAATTGTTCTTGTTCTTGTATGTCCAAGGCCCCTTACTATTAAATTCAAGATGAGTATCTTGATTCCAATTAATTTCTTGTGCAACTTGCTACTAAAGAAATTCAGTAGTCAATTGGCATTGCGAGCGAGGGGAAAATAAATCATCAGTAATAGTTACCAAACTGTAATGTCGGGAACGAATTCTACATTGATTTTGCAGCGCCATACCTTACTACATATGGGCCTGCTCCCGACAAATTGATCAATGTGAAATGGGGTGTGGCGGTGGAGAGGCGCCTAGGAAGGCATGTGAATCTGTCGCCTACCATTGTTCTGAATAGAGAGCAAGATCGTCACAGTGGTCATCCTCATCACCATTATGGGTAAGGGCGCACTTGGGAGACAGGTAAAATGATACGCTTGTAAATAAATGTACAGATGTATTTTACCCTCTCACGAAATAAAACAGTATTCGTCTTGCTGTATCGCAGGGAGAGAGATGCACACCTATGCTGCAGCCACTGGATTCCTGAAGACCATCCGCCACTGTCCGGACGATGTCCGTGCGGACGTCCTGCTCATGCCCTATCACAAAGAGCAGCACTACAACGACAAGATGGTCTGCCGGCGGGACGACCGCAACCAGCTCAACCTGGAAATTCTCGAGCGCCTCCCGTGCGTCACCAGCATCCTCGCCGACCGCTCGTTCCAGAGAGGACACCTAGTCAGAGCACTGGCAGTGACCGGCGCGACGGTGGGCGCCCGCAGAGGATTCGAGGGCGTCGCCAGGGGTGCACACGGCGGGGAAGGCGGTGTTGAGAGCGACGGCTTGCGGAGCCGCACGTTGAGGCGAAGGCACAGGGAGCGAGTGGAGGGGCCTCGGCTGCGGCGTCCTCGAGCAGCAGCGCCGCCGTTGGCGTCGACTCCGACGGGCGGACGAGATCGAGATCGCGTTTTTTTTGTCGGGAAAGAGATCGAGATCGGTCGGGACTGATAGATTGGACGCCGTTGGTGCCAAGTTAGCCCAGCAGTGGATCGCGCTAGAATGGGATGGCGGTTGGCTGTCGGCCCAGTGCGCCAGAGGCCTTCGATTCGGACTCTGGAGCAGCAGCCCACAGGACAGCTGGGCCAGATTTCATATAGTGCGGCACAGACTGTTTTTACACGACATCTGACGGCCATCAACGCTCAGATCACTGAAACGAACGGTCGAAAACCCAAATCGCTGTGAGGGCAGGGATTAGGCTCGGTTATACTGTCCTTAATAACAAATCGAATCAATAACAGCCTCACGATCAGATCACTAAATTTAATCTAACCGTTAAAATTAAACTAACCATCAGCCAAAACAGCATTTAGCAATTTTCACTGCCGGACGAAAACTCTGGCATAAGCTAGCGGAGGAAAGGTTCTTTCGCCAACCAATCCCGCCCTCGATTAGCGCTAACCTCCAACTTAATCTTCTGAGAAAAAGGAAACTGCCATCTCCCCGCACACCTCTCACGAACGCCCTCCCAGCCGCCGTAGGTTCTCCAACGCCTCACCGTTCAGCGCCTGGTCGCCGCCAGCGCCCCTCCTCTTCTGGCCGCAGCCACGCTGTCTTCCGCGCCGGACCACCTTGCCCTGTTCCTCAGCGCCGGGCCTCCGCGGTCGTTCTTGCCCTGGACCACTCCATCCCCCACCACATGTCTACCTCCTCCGATCTCCATCTCGATTTGTGTTGTGCTTGCCGGTGCCCTTGAAGCAGGATCCTGTGCTTACCAAATCGGTGGGTCTTGTCTCCCTTATTTCTCCAATATCCTCCCTCCCCAAGAACCCAACCCGTTGGTAATTCTGGACATGGTGATGATGCATACTTTATGTAATTATAAGCTGCTGACATATTGAGGATGTTTGGTTCTCTGTATGGGAAGTATCTGATTGGTTCAGAAGCTGTGTGTGCACGACCTTCTAATTCTCTTTTTAATCCAATTGTTGTTTGTTTAGATGTTAATGCACAAAGTTTGGCCTTTGCTGTTTTGAAAAAAGGGTTCAGTTCTGAAAATAGTGTGTCCATGACTACATCTGTAGTAGCCCCATCAATTACTTCCTTCGGAGCTGTAACTTCTAACATAGACCTTTAGTGCTTATATGTTGTGATTGATGACTCTGTAATTTGCATTCGTTCAACGATTATTATTTTTTACATCAGTTCATGATGTGATTGATAATGGTAGAAATAGGAGGGATTCTATTTAGCCTCTTTTTTGGGCAGAACAAGTGTGATTGATTTAGTTACACATTTTAGTTTTTTGTATGTGACCTTTTGCTCAGTAGTCGGCACTCAACCTATGTGTGATTTGCAATCAGTATGCAATCCAGTATGCTGCTAATAGTAATTTCCTGCTCTCCTTTCTTTTGCTATTTTTCTGTAGTGAACTCACATCACTTGACATCTACAGGTATGTTGAACTGTTCACCCAATTAGTTGTACTATTGAAAGTGCTCTTCTCCTTAGAAATTTGAATGCAAATCCCTTCTATGCATTACGGCAATAAGCTGATATACATGACAGCAGTAATTAGTACTCCCTCCGTCCGAAAATACTTGTCATCAAGATGAATAAAAGGGGATGTATCTAGATGTGTTTTAGTTCTAGATACGTCCTTTTTTGTCTATTTTGATGACAAGTATTTTCGGACGGAGGGAGTACAAGCATCTTATCTCCTGCCTGGAGCATTCTATTTCGAGAAACATGGCCAAGAGATGCTTTTTTTGCAGATATGCAGTACATATTGAAGATTGAGGTCAGTTCCTACTGAAAGGACCAAGTATGTCATTTGTATGCATCTCTATTAGGGTCTTTCATTTGTCATCTAACAGCTACTATTAGACATATATAATCCTGATTGGCTACCTGTATTTTTCAGTTGCCTTGCAGACCTGGACTGACCCTTATTTGGGCATAGGCAGGATCTCCATGTAGTAAGTGTTATTCTTGCTACACTAGCTTACACATCCCGATTGTCTGTCGACGTGTTCATTGGTTGGTTATGTATGGGTCATTGGTTGGTACAGCCGCATGGGGAAGGGCCGGCTTATGTGAAAACCACGTATTCCCATTCCTCTATGCATGATTTATGTACATACACATTGGGAATTTAAATAGTTTTTTATTGTAAGCATGTCTAATATCTAGCCTATCAGGTATGCACACTATTTAGTTATTGCTCTGGAAAATATATGTCCATTCTGACTCATGCAAGCAATGCTATTTGGTTGGCCGTCTCATAGCTGCCAAGTCAGGCCATGGAAGTTCACAAAACAAAATGCTCAAATCATGTTTTTTTTCATAAAAGAACTATTGCAAAATGCAATGATTTGTCATTAATTAGTAATAGAGCTTCTCTTAAGGTGCATGTTTACAGCATGCTGCCCAATAATTTTGGGATTGTTACGTTGGACATTTTCCCTAGGCTTATCTTTTGTTAGGATCACATTGTCAGAACAGACTCTCATGGAAGGTCGATAATATGTATTGTTAGGGAGTGATGGTGTAGTTTGAGGCACTTTATTATTATGCTTCACCATAGAATGTCTACTAGATTTCTCTAAACCACTTTAAGATCATAATCTTTCATTGATGTTAATTTTGCCTATCATTTATATATGCACGGTTTTCCTACCATCTTTTAATCGCCTACTTACTGTTTGGTGATCGTTTAGCCAATTTCTTGTGAATATTATTTGCAACTATGAAATGTGTAGGTCCTAGAGGAACAATGATTTACAAGCTGGCATAGCTATGCATTACTATAATTTGCTACAAGGTTGCCCGCTAATCCCGGAGCTGCTCCAAGGTCGTTTTCATTGGTGAGAGCGATGCAGCAGGGCAGGCGGCCGCTGCAAGTTAGCTGTTGTTTCTGCGAGCGATGCTGCGGGGCGGCTGGCATCGGCTAAGATTGTGCTGCTGAGCGGGGCGCTGCAAGTAGTAATAGGGAGTCGGCGTCTGCTGGGGAGTGGTGAAACAAGTGGTGATGCGGGGGTACCGGGGCCAGGGTAGCCGGGCAATTATAATGGCACACATGTCTCGATGTACAGCTGGGTAGGGGGCCGATCGCGGACTTCGTCGCCAGCGACGCCTGACGGCACCCTGTTTGGATAAGGGGCATGTTAGTTCATGAAACAGTTTACTTCTTTATGACTCGAGAATAAAGAATTCTATGCACTTTGCATCAAATTTTAAATTTTTATGTTTCATAGTATAACATGCTTTTAGTCGAGACGTGCGTTGCAAGTGCAAGCTTACTAGTAAGTAAATAAAACAAAACTAAGAAAAAGTACAAAAAGAACTCCTCACACGACCTCGTACCTTATTTCCGCATGCCCAATTCTGTATCAAAAAGAGTAAGGCGCTTCAACTTGACTCATGCAGTAGCCCAGCCTTAGCTGGTTGGCAGCGCGAGTATCAACCTGATATTGCAGGGATCGAATCCTGTTGTTGGTGTATGAAAAAACGGATGGTCCCATCATGGTCAATAAAAAATGGAGAAACAATTCTCCCTTTAATATTAGGGAAAAAAACGGACCAACATATAGGAACCAAAGATGGACGAAAAAATGAATGGTCCCACCGTGGACAATAAAAAGTGGAGAAACAATTCTTCCTTTAATATTAGAGAAAGAAAAACAGTAAGGGGTCATTGTTATTCATAGAGATGATTGATTTGTTTAATAATCTTATTTCAAGAAATTTTGAGATACTAATTCCCGCTGCGCGGGGAATCATCTAGTTTTTCTTGTTCTGGATATCCATCTTCAAAATCCTGTACCGCCAGTGATTTGGTTGTCATTATGTTGTAGCTTTGTTGCCTTGTGTTTAATTTACCATTTCAGTTTCAAAATGAACTGTCTACACGTCATGAGAAAAGAAAAGAAAAGTGCGTATATTTACGGCCCTCACCACCAACGGTTATAATCGCATTTATACATGATTTGTCTTTTTTCTCTCATTAATAGTCTCATACAGGAGTACATCAAAGGTGATGTCTTTGCGGCTTTGCCAGAACCTCTCAACTAAATGGACACTTGTCTGTTTGATCGGAAGCACAAAGGACAACTAAGCCAGCACCTAATACCTATCTCAGCCTATTTAACACACTGAAACAACTCGATCAGAAGCACGGCACTTACAACTCAATCAGCAAAGCCCTAAAGCCAAGCGCAACTACCTGCATTGCACCTTGGCTAGCTCTAGCCATGGAGAACGACGGCGTCCCCAACGGAGCAGCGGCGCCAGCGCCTACCCAGGCGACGCCGGTGATTCGGGAGCAGGACCGGTTGATGCCGATCGCCAACGTGATCCGCATCATGCGCCGCGCGCTCCCTGCCCACGCCAAGATCTCCGACGACGCCAAGGAGGCGATCCAGGAGTGCGTGTCAGAGTTCATCAGCTTCGTCACCGGCGAGGCCAACGAGCGGTGCCACATGGAGCACCGCAAGACCGTCAACGCTGAAGACATCGTGTGGGCCCTAAACCGCCTCGGCTTCGACGACTACGTCCTGCCCCTCAGCGTCTTCCTGCACCGCATGCGCGACCCCGAGGTGGGGAATGGTGGTGCCGCTGCAGGCGACAGCCGCGCCGTGACGAGTGAGCCTCCCCGCGCGGCCGCGCCCGTGCTCCACGCCGTGACGAGTGCGCCTCCCCGCGCGCCCGGGCCCGTGCTCCATGCCGTGCCGCTGCGGGCTCACATGCAGCGGCCGATGTACGCGCCCCCGGCTCCGGTGCAGGTTCAGAATCAGATGCAGCGGCCCATGGCCATGTACGCTCCCCCGGCTCCGGTGCAGGTTCAGAATCAGGTGCAGCGGCCCATGTACGCTCTCCCGGCTCCTGTGCAGGTTCAGATACCGCGGGGCATCTACGCGCCGCCCCGAGCTCCGGTGCACGGTTACGTCGTCGGGATGGCGCCCGTGCGGGCCAACGTCGCCGGAGAGCGTACCATGGCCCAGCAATACTACGGGTATGGGTACGGGGAAGGAGCGTACGGCGCAGGTAGCAGCAACGGAGGAATCGCCTGTGGCGACGAGGAGAGCTCGTCCAACGGCGTGCCGGCGCCGGGGGAGGGCACGGAGGAGCCAGAGCCAGAGCAAGAGCCAGCAGCAGAAGAACCGCATGACAACACCGTCCAATCCGGCTAGCCGCGTGCGCGGCGCGCGCGTTAGCTTCTGCGTCCTGCGTACTGTAATAATTTGCCGTGTCGATCCGGCCATGGTTTGTGTGTGCGTACTGCTTACCTAATGTGTGCTTGTCCTCTAGTAATTCATGTACTCTTTGTTGTTGATGCTTACCTGATGTGTGCTTTTCCTCTAGTAATTCATGTACTCTTTGTTGTTGAAGTTATCGTCGCTTAATTTGGTTTCCTTACTTGGGCTACTCGTAATTGATGATGTGATGAAAAACTGCATTTAAAAATAATAATAATAAAGTTTTCAACTTGCATCATTGTTTTTTTAACGTTGTACAGACGCAAGCGCTCATGCATACGCACATACATTCATCCCTATGAGCGCGCACACACGCATCAAACCCTTATGAGCACATTCGAGAGACTGAACCGGCATATCATTTCGAGATTTACAAAGCCACCGTAGGTGCCTCGTCGTCGACGGGAACGTCTCCGCCAACTGAAAGCGCATCCCTGGAAATTCTGAAATAAATCCAGAAATAATGCGAGCACCAGGACTTGAACCCTGGTGAGCTTGAAATACCACCATCCTTCTAACTATCCAACCACAGGTTGATTCGCCTGACTTGCATCATTGTGATATACGAGTACATGCAGTACGCCATACTTTGCGTTGCAAATTGGAGCTTCCTATAACGTCACGAAGATGTCATGTTCACGGGTCATACGGTCTCTCACGCCAAACAAAAGTCATACTCTGTGTATCACTATATCTATCTATCTCTATCTATCTCTATTTCTCACTCTCTAGCCACATGTACGTACGTATGTGCGTCGGTTAGCAAAGTGGTCATGAATGAGTTTGGGGCGACGTACGTACTTCGAAGCCTTTGGCCGGCGATGACATCTTGCGCGCGTAGCTGGAAAGGGAAGTGTCTGACGTTGGTGCACTGATGGGGCGCGCGCCGCGGGCTGGCGTGGAGCGGTGGAAAGGGCAGCGTCGCGCGCGGCGTGATCGATAGACGTGCGTACGCAGGGGGAAAACGCAGCAACGTGTGCCTCGCAGCGACAGTTGTGCGCCTCGCAGCCACGGTGGCTTTGCCGTCGTGGCTGGCCCACCGTCGTAGCGCCAACGGCGCTCTCGCATCATCCGCCGCCCCGCTTGCAGCATCCACTGCCTACGGTCGCAGCATCACAATCCTCCACGGACACGCCATGTCGTCGCACCATCCATCGCCCGTCTTTGCAGCATCGCTGTCCTCGCCCATGGCAGGCGTCCGTTGTTAACACCATCCTCGCCCCCACAACAATCATCGCCCGTTTCGTGCCACTCACAACAGTCACCCCAACGACTGCAGCAATATTGTCGCCGATCACAACATTGACTGTCACCCTCGTATTATGGCCAATCCCCACTTGTAGCCTTGCCTGCCGCCGCTCGAAGCACACCGCATAGCGCGCCCAACGCGCAATAGTGCAACCCGCATCATCGCGTGACCACCCACTCACGATGCGGCTGGTCGGCCTGGCGACATCGCCCTCAGGCCATGCAGCAGCCAAGATTGCCTTGCAACGGATAGGGACATCGACGAACGATGT
>LR738712.1:569908254-569935512 GCA_902687465.1 Secale cereale
CCTCACCCGACCTAGAAACCAATATCACCACAGTATGAAAAGATGATGACATCAGTGATGTACGAAAAGTTGCCATGTGTTATGAGTATATGCTACCATCTATATGGTGTGACATATTATCGTCCTAGAAATTAATCTAGCCTACAAAAAATGTGAGCCCGGTTTCCCATTGCAAGAGAAGAACGACATCTTAAGACCCAATGCATAAGTTACCATATTTCGCCATGTAGAATTCCAACATGTCATAATAAAGATAGCAGAAAATATCGTTGGATCTACTACCTAGTAATATTTTTTTCCTAAGTTGTCGTTTGATAGATGATTAAATTAACAGGTTTGCATGCACAACACTTGCCAAAATATGCATTCTACCATATCCCGCCATGTCAACTTAAGTGACATGTTTGCCTATGCAAAACTTACCAAGTTACCACAAAATGGCACTATTTTTTAAAAAAAAATCTATTTTTGTGCCCCCATTTCCTTAGTTCTGCTCAGTTTTGTCCAAGCCAACTAAGTTTCCACACTTTTCTCCTCCCCACTCCACCACCTGCTCACAAAAGGCCAAACAGAGCATTGTCGTCCAGTCAACGCCATTAACCTTTACCTCCTAAGTAGTGGGCTGGCGTGATATCCTGATAGGTGGGGCAACCTACTTCACGCGCTATGTTTTTAACGCATAATAGAAGGAGAGAGACGCAGTCCGTAATACAAAAAGTTGGTGTGCGACATTTTAAGGCAGAAATAACTAAAGTAATAACCAGGTGATAAACAGTCGTCGACGGAATGAGCTTATTTTAAGGTAGGTTGGTCTTCCATGCCAGACTAAACCCTCCATGCTCCTCTCTTCTTTATCGGTGGTGGGCGGCGAGCGATGGAGCTATCGTTCTCAGCTGCGGCAGATGAGGTGAGTGAATTCGGAACCCTACTTCGTGTTAATTTAGATCTGACTATGGCGCCTCTGTTTTCGGATGATTTGGAATCTAGATTGTGGGGCGCGGGTGGGCTGAACGAGATGGAACCGGCATTGACAAATAGGGGGATGGTGCTACAAGGGTTAGTACCGTTGATTGGAATTCAGTAGAATTAGATGACCCTACGGATTTGTTCACTCCACCAATGGCCGACACTGAGATGGCAATTTTTTGGCATTTCAGTAGATGAGAGAGATAATAAGAAGAGGGTTGAATGTAGGTTCCCTGCTGTCCTAACAGAGATACATCCGAAAATATGGATGGACAGTTGATGGAAGATGTTGCAGATGGTGTTGATTGATGCACATGATGATGAGATGGTAAATGTCTATGACAAAGAAAACCCTGTTATTGAACTGGGTAAGTTGTGGCCAAACATGGATGAATTTAGGATGTGTTTCAAGACTTATGTGGTCAAGCATGAGTTCGATGACAAGACTAAGTGGACTGATAGAAAGAAGTTTTATGCGATGTGCAGAGTTTTGATGAAAACACCAAGCCTAGCAAGTGGTACATATCAGCAAGATGATACGTCTACAACATATCGACAATTTTTTATTATTCCATGTTGTTATATTATCAATCTTGGATGTTTTACATACATTTTCTAGAAACTTTATATCATTTTTTGGGACTAACCTATTGACATAGTGCCCAGTGTCAGTTGATGTTTTTTGCTTATTTTTTTTACTTTGCAGAATATCAATACCAAACGGAGTAATAGTAGTCGATTGTGGAGTAATAGTAGTAGATATAGGTAGGAGTCGGTCTACTAATCTTGGACGTGATGCGTATATACATGGTCACTGTCTTGGATATCGTCATAATTATTTGCTCTTCTATAAATTTCCCAATACTAATTTGTTTACCCACCGTATGTTATTTTCTCGAGAGAATCCACTAATGAAATTTACGCCCCCCCGGGGTCTATTTCCTATCATATATTTTTAGATCTGTTTTGCCAAAAATCCATAAATACGTTGATGCGTCTAGTTGCCTTTATTTGATTTGCATCTATCAATCTATCTATTTACCTTACCTTGGAGGGATTGGCAACCCCTCTACGTGTTGGGTTGCGAGGTTTTAATGTTTGTGTGTAGGTGTTGTTTACATAGTGTTGTTTGGTTCTCCTACTGGCTTGATAACCTTGGTTTCATAACTGAGGGAAATACTTACCGCTGCTGTGCTGCATCATCCCCTCCTCTTCGAGGAATTTACCAACGCGGGTCACGAGTAGCACAAGATGCCAACCTGATGGAAGGACCATTAGGGTTAATGAAATCTCACATCAAAATACTTGTATTACAAGTTCATAGAGAGTATAAACCAGGACATCACACATTTGGTTTGCAGAAAAGATCACTCATATTTTAGCCAAGAAACCAAGCACTACCGCAAAGAAACTATTAGTAGACTTAGAAAATCGGTACCCCATTAAGCTGAAATATACACTGTGTGGAATGCAAAACAAAGGGTAATGAAACAATTATAGGATGATTGGGAAAATACGTGTAGGATGCTTTATAACTTCAAAGCAGAGATGGAGAAGAAGTCACCTAGTAGTGTTGTTGAGATAGATATTGAGGTAACAGAGGATGGCAAAGTCGTTTTCTCTACGTTCTTTATGGATTTAAAGTGTTGCATCGATGGCTTCAAAGCAGGGTGTTGTCCATATTTGAGCTTGGCTCTTCTTCTTTAACTGGGAAGTAGAATGGTCAATTGGTAGCATGTAATGCTCTAGATGGCCACAATTGGATGTTCTCTATTGCTATTGGCTTCTTTCAGCCAAAGACAGAGGTTTCATGGACATGGTTCATGATGTAGTTGAAAAGATCCATAGGGATAGTGTCACCTTTGGCATTCCACACAAATGCATGTAAAGAGCTAGAAATTGCAGTCAAGAATGTTTTACCCCATGCTGAGTAGAAGGAGTGCTTCGACCATATGTGGATGAATTTGATCAAAAATTCAGTGTGAAGTTGATCACATGTGGCCACCAGCAAGATCTTACACTACTCAGACACATTCATATCATCTTGATAAGATAATCGTGGCATGTAGTGAGTTTGTTCCATGTATGAACACCTATCATTCTCTACTATGGTACAGGTCAAGATTTAACACCGCATCAAGTGTGATTATATCAACAACAACTTGATAGAGAGTTTTAACAACATGGTGAAGCAGTTTATAAACTTGCCTGTGCATGACATGGTTGACCAAAAAGGATAATGATCATGCGTTTGTGGGAATTGAGAAGAAGGATTGGTGATTGTGTACAAGGGGATAAGCTTCTTGTAGTGGTGCAATAGGTGGTCAACAGGAGCAGAAATGTTACACATTTTTCTGTTAAAAATCTACAGTGTGGGGTGTTGAAGTGAGAGATGCCAAGACTGAAAGGCTGCATGTTGTTAACACCGAAATGCATGACTGCACTTGCCTAGAGTGACAACACACTGGGAAACCATGTGAGCATGCCATGCTTTTCTTGGCCTCCCACCTGAGGGAGTCCTGTATTCAGGGGTCCTCAGGCGTTCGGGTCATTGAAGCTGGGCCGTATTGGTAGGCCACATGAAGAAGAAGCAGAAGACCCTCCGCCGTATTTGGCCAGGACTCTTATGTACATAGAAAGGCAAGTGTAGAGTCCGGATGTATCAATTACTTCCTCCCCAAGTCACCTTTGTAACCCTAGGTCCCCTCTGGCGTGTATATAAGCCGAGGGGTTTAGTCTATAGAGGGGATCATCATCATCACAATAACCCCATAGACTAGACTTTAGGGTTTAGCCATTACGATCTCGAGGTAGATCAACTCTTGTACTCATATTCATCCATATTAATCTAGCAGGAAGTAGGGTATTACCTCGATCGAGAGGGCCTGAACCTGGGTAAACATCGTGTCCCCAGCCTCCTGTTACCATAGATCCTCTAAACGCACAGCTTGGGCCCCCCTACCCGAGATCTATCGGTTTTGACACCGACAATGGTGCTTTCATTGAGAGATCCGATGTGCGCTCGCGATGAGCGATCGATGGCTCGTATCGTCATCAATGACGGGATCACCCTCGGAAACAGCCTGGCTGTCGGCCAGGTTCTCCAGCTCGGCGGGTTCGCTGTATGCGCCCGCATGGCCTCTGGGCCGGTCGCTCTCCCTGCGGCCATCGAGCACCATCTTTATGCCAATTCCGGCCACTCCGATGACGCGACCTTGGCAGAACTCTCGCCCATAAACGAGCTGCCTGATCGCATTGCTGCCCTGGGGCTTTCATCGCCAGGAGATCAGATCGGACTTAAATCCGGCCATGATGAGATCGATCCTTCTCCGATCACTCATCTGGTAGCAGTAGTTGAGGATGGAGCCACATAGACTTCTCTCCAGACGAAGACCGCAACAGTTTGGATCTCCAAACCCATCGAGCCGAACATGTCCCGGTCAAGGGGCGCTCTATGTTCTTTGAGCTCTGGAACTGACAACGGACCCGAAAGGCGACTAGATCCCGTCAAATCCGGATTGTCATCATCGGAGGTTGTTAAAACCCAGAATACCACTTTGGGTCAGGATTCAAAATTTCCAACGCCCACCCACCATGGGAAAAACTCTCCAAGAAAATCCAGACTCTCAGACATAGATGATATTGCGAACATACAGTAGCAGCCCGAGGAAACGGTCAACCACTTGTGGGCCATATTCCTACTTGTTAAAACAAGATTAGGGACTGCTCCGACGATGAAGTGGGTTCCATATTTTCCCGCAATTGCAAGGATGAGGGCATCTCGAACACCCTCAACCGACGTCGTGTTCTGAGTTTCACAGACCTATCGCAGTTAGTACGGAAGTGTTGTGCAATGGAAAATACTTGGAGAGCCCAGAGTACACCTCTTGAACAGTCGATATTCGGACAAAACACTACCAAGGCTAAACGAACACACCCTAGTTGGTCATTCGATAGCATTCCTACTGGCAAGAAGAACACGCCTCTTTTAACGCACAGGTCCGTACTGGACGAACTACTCGATACACCTTGCCAAATACACGCAACCCCGGATAATGTCCCAAACCATTGCCTTAGAGCATATGTTGGGTACTCCGGCAGGTAGCAAAGAGCGGTACGGCAATTCTCGCCAACACCGTATCAAGGGAGAAGGACATCGATGTCTTCACTGTCTTCGAGACGTTCTCCTCGAACAACCGCCGCAAAAGAGCAAATCGTGAACTTGCCGAGGTTTACCAAATTAGCTCTGCAAACCCATGGAGCGACACGACAATTTGTTTTTCTGCCGAAGATGTACCTCAAGTCCGGCCGATCCGAGCATCAGCAGCTCTTGTACTAGACCTAATAGTGGACGGCTTCCGCCTCACTGAAGTACTTATGGATGGAGGAAGCGGACTAAACCTCACATATGAGGAAACGCTTGCAAAAATGCAGGTCGAGAAATCCCGCATTGAGCACACCAACACAACCTTTAGAAGAATTATACCAAGCCGCGAGGCCCGGTGTTCGGGAGGCATTAAGCTCGACGTAGTATTCGACACGCCCGATAACTACAGATCGGAGGAACTACTCTTCCATAGTGTACCCTTTTATAGCGGATAATACGCCCTTCTTGGACGGGACGTTTTCTCACGCTTTCAAGCTATACCGCATTACGGGTACATGAAGATTAAAATGCCAGTGCCCAATGGAGTGATCACATTAACAAGTGACCCGGATAGAGCACAACGCGTCGAAAACAAGACGACATCCTTAGCCTTAGAGGCACTATACGGAGCCCTCGTGGCCGAAGAATTAACTACCCTACGATCAAAGGTAGATAAGGACGACGTGATCCTCGCCAAAAGATCGAAGTCTACCTCCTTCAAGCCAGCAGATGAAATCATCAAATTTCAAGTGCACCCAACGGACCCTAATAAGACATCATCCATCTGTGCACAGCTGGATCCGGCGGTGGACAACGCACTAAGCGCCTTCCTTCGGGAAAATTAGGATATATTCGCCTGGCACCCTTCAGATATGCCAGGAATCCCACGCAGGCTGGCCGAACACAGCCTCAACATTATCAAAGGATTCAAACCGGTCAAGCAGTCACTGCGACAGTTTTCCGAACCCAAAAGACAAGCAATGGGAGAGAAGCTAGCCAAACTATTGGAAGCCGGATTCATCATAGAAATTAAACATCCGGATTGGCTAGCCAACCTAGTCATGGTACCAAAGAAGGATAAATCATGGCGCCTCTGTGTCGACTCCATAGACTTTAATAAAGCCTGTCCAAAGGATTCCTTTCCTTTACCCCGCATTGATCAAATCATCGATGCAACTGCCGGACATGACTCGTTGTGCTTCCTTGATGCTTATTTCGGATACCATCAGATAAATATTAAGGAATCTGATCAGGCCGCAACGTCATTTATTACCCCGTACGTCCCTTTTTGTTTCAACACTATGCCCTTTGGACTAAAAAATGCTGGCGCCACATATCAACACATGATTCAAACATACTTAGAAAAGCAAATTGGCAAAACAGTGGAGGCATACGTTGACGACGTAGTCGTGAAGACCAAACACGTCGAGACTCTGGTGGAAGATCTCTGCCTTACGTTTGCCAACCTACGAGAATATGACATAAGGCTAAATCCAGAAAAATGTGTTTTTGGCGTTCCAGCGGGAAAGCTATTAGGGTTCATCGTATCCCATAGAGGAATCGAAGCTAACCCAGCCAAAATCTGGGCCTTGTCAGAACTCAAAATACCAACCGACCTCAAGCAAGTGCAAAAACTGGCAGGCTGCATAGCGGCTTTAAGTCGCTTCATCTTCAGATTAGGAGAAAAATCATTGCCACTTTATAAATTGCTATGACGCACTGACAACTTCAAATGGACGGAAGCGGCCACAACCGGATTGGAAGAAACAAAAGCTCTACGAGCGAGCAACCCAATCCTAGCTACTCCTGGTGTTGGCGAACCAATGTTGCTGTATATATCAGCCACTCACGAGGTAGTGAGTGCCGTGCTCATCGTCGAACGAGCCGAAGAGGGACATAAATTCCCTGTCCAAAAGCATGTATATTATGTATCCGAGGTTCTAACATCGTGCAAATCACGAAACCCCCACTATCAGAAAATTGCCTATGCGGTCTTCATGTCATCTCGGAAACTACGACACTACTTTCAAGAGTGTTCGATCACAGTGGCATCCGAGGTACCACTCAACGATATTATCAACAATAAAGATGCCACGGGACGCATAGCCAAATGGGCCATTGAGCTCCTACCGTTCGAAATATCCTACAAACCACGCCAGACTATTAAATCCCAGGTATTGGCTGACTTTGTCGCATAATGGACTGAAGCCGAACCCCCTAAAGAGTACAGCTCATATTCCCACTGGACAATGTACTTCGACGGTTCCAAAATGCAAGCCGGATTGGGGGCCGGCATAATATTGATATCCCCAACCGGGGATACAGTTCGGTACGTCCTACAGATTATGTATACGGACTCGAATAATGCGGCCGAATATGAGGCCCTATTACATGGTCTCCGCCTATCTCTATCCATGGGCATACAATGCCTCGAGGTACGTGGAGACTCAAACCTCGCTATCTCTTAAATTAATGGAGATTTTGATGCGAAGGATTCCAAAATGGCAGCTTATCGCAATGCCATATTAAGAATGTCGGCTCGATTTGAGTGGTTGGAATTCCATCATGTGGCCCGGGATAAAAACCAGGCCGCTGACGTACTCGCTCGCATGGGAGCTAAACGTGACTCCATCCCACCTAACACATTTGTGGAAATGTTGTTTAAGCCATCAGTAATATGGCAGGATGCGAGCAGCGATACGAATTCGGATCCGAACACACCCTCGGCCGAACCCAATGAAGATATCATTGGAGACTCAAACATGGAGATAAGTCCCTAGGCTCACGAAATCATGACTGTCATAGCCCCCTGGATAGAGCCCTTCCTTGCTTATCTTAAAAGACAGGAACTCCCCGATGACCAAAATGAGGCCCGCCGCATAGTCCAGCGCTCTAAATCCTAGAAAGTTCATGAAGGTGAACTATATAAGAAAAGCACAACTGGTATTCTCCAAAGGTGCATGTACGAAGAGGAGGGAAGGCAAATTTTCACTGAAATACACGCTGGAATGGGCGGCCACCATGCCGCAGCACGGGCGCTCATAGGCAAGGCTTTTCGTGCTGGCTTTTACTGGCCTATTGCCCGAGCAGATGCCCAAACCTTAGTCCAACACTGCGTTGGCTACCAGCTCTTTGCGAATCAAAGTCACATGCCTCCCAATGCTCTGAGAACAATCCCCATTACCTGGCCTTTTGCGGTCTGGGGGCTGGATATGGTCGGACCTCTTAAAGGGGGAAGTCATAAAAAGAAATACTTACTGGTGATGGTAGATAAATTCACTAAATGGATTGAAGCCAAACCAGTAAAAACAGCTGAGGCAGGGCCTGCGATAGATTTTATATCCGGCGTAGTACATCGTTATGGTGTCCCGCAAGTATTATCACGGATAACGGCTCCAACTTCGCAGCTGACGAGGTAAAAAATTGGTGCGCAAAGTTAGGTATTAAACTTGACTATGCTTCTGTATACCATCCTCAAACAAACGGTCAAGTCGAAAGAGCCAATGGTCTGATAATGAGCGGCATTAAACCCCGACTAGTGCGCTCCTGATAAACACTGGGTCGAAGAGCTCGACTCCGTACTCCGGGGACTGCGAACCACACACGATCGTACGACCGAATATACACCTTTTTCATGGTGTACGGCGCAGAGGCTATCCTGCCCTGCGACATCATTCATGACTCACCTCGAGTGTGCATGTACGAGGAAAGAGAAGCTGAGCTAGATCGGCAGGATGACCTAGATGGACTTGACAAGGAGCGCGATACAGCGCAAGCCCGTTCCGCATTCTATCAACAACAGGCCAAGCGATACCAGAGCAGAGAAGTGCGCGCCAAGACATATAACGTCGGTGAACTCATTTTACGCCTCCTGGAGAAGAAAAAGGATAAGCTCAAACCAAAATTGGAGGGCCCCTTCATTATCGACGAAGTACTCACCGGTGGAGCCTATCGCCTTCGCAATGCACAGGACAAAAGCCTTGAGCCGAACCCATGGAAAGCTGCCAGGCTCCGATGATTTTATGGATAGGTTGGTAGCAATTTATTCCTCTTTAAGTTACGTCCTGTCTTTTAATTTTTGTTTTTTTTCCTCTTCCTCTTTCCAATTTCCCTTGTTGGCAAGTATTCGGCTCGCCCGAACTGTCACATGCTGAGTACATCCTCGATTGTACTTACCTCAAATATACCTGGGGGCTTCTTTAACAAAGCCCATTACCAATAAAGCTTAATGCTTAAAATGTCGTCTGTTTTTACAGTTCTTCCTTGCCATTATATGCACCGATATGACTTAAGTTCTGGCCAAGCTGGGTTGCCTGGCTCCTATGCTTACCCCTACGTTCCCGATTGTTCGGCTAGGGTGTAAAGGGAGCACCTCTTCGATTGTTACAACCGGGTATTCCGGATATGTACCTCAGACTGGGTGAAGCCGAAAGCTAGCGCTCTTAAGGGAATAATTGGTTGGCGGATACATGGCATATCGCATTTTAAAGCATATTTTAAAACCACCATAGGATATGGCATCCTACAATCCTTTTCATAAGGATTAAAAGCCTAGGCCTGCATTTTTCATGCACGCCGACCCAGGGAAAGGAACCCCTAACGGAACTATTCTCTCTGGAAGATGTTTCTTACGTTAAATAGTAATATAACATAACTCCCCGAACACAGTTCGTCTGTTCAAGCAATTATGACCGGATTGCCTGGTTTTCGAACATATCACGTGTTTTAACACAGGTATAGTATTCGAAAGCACTCTAGCCTTTGGGTTTATGGAGGTTAAAGCAGATGGTCGGTCATGACAAACTTTATATAAATTCGGCTTGAGGTAAGTTTGATGGTAAAAGTACATTATTACATAGAATCAAACGACTACTCATTTTCTATTCCCTCTATCAGGTTGTCTAGCTTACAGTCCTGTTGGGAAAGCTTGGCAGCTATCTCTACTTGGTCATATACCAAATGCGGAGGAATTTCTTATCCATCAGACCCTCGAGGTCCCGCACGGGCCATGTGATTTAGATCAAGACGAGTGTAGTGTGTCTTCACCATGGCCCAGGCTTCTCGAGCACCCATGCAGCATGCTGATGCTTTCCATAGTTCGAAGCGGCGCCGAGCCCCTTTGAACAGGTTCGCCAAATCCTCCATAGTTTCTGGAGGTGAATTGCCAGGCCATAGAGCTCTGCCATACTCTTCATGGCCTTTCGAGCCCGTTCATGGACCTTGGAAAGCTCTTGCAGCACGTCGCCCTCAAAATTGGACACTCCGCCTTCAGGCTGCCCAGTCAACAAACCTGCAGGAAAAGTTTTATAAGAAACTTTCGAAATAAGAGACTATAAGGAGAGCTAGGTATAAGAGACATACTAAACATGCTGCTTTTTAGCTTCTGGTTCTCTTCCAAGGCGCTTGAGAGGTGGGCCTTTATGCCCTTTAGCTCCTGCTCGAGCCTAATATTTCTATCCTGCACTTGGTTCCTTTTCTCCATAGCTTGCGTCAGTGCACGCTGGCCAGCGGCTGTTTCCCCTTCGGCAAATTTTTTGTCCGCTAAAGCACTCTTAGCTCCCTCTCCGGTTGGTCGGTCGATCTTGTTGCTGTATTACAAATTAGTACATATGTAATAATAATCAGCAAAACAATCATAGCTTCCGGACACAATCATTCTTACCACCAGCATCCTTTCCGGATTCCTTCGAATTTTTCAATTCGGCAGGCTGGGTCTGGCACTCTTCAAGTTCTTTGGATAAAGAGCTATTCTTTTCTCGAAGCACCTATAAAATAAAACGATCCTCAAATCAGTTGTACCAACTGCTTTAAGTCTCGGGGGCTACTGGCATGGGAACACTCAAAATAAACACTTACCCGTGTATCTTTTGAAAGCTAATGAGCAGCTCCGGCGAGTCCGTCTTGAGCGGCTTGGATATAGGAATCTGCAGAGTTGAGGGCGTTAAACGCCTCCTCAAAAAAGCGGGGTCACGCATGGCTGCTTTCCACCGCCAGTAAATCATCGCAACCTCCACTTCGGAATTGGTGGTTGACACTTCATCCGAATCCTCTTTGAGAGGACAGTCCGACGCCGAATTAGCATTTACCCCTGACAGGCCTGATACCGAATTGACTAGAGCTTGGCCTGCATTGCCTCCGGAGTAAGTTCGGTGTGTATTCCTCCTAAAAGGAAGAAACAAAGTGAAAAGTTATAATGCTGATTTCACCACCTAGCGCATGTTAAAACAAGCATACCTCTTTGAAGGGCCGCTGGTGTTCACGATCCTCTTTTGCTTCAAGACCTCGCCCGACGAGGGCGTCGCCCTCTGGGTTGACGGTCTCCGCGTAGTTCGGCATGAGGAGCGCCGTCCCTATTCAAGTATGATAGAATACAGTGGGTAAGGCCCATTGGAAATCTTCTCTTTTGCTGAGATATGTCCTGAAATACTTACACGGGAGGAAGGAATGAGGCCTGGGTAATCGGCTGGGACCCTCACGGCATTCTTGGTAGAAGACTCCATCTTCTAGCTCTATACCTACGTCTGAATCTTCATCGTATCCTGGGCCTGCATTTTGAAACTGGTCCTCTAGCTGTGGGGCAGGACTGTTAATCCCCTCGATCACCTTCCTCCACTCCTATTAGGAGAAACTGAATTCAGTTCGGTCAATACATCGTAACGAAGGAAAATTGTACAGTCAAGAGAGAGACTTACCCAGTCGGGAAGATTGTACATAGAAAGGCCCTCCCAGCATGTTAAACGAATTAAGTCTTGTTTCTCTCCTTTGTAAAGGCCTTCTAGGACAATGGCTAGGGTGGCAGGGTCTTCTAGGCCAAGTCGTAAGCAACACGAGGCATCATCCTGGCCATTATAGTGCCACATTGGAAGTCCTCTGGCTTGAAGTGGTTGCACGCATCGCTTTATTGAAATGGCCATCACTTCAATTATAGATAAACCTGAACTGGCGAGCAATCTGATTTTGCCGACCAGTGTGCTAACCTCCGCTCTCTCTTCTTCTGAAGGACTGCGGGGACGCTAGCTGAAAAGCTTCCTTGGTGGAGCACTGGAATACTTGGGGAGGCCTTGCCGAACTGGATCCAGCAGTGCAACGTCCTCGATATAGAACCACTCCGAAGGCCACTCTTCGGATGCCTTCTTCGGAGTACCGGGCAGATAGCCTATCCCGGTTATGCGCCATACTTCGGCGCCCCCAACTTCAAACATGGATCCCATTTCTGAACGAGGGACCAGGCAAAAGAACTTTCACCACAGCTCGAAGTGAGGCTCGCAGCCCAAGAACAGTTCGCATAAAGCGACAAAACCCGCAATATGTAGGATAGACCCCGGCGTAAGATCGTGCAGTTGGAGACCATAGAACTCTAGGAGTCCCTTGAGAAAGGGGTGAACGGGAAATCCCACGCCTCTTAAAAGGAAGGGGACGAAACATACCCGCTCTCCATCGGAGGGGTTGGGAAAACTCTCTACCAGGGCTTCGTTGTCGATAGACGTTAGTCCGGCCCGGACGGGGACTAGATCCTCTGGGGGGAGATATCCCTGCGCTTGAAGTGTCCTCGGACGCACATGGGACATAGAGCAGCTTTTCCAATCTCCTGCACGAGGGCCGTGAGGGCGCGAGGAAGAGCTTGGGGCGCTGGCCATGTTTGAAGATTTTTTGCAGGCACTAGGGTTTCTTCCGCGTGGAATGGGATGGAGAGGCAGCTGTGATCTATTCTCTTATATAGGCGCCTTCTCTGCACAGTCAAGGGAGTATTCACAAAAATACCCAGACGGTTCGCATTCGTTGGACACATGGAAGCCGAGGCGACGGCAGCGAGGAACCGACGGAATACAATATTTAAAGAAGCCGAACTATCATCCAGGAGGACTCACCGTGCAAGACCGAAGACATGAAGTCGGACACAATCTCGTCCTTGAAGGCAAGTCCGGGGGCTACTGAGGGAGTCATGTATTCAGGGGTCCTCAGGCGTTCGGGTCATTGAAGCTGGGCCGTATTGGTAGGCCGCGTGAAGAAGAAGTAGAAGGCCCTCCCCCGTATTCGGTCAGGACTCTTATGTACATAGAAAGGCAAGTGTAGAGTCCGGATGTATCAATTACTTCCTCCCAAGTCACCTTTGTAACCCTAGGTCCCCTCTGGCGTGTATATAAGCTGAGGGGTTTAGTCTGTAGAGGGGACCATTGTCATCACAATACCCCCATAGGCTAGACTTTAGGGTTTAGCCATTACGATCTCGAGGTAGATCAACTCTTGTACTCATATTCATCCATATTAATATAGCAGGAAGTAGGGTATTACCTCGATCGAGAGGGCCTGAACCTGGGTAAACATCGTGTCCCCAGCCTCCTGTTACCATAGATCCTCTAAACACACAGCTTGGGCCCCCCTACCCGAGATCTGCCGGTTTTGACACCGACACCACCCGAATATAAACATGCACCAATATTTCCATGAATATTACTCAATGGCAAGATTCAAGGCTATGTATACAGCTCCAGTTTCAGCACTGGCAGATCAGTCTCAGAGGCCTGGAGTGGAAATCAAATTTTCCATGTGTCCTCCCTTGACGAAAAGAAAGCTTGGCAGGCCTAAGGAGAGTACATTCAAGGCATAATTTGAGAAAGGTGAGAGTAGTAAGAAGGGAGGGAAAGATTCAAAAGCCTAAAAGGTCCCAAAAAGATAACAAAACAAATGCAATCTATGCCAGGAACTTGGGCACCGAAAAGGATCTCCAAAATGTTGTTACACTCCTGAAAGGCCAACGTATGATCATGTTTGTGATGTTTTTTTGATTTGGTTGCTTTTTTCAATTACTAACCAAATGACATGCTTTGTTTGTGGGGGCGAAGCGTGCAGGCCAGCCCGTGGTTGCTGAAAGATTGCAAACAGAAGCTAATCCAGCCGTTGTGTCAGATACTGAAACTATTACAACTAGTCCAGTGAAGAAAGCCAAGAGCATTAGTGAGCTTTGTGCTATGAAATCAAAAGCAAGCTATCGTAAGAAGAAGAAGTGAAAACTATTGGTCTATGAGTCTCATTTCATGTGATGTAATGCTACTTGTATTTTGATGTTTTTTTACTTTGAAAGCTATGTTCCATGTTCCAAATTTGAGCCAGATTTCAAATTTGTATCGATTTTCAAATTTGAGGCATATTTCAAATTTGTACTTTGATGTGTATTGATGTTCTAAGCTTTTATGGACATTAGGTGATCAATCCGAGAATTAACTTTTGCGAAGTAAAACACATATTCATGAAAAATGAGCTCCAAAGCTAGGGTAAACAACCCTATTTCTAGGCATTTTTTGAACTTCTCCAAATAAGCTAAAAAAATCCTTAACATCTAGTGCGAAAATAAAGGGTCATGCCCAATATGGTATTGTTTGGAAAAACTATGACATGGTTAACCCTAAACCCTAGTTCATTCCCCTTGAAAACCATGCAACCTTGTCCTTGATAGCTAAGTTATGTGAAGGAAATTTCATGAAAATATTCTTAATCGTGGTTTCTTATTTTTCCCAGCAACTTGGTAACATAAAGGGTTTTCTATTTCTGTGCCCCTCGTTGGTAGTTTTGCCCAAGGCATCTAACTTTGCTCACTTTTGCCCTCCCCCCACCCACCACTCACATAAACCCAGACATTGCACTATCGTCCGGTAAAACCATTTAACCGTTACCTCCAGACTAGTTTTTTTGTCTCCTCCTGGCTAGTGGGGCCACCTGATATCCTTATATGTGGGGCGGAGGCAACATACTACACGTGCGGTGCGGCCTCTCTCTCTTACCACATTTTGAACAGCCCGTATACCGGCCATTCCCCACAGACTCGCCGCCGCCGGAGCACCCACCGATAGCCAGCGGGGCGACCGAGGAAAGGATGCAGCGTATGCCCCTCACCCCAACCCCTCCCTCCCTACTGATCCCACCACCGCCGCCCAATCTAGCCTGCAATCAACATGAACCCTCGCCCATGGTGCACTGATCTGCCACATTCTGTGCCCCAGGCTTGTATTGGCTCAAGGGGATCTGGAGGGTCGTCCTGCGGTAGCAGATTCAGTTGCATAGGCTTGGGAAATGTCAAGGGACACCAGACTCTATCCTATCGACCATGGGAAGGATTGGCGCGAACCAAGAGCAGCAGAGGACTCATGGATTTTGACTAGGTAAGCCTCGAACCACTTGGAACGTGTGATCTAACTCGATAATATGCCTAGTATTTGACCAATGGGCTAGTGTATTGTTGCCTGCTTGACTGAATTATTGCGTGCCTAATTGTAGGATTGATCCAGCGCTTGCCTTTTGGCTCGTAGTTAGAATGGAAACTAGCATCATGTGAGGTACAAAAGCGCATCATTTGTCTAGATTTTGGTATTCAAAGGTGGCAAAAAAATATTTCTTTTAAAGATTTATGCAACTCCCTCTGTTTTGATTATCCCTGGAGCCAAGCCGATGTTGTTGAACTGAAATATTTTGATAGTTTTAAGCAAAAAATTACGCCACTAACTTGCGACGAGCATGTATAAATCTATTTGCTTTGAATGATCTTAGACGTTTTGGTAAAATTCAAATCGACGTGGTCCGGCCTCCAAAAGAATGGCAAAAGGGAAAGGTTGTGGCACCTGATAACTCTGATAATAGTGAGCGGCCCCGCACTCCTTGTGGGTCAGGACCGGGAGTGAAAGCTAGGCGAGTGCTATAGTGGATGTAGAAGATGATGCGCATCCCGATGATCCAGTCCCCCGAAACGATGACAAGAATGAGAGGATATACCCTAAATTGGTTGATGAATTCAGCAAATAAGCAATGCAACATGAACACCCGAAGGAGCCAACCATCCCTGCTAGATTTGATGACACTGGTGATGAAGAGAAGGAGGAGAACACTGACATGTTGGTTTTAAATGAATATGCTGTTGAGGACATGCGCTAACAATTGAGTGGAATAGGAACGATCCTCGGCTTACTCTAGGAAAAATATTTGAATCGATGATGGATTGTCGGAGTGCACTAACTACATACTGCAATCTCAGTCAAAATGATTTTGTGATCCACAAGAGTGAACCCAGAAGGTTAACGGTTCACTATCCATATGAGAGATGTAGGTGGAGGTTGCATTCCTCCCATATGAGTACAATAAAAATATATTCAGGTATTTAATTTTGCACACAACATTTGTTTCAGTGATGCATGATCCCTTTTATTTCCCTTGATACAATTGTTTCATTGAATTTCAGGTGAAACAGAACCCACATACGTACACTTTCCCACCTCGAGGGGGGAAGGCCCAATCAACAAAATTAGCAAAAACTAAGTGGGTGGCAGATGTAACTATGTATTGGCTTAGAGAGACACAACACTTGGTCCTACAGCACTACACAAGTTGTTGTTTGGTAAGTATAAGATGAGCATACCGTACATGAGGATTTTTAATGCAAATGCAATGGCTCTTGATAGAAATATGGTCCATGGAATGATAGTTTTGATTTGTTGTACACCTACAAAGCTAAAGTGGAGATGGCATGTGCAGGCCTGTTGTAGCTTGACATGCATTTTGTACAATACAAAATTAGGGGGAAGACATTTGAGATGGAATGTTTCAAGAAGGATTTTATTTGTTTCAAGGCTTGCCGGAAGGGGTTTCTTGACGGTTGCATGCCTTATTTGGTTGTGGATACAACAACTTTGAATGGGAGATTTAGGGGATAGCTAGTAGTTGCTTGTGCAATTGATGCACACAGATGGCTTTTCCCCAGTGGCATATGGTGTTTTGGAGATGGTGTCACAGGAAAGTTGGGTGTGTTTTTTGAAGAAACTAGCGGAGTGTCTTGCGCATTTGCGCGGCTAGATTTTTCACCAGTTATTATACATGTCGTCAATTTTTGACACATGCTCCAATAGACAATTTTGGCATAATTTTCTATATACACATGATTGCGCAAAAATCCAAGATGTTTTTAATCATTTTACTTGAGCAATCTAAATATCTTCATCTTCACTTGGTGGTGATTGTCTGTTTAACTTGACTCTGATCCGACCGTCTGACTTGTTAAGATTTAGTTGAAATTGCTGAATGCCTACCTAAAGTTTCACATAAATAGATTGATCTATTGTGAATCTGCGATAGGCTTGATCAATACCTCAATTCAATAAAACAGTTACTCTTGTAATGATGTTGAAATGATTATTTTTGTTTAGACCATTACAAAGCTTATGACTCTTCCTAGTTCCTTTCATGTATATTAACAATAAAAATTAGTAAAGTTGAGTTGAAAAACTTTGTAGGATCATTTCAATCTTGGAAATAAAATTCAACCAATAGTTAAATCTGATGACATAAGACTTATAGGTAAACGTTCTATTGTCTTCTTCCTGCACATCTCATTTATTTTATTAGTACAATATCACACATCCACACGATTCCAACTTATTTCATAGTATTTCATGTTGTAATGCAAATTACAAAAATTACTTATCACATAGCCGCCATAATATTGTGTTGTTTTCTTCATGTGATACCCACGCACACCAACATAGCATATTAACACACACATAAAACACATTAACGTCAACTTGCAATTATTCTTACATGATGGCATGCATTCTCAGAAATCAGTTTTTTCACTTGTTCATCACTTATGTTTTTTGCGGAAGTTCATCATATCCTTTTTGGCCAACCTTGATAATAAGAACTGGTACATGAATCCAATGATGCCTACATTCCACTGAGGATGATCTGTTTTCTTGTACTACAAACCCAATCATGTTGATGTATCTAATCTATATTTCATGTTTTCCTTTGGCATACCTACATAAGCAACGTATGCTTGTGAACAAATATACTCTTTTTCCCTTTCTAGGTACATGTGCACCCAATTCAGAAAACACATTTTTGAATGCCAAAAGTTTCCAAAATAAAGTTTCACGTGTACATCTGCATGTTTTATCTGTGCGCAGAATGTTTTGCTGAAATACAACTTATTTTGGCATGTGTTCAAAAAGACAAAAAAATGTGTCGTGAAACAGAAGTACTTAAATTTGCCTTTTTGGTGGAGCCAAAATAAAAAAAATATTCGCAAAACCTTGTGCCACGCATATATTTTGCGCCGATGTGCGCGTGTTTTTTTTTTTTTGGCATTTTGAAACACTTTTAAAATGCATTAAAAAAGCGGGTGTAGATGTACCCGGGTTCACGCTGTCCTCACTCATGTTTCTTAGCTATGTAGTTCCTATAGAAACATACTTTAAAATATATATTTTAAACTATGTTTAAAAACGCATAATTTTCTTTCTACACACCTAATAATTATTTTATGCATAACTTATTTTGTATTTAGTAATTTAAGTTATATATGGAGTTTGCACTAACTTTTTCTATTGTTATACTTATTTCTTATCATTATTGTATACCATCATATAGATATAAAGTTGTTTTCTATAAATCAAAAGTTCATTTATTTATATATATATTTTTCAGTTGAGGCCATTCAATTTGCCAAGTGGATGCTTTGCCGATTTGTTTCTTTAGGAAACTTACGGATGTTCATACATGCTAATATCGACATGACACCCATCCATGCACTTTCAACATTATGGGCCCACACACTGCCTGTCCTCGAGCATGTATTTTTGACTACATCTTATGTATGTGTATGTTTGTAGAAAATTGGATTTTTTCTAAAGTGAAAAATATTTGGTGCTAAGATAGCAATTGGACTAACATTTTTTTAATCTGAGTACAACATTTGTAACTTAGTATGAGATGTTTTCTTACACTATCGTGGACTCTAAAAATATCTTATAAAAAATTACAGAGAACACTAAGAAATTGTGCCGATATTTTCCTAATTTATACATGTATCATTGTTTGTTTATCATCAGCGTAGCGATCGAATTTCCTAATTTTAGTGTGCACACAGCTGGACTGCCAATTATTGTAAACGCAAATAGTTGCCTTTGTATATTTTTATATACTCCCTCGGTTTCTAAATATAAGTCTTTTTAGACATTTCAAATGAAGTACAACATACGGATGTATGTAGACATATTTTAGAGTGTAGATTCACTCATTTTATTTCGTATGTAGTCACTTCTTCAAAATTCTAGAAAGACTTATATTTGAGAACGGAGGGAATATTTCATACGCTAGATAGTTGCAGTGCATCGTTGTGTCCATAGGCCGTCACATGTTTTTTTAGTTGACTTGCCGGCTTTTTTAATTGGCTGGTGGGTAGGGGGCATCTATATTGTATCTCCGTATTTTACTTTTCTACTTTTTTTTTACCGGACTCTTTCTATTAATAGGATTTACTAATTTTTTTGTCAGGCCGATTAATACTCCAACACTAGTATTTCCCCCGGACTTTAATGCGTGCGTGCGCATTGCATCCACCTGGACTTTTTTTAAGGGCATCCATCTAGACTTGTTTCTATATATATTATATCATATAGGTGTGTGCACGTGACCGTGCAATATTGTTATATGTCGACAATAATATGTTACGTAAAATCTTTTAAATCTCAGCCATTGTTATTTTAATCAAACGGTCGAAATAATATTATCATATGTGGACGAACGTGGTGGCTTATTTGTCTTCTGTCTTAAGTATATAATAGAAGATTTGTGCAACATTATAGGGCAGCCATCAGGATTGGCTATACAGAAAGTTGCTTGCAAGGGTTTAGAGATTGCGGCAGGAGTAGTTTTCCCTGGAGTTGAGCATAGGGAATGTATGAGACACCTAGCTACTAATTTTACAAAGAAATACATGGGTACAGTATATGATGAGAACCTTTGGCCAGCATCATACACTTGCAGCTTGAGGAAACATGAGGACCACTTGAGAGTTTTGTATGCTGAAAATTCTGTTGTGTGGGAATACATGGAAGCGCATCATGGAATGGTTTGGTCAAGAAGCTATGAAATATGCAAGGTAGACTATGTGACCAATAATCTTGCTGAGTGTTTCAATTCAAAAATTAAGTCAGTGAAAGGGCTTATGTTATGGAAAGCATTTGATAAGTTAGGCAGATGATCATGATAAAGATGGATTTGCGTATAAGAATTGCAAATACACAATATGTTGGCCATGTCATAATCTCGTCGGTCATAAAAGCAATGCATGCCAGGGCAAGAGGATTGAGGATGAAATGCATTAGACGATCAACACATGCGGCTGAGGTATATTGTCACTAAAAATAGGGAATGGAGGTACCCAGTGGATTTAAGTACTAAGACATGCACTTGTAGGCAATGGCAGATCCTTGGTCAGCCATTAATACATGCCATGTTATTCATGACACTCATCGGTGGTGAACTTGGTGAGGTTGATCAGTATGTGTCTAAATACTTTGTTGTTGCGAAGTTTAAGGCAAAATATGTTGAGAACGTGCATGCATTGTTGGGAAAAGACCAATGGAACGTCATCGATCCAGGTTCTAAACTTCACGCTCCAGTTTTAGTTAGACCACCAGGAAGGCCGAAAAAGAACATGATAAGATCAAGTGTAGAGGGAGGTACACGTAGGAGGTGCAAGTGCAAAAGATGTGGAGGACTAGGGCACATTGTGAGGATTTGTACCAATCCGATGGATCCATCATCTGGAGAGGAGGATCAATGGGGTGGCGAAAAAGCAGAGGATCATGAAGTGCTAGAAGAAGGGGCGGAATGATAAGAAGCTCTAGAACAACTATAACAAACACAACTTGAGCAAATTGCTACTTGTGAACTGTGTTGAGATTTCCCCGAAGAAGAGAGGATGATGCAGTACAGTAGAGATAAGTATTTTCCCTAAGTTAATAACCAAGGTTATCAATCTATTAGGAGAACAAAGCAACACCTTGTTAGCAGCATCTGCACACAACAAATCCTTGCAACCCAACGCGAACAAGAGGTTGTCCATCCCTCGGCGGTTACGTGAAATACTGAATTGTATGGTGCTTGATAGATAGATATAGCAGAAATACAAAAATATAATAAATAAAGGAAAATTTCATCAAGGTAATTTTCACTAGAGGTTTCTCTCTTGAAAATAGCATATGGTGGGTAAACAAATTATTGTTGGGCAATTGATAGAAAAGCAAATAATCATGACGATATCCCAGGCAATGATCATATATAGGCATCACGTCCGAGACAAATAGACCGAAATGATTCTGCATCTACCACTATTACTCCACACATCGACTGCTATCCAGCATGCATCTAGAGTATTAAGTTCATAAAGAATGGAGTAACGCCTTAAGCAAGATGACATGATGTAGACAAAGTAAACTCATTCATGAAAACTACTTCACGCTAAAACACATGCATCTATCGTGTTTGGATCGCTCCACGCTAAAAACGCTAAAACTTTGTAGCGTTTAGCGCCGTTACGGCACACTATAGTGTCATTAACGTTAGAACGTGTAAAATGGCTAAAACTTAACGTGGAACCCTCAAATAAGCTATAGCAAAATGTAAACACCAAAATAGCGCACTATTTTTTCGTTGCTAGAAACTAAATCTTAGCACTTTACATCTTTCTATCTTAAAATGCAAAGCATGGTTCAAGTTGATTTATTTGACGGTCCCAATTTTTAGGATAAACAACTTTCTAAATAGTATGCCAAAAATGAAATCGTAAGTCAGTGTGGTAATCCTTTGTTAAGCGGAACCGCAAAACTCATAAATCAAACTTTGTATGTTTAATCTTGAATTGTATCTTTCAATACATGATATATAATCAAGATGGTTTTGGAACCACTAATTGACTTGGCTTTACTCGCATAGAGAATTTTGTATTCATGATGGCAATAAATGGTTTGGAGATGTTATTTACCTCTTCTATTTTGGGGAGTAAACTTCCTTCCACATACGGCCTGTTATGCAGCTTCTTAACATGCCTCAATCTAGTTCTCATCGCTAATAATGTTGTGATTGTCCTTTTAGAGATATTGCATGATATAGGTTTGTAGGATTGAAATATATCTACTAGAAGGGGGTGAATGAGATTTTTAAATTTTCTTCGGAAAACTTAAATCTCTCAGTACCCAACAGCGGAATAATTTAGAAGTAGACGACACTGAGCTAAATCAAGCACCGAAAGGAAACTAGCCATAGCGTAGAAACAGAACATAAGAGCTATGATGTATCGAAGGTAAACAGACTGAAAGAATTGACCAGTGATGCTCAAAGGCGACAAAGGATTTGTTCGACAAATTCGTCCTTCTGCACAAGGACTACGTCTGGTTGGAGGGGCTTTGACTTAACATGGAAGATAAACTCTCTTCGCCCTATTCTCCTCGACAATTGATTCGTCAACCAATGCTGATCACTCGTGGTAGATAATTGAAGGCTATCTCCGAAACTTTACAGACTTATTCTTCGAGAACCACAATCACCTCTGAAGAAATTGACACCTAACAGTCTACAGAGTTTGCAGCTCTCAAGAGTAATAGGCGGAGTGTACTAAACTTAGATTCCAGTGATGCTGAACCATTATCTAATTCTTCGACTCTAGGGGTTTTTCTCTCGGTGGATCTTAAACTCAAATCGCTCAGAGAGTGGGTTGCTTGAAAATCTTCTCACAATCAATAGGAGCAGCCACCGGACAAAGTTGGCGCGGGGTGGCTATTTATAGCCGAAGCCTTCCCAGAATGGAAATGACCATCTTGTATACACGGTCCAGCCAATGGCCAACCAACACGTTCCTAGCGGTCGGATTTTTAAAGCAACGGTAACATTACTTGAGGAACAAGTAATGCTAACTCCTCGGTCCGTGACGATCTCTCGCAGCGAAGAAGGTCACAGTCTCTTGCTAGCAAGTACTTGCTCGGAACACAAAGAGATTTATCTCGCAACTTTCATAGGTTTTTGGTTTAGCATCAGAGAACCAAAGCTTCGAATGCTACACCCCTCTTAATAGTACGGTGGTCCTATGACTCAATGAAAGAAGAAGAATAATGAAAAAAATGTTATGACTTCATCTCGTCTGAATTCTTCCTCGAGCGTAGTCATGTTCTTCAGACAAACACCGAACCAATTGCTTAAACTCAGCGATTTTTAGGGGTCACTCTTTTTAGCTTTATCTTCGGTGATAACCTTCGTTGATACGCAGGCAAATTATCTTCGTTGTTTGCATCAAACTCCTTGATACCTCAAGCACCTGTTACTTTGTGTGCACTAGCAAACACATAAGTCTCATACTATTTATGTCGACAAACTCCAAAACATAAGGGGCATATCATTGCACCAACAATCTCCCCCTTTTTGGACGGCTGTTGACAAAACAGATAATCATCAAAGTGAAGATAGATAAGTGAAATGTAAAATGAACAAGAGTGAACTTGAGTTACTTGTCTCGATGATGAAACATACTCCCCCTAGATGTGTGCCGGGTTTGTGATATTCGATAATATACACTACAATTCATTGACTTGTTCGGAGGGTTTTTCAATCATTTGAGGTAATGATTTGCACTGATGAAATAATCCAACGAGAATAAAGTGCAATCATACATGACTTCTGTTTATAACTCCACCTGCAAAACAAATGCTTCGAGAGAATATGGTGGAGCAGGCGGGTTATTAATATTACAGCTGAATCAGAAGTTTTACATCAGAGCACAAAGAGAGGCAAAAATTCTCTGAAGCGAATCAGAGCGAAAGTCTCATAAAACAGACCAAATAAGCACGGAGATCAAATCCAACAGTGCGAATCTACTGGAACTCTCGATGTGATTCTCCCCTGTTGTCAACAAGTGTCAAAAAGGTGAAGAATAACACGAGTGGGAAAATAGGTGAATATGATTCACTCTGAGGCACTACCCGAAGAACTGTCCGAATAAGTTTCTGATTCGGAGGTGGCTGGTATGTCTTCATCGTTAGTAGTGGCAACATATTCTTTAATACTGGCTTGGGCCTGAGAAGACGAGGCACATCTGGATCTTCCTGTTGAGCCTTGCGAGATAGAACATTTCCTTCAGCAGGTTTCTCAGTGGGCGAGAGGTTGCTACTAACTCGTCGAGCATTTTTGCGTAGCTGAATCCGAAGTAAATTAGTTTTAAGTTCACGAGCTGGCAAAGATGGAGTGATCCGATCTTGAAAATCTTCAACTGAGAACCCTTGATCATTAAACTCATAGATTTGTTTCTGACACTCCGAGATCGATGTGCCAGGTGTGATCCTCTTATTCGCTGTCATTGCCATGTCATTCACTTGCGTGTTGCATTTTGCCATGTCTTCGTGTGCATTGCATCTTCATAGTTTTCAAAAACATGCATTCGTTCAGGTTCCCAGCTCTCTCTGTTGTCCGTTCTGAGCGCAGACACAATCGCACGTGCCCGCGGCACCTCCGAAACATCTTTTTGTAAGTGGCCGAAAAATGTTCACGGATTGGGTTGAAACTTGACATGCGGTCTTATTATACTGTAGGTAGACCGCCTGTCGAATTTAGGTGCATTGGGAGTTCGTTTGATATCCCAACTGATAAACATATAGCGGCACTATAGCCGGTTTATTCGTCGAACGTTTCAGTGCCCCAGGACCTGTTGCCGGGCTGCCATCTTCCTCTCTTCTAAGCCTACTCACATTCTACACAACCCACTTTTCCTCTCCTCGCAACTTGTCCGAAACTGCCCCGAATCCGATCCGGGCTCTCGTTACCGATGGGTCCGGATCATCCCCAAACATCCCTAAAACATATATGTTTTCTTATTTGGCTTCCTACCTATTTTATTCTCGACCGTCGAATTTCAATCGGATGATCCAACTCCCCTCCCCTATTTTATTTGGACTATATATATACAGCCGGTCTATTCTCATAACATTATGAGAATAATATTCTCATAACACTTCCGCACTGCACGCACAACGCGATGGCACTGCAACACAACGAAAGGTGAACTTAGTTTCGAAAAAACTGTACGTGTTGTTTTTTGTGTACCTTTTTTGCTCTAGTTTTTAACCGTTTATCGGAATTATGCGTGTAATATAACGTTGAAAAGCTATGGAGTAGACGCAACTTCGCCATGTTGAACACTTTTCAAAATTCTTCATAGTTTAAGAGCAGTTTCGAAAATCATGCGGCTCACAACGAATGACAACGAGCGTTTTTCCACGTTTTCTTCTAAACCGCTCGCCGGAATGAATCAAATGATATACCATTGGATAGATATCGTCGAGGCGCATCTTTTTCATATGTATTGTTTTCTCTAATTTGTTACGGTCTAAGAGCAGTTTTGAATTTAAAAAATCGCGGAATTATGTTTTTTCTATTTTTTGCAATTTTCGGTACTGTTTTAGCTTTAGTTTTTTAACCGTTTGTCGAAACTAGGCGTGTGATACGCCGTTGGAAAGCTACGAACGAGACGCAACTTTCATATGTTGGAATGTTTTTCAGATTCCTTACGGTTTTTAGTTAATTTTGAAAATCGTGCGGCTGACTACGAGAGGCAGCGGCCGTTTTTCGTGAAATTTTTACAAACCACTGGTCGAAATGATCCAAACGATACACCGTTGTAAATATATCGCCGAGACGCTACTTTTTCATGTAGAATACTCCCTCTAATTCATTACGGTTTAAGAGCAGTTTTGAAAATACAAAAACGCGGACACTCAGTTTTTCACGACACCAAAATCGACGCGTGCACTGCATGGGACAGAAAAGCGCACTTCTTCAAACCGAAAACCGCACTGCATCAGACAGTCAATTGAACTTCATGATTTTTTTTGTCGGACGTAGATTTTTCTCAGACAAGTTTTCGACGTCGTTTTTTTAAACATTTTTTAAGACGGAGAATGGACCACAGAGACAAGGGCAAACGAACCGCGACATATGTCGAAGTGAACCTCATTGCTATCTCGATGTTTCGTTTAAAAAATCGCACTTTTCATGTTGGGTGCAAGTGAACAATATCACTCTAAAAAATGAACCACTTCCAAGGACCAAACGCACTGCACGTATTTGATGTAGTCGACTCAGAGATACACGAAACAATTTTTGCACTTCATACAGAGAGGTAATGAGCTGCTACACAAATGGAGTGAACTACTTTTTTCAATCGTCCCAGAAAGAAAATAATTTGTATTAGAAAAATAAGTGAACCTCTCATGAGAATTTCTTGTTCTCCTTTTTTCTCCTTTTTTACAAAGCGAACCACACCACCACTACAAAATGGACCACATCATTTTTTCTTTCTTGAAGTACATAGCATGAAAAATCTAATCCGACAAAAGAACTGCTCAGTGCAGTCAAGCGACCATCTTCAGTCCAAATTGACTTTACTTTTTGTGATAAGGACTTCAGCTTCTCTCAAAGAGCACTGCATGTGGGCAGGGAACAATCCCCCTCCTCTTCTCGCTTGTAGAAGAGTGTGGCTCAGCTGAACTGCACCTGGGCGCGCCACCGAGCTGCATGACCAGGGAACTGCAAAAAAATGAAACATGCTACAGAATCACCGAGGTGATGAAGCCCGTGCTCGAGCGAGCCGCTGAGATGTACCACATCGACCACCAGAGTGCACCACGACGACCAACGAAGTGCACTTTGTTGCTGCCGTCGTCGCCAGCGCGCCCACAAACTGCACGCACAGGAGCACTGAAACGCATCTCATGCCCTCGAGCCGCACATATGTGGTCACCGAACTGCAAGGGGGCTATCCATGAGCAGAAACAAAAAAATCCACCTGGGCGCACTGCTTTAACAGACGCGAGCACCACTGAGGCTTTGCCTCGACAGATCTTGAGCCAGAGAGGTTTCCCAGGGGCCGGAGTGGAGAGAGAATGGTGGTGCTGCCGGAGGGGAGGAAGATGGGAGCATGGGGCGGCGTGGGAAGGAGTGGGTCGGGGCGGGATGCGGCGGCGCGCCGGATCCATGTTGCTTCTTAGGGGGCAAGGACAAGGGGAGCTGCAAGGGGTTGGGTGCAGTCACTGGGATAGCGCTAGGGGCCGACAGCGCTCGGTCCCGGCGCCTGGGCGGTGCACCGGGGTTGGATCCGTCACCTGACAGCCGCGGCATGGCCGGATCCCGAGCGGCTCACCTCAACGACGACCTGGATCCACATGACTGGTGGAGGTGGAGCCTCGACGACAACCTAGATCCAAGCAACGGGTTAAGGATAGCTTTGACGCCGGGAGTAGCTGGTGGAGGATGTTGCACGATCTAGAGGAGGCTCA
>LR738712.1:569945179-569985300 GCA_902687465.1 Secale cereale
GCTGGAGGGGGAAGGCGCTAGGGGAGGAGGCTGGAGGGGGCGGCACCGGGGGAGGAGGCTGGAGGGAGGCGGGAGGAACTGGTGCGGTGGCTGCCGGCGGGAGGGAGGCAGCGTGGCGGAGGAGTGAGGCGGTGCGGCGGCGCGAGGAGGGAAGCGGCACAGCGCGGGAGGGGGACGGCCCGGCGGCGCGGGGAGGGAGGCAGCACTGCAACGTGTGGAGGGAAGCTGCGCGACGCGGGAAGGGGGGTGTTATGAGAATAAGGCCTTTGTTATGAGAATAAGGTCTTAAGGGGTGTTATGAGAATAGAGCCACCCTATATATATATATTCCGCACCTAGTCGTTTTTTAGCAAACCCTAAAACCTAGCCCCTTGTCCCATCAGTCCCGTCTCCGCCGCCAGCCGACCAACGCCCTCCTTCCTCGGGATCCTCCTAGATCCACCCAACCAGCCACCTTCTCCTCCATCCAAATCCTCTCCGATCCTACCTTGCTTTACGCCGTCGCCCAACCACAGCAAGCCACAGCCACCTCCTTGCCGATCCACTACTCCACCTCTCCAGCAGTGCCCGCAGCCAGCATCTTCCCCAAGTTTCCCGCTCCCGTGCGCAACCAGCACCAAGGAGAGGAGCTCCTCGAGCCCCGTCCTCGGGCTCCCGCAGCCCCCGGCCGAGCCGCTGGAACGAGCTCCATCAACGACCCCAACCAGGCACTGCGCACCCTGCGGCCTCCTCCGTGTCCTGCGCCATGCCCGCGTCTACCGAGGATCCCCTTCTCACCGCCGCCCGAAACATCATTGTCGCCCCATCTCCTTCCTCGAGTTCCTCCCGTGTGGCCGTCTTTGAGTCAGGGCACGCCACGGTCTTCCTCGCCCCTGTGGCCGCTGCTAGCGCCCAGTTCCCGCCGCGCGCCGTCCGGGCTCGGATCCACCAAGATCCGGCAGTCCCGCGCCCTGCTTCGTCTGCCGAAGCTTCCATGGCCTCGTCGTCGTCCTAGAGCGAGTGCCGCCGCCGCCCTGGACCTCCGCCATATCCGTCGCCGGAGTCCCGCGATCCGGATCCGCTGCCAGCCGCCGTCCCTTGCCTCGCCGCCGTCGCGCCAAGTTCCGATGCTGCCTACTGCGCTTGGTCGAGTGCTACCACTTGAGCTTGCATTGTTTTTCCCTTGAAGAGGAAAGGGTGATGCAGCACAGTAGCGTAAGTATTTCCCTTAGTTTTTGAGAACCAAGGTATCAATCCAGTAGGAGACTGCACGCGAGTCCCTCGTACCTACACAAACAAATAAGAACCTTGCAACCAACACAATAAAGGGGTTGTCAATCCCTTCTCGGCCACTTGCAAAAGTGAGATCTGATAGAGATAATAAGATAAATATTTTTGGTATTTTTGTTATATATATTGAAAGTAAAGATTGCAAAATAAAAGTAAAGTAAAGATAAATAGTTGATGGAAGATTGATATGATAGAAGATAGACCCGGGGGCCATAGGTTTCACTAGTGGCTTCTCTCAAAATAGCAGATTTCTACGGTGGGTGAACAAATTACTGTCGAGCAATTGAGAGAAAAGCGCATAGTTATGAAAATATCTATGCATGATCATTGTATATAGGCATCATGTCCATGACAAGTAGACCGAAATGATTCCGCATCTACTACTATTACTCCACACATCGACCGCTATCCAGCATGCATCTAGAGTATTAAGTTCATAAGAACAGAGTAACGCTTTAAGCAAGATGACTTGATGTAGAGGGATAAACTCATGCAATATGATATAAACCCCATCTTTTTATCCTCGATGGCAACAATACAATACGTGCCTTGATGCCCCTGCTATCACTAGGAAATGACACCGCAAGATTAAACCCAAAGCTAAGCACTTCTCCCATTGCAAGAAAGATCAATCTAGTAGTCCAAACCAAACTGATAATTCGAAGAGACTTGCAAAGTTATTTTAATCATGCATATAAGAATTCAGGGAAGAACCAAATATTGTTCATAGATAATCTTGATCACAAACCCACAATTCATCGGATCTCGACAAACACACCGTAAAAAGAATTACATCGAATAGATCTCCAAGAAGATCGAGGAGAACTTTGTATTGAGATCCAAAGAGAGAGAAGAAGACATCTAGCTAATAACTATGGACCCGAAGGTCTGTGGTAAACTACTCACAACTCATCGGAGAGGCTATGGTGCTGATGTAGAAGCCCTCCTTGATTGATGTGCACGGGTACAGAAGGTTGCGGTGGTGGAATTAGGGTTTCGTGGTGCTCTCGGATGTTTTCAGGGTATATGAGTATATATAGGAGGAAGGAGCATGTCGGTGGAGCTACGAGGGCCCACGAGGGTGGGGGGCGCGCCTACCCCCCTGGGCGCGCCCCCTTCCTCGTGGCCACCTCGTGGCTTCCTTGGCGTGTACTCCAAGTCTTCTGGGCTGCATTTGTTGAAAAATGATCGTCCCGAAGGTTTCATTCCGTTTGGACTCCGTTTGATATTCCTATTGTGCGAAACACTAAAATAGGCAAAAAAACAGCAATTTGCACTGGCTTTGGGTTAGTAGGTTAGTCCCAAATATAATATAAAAGTGTATAATAAAGCCCATTAAACATCAAAAATAGATAATATAATAGCATGGAACAATCAAAAATTATAGATACCTTGGAGACATATCATCGAGCAGAGCGCTCCCCTGCGCCGTTGACCCGTTGCCCTGCTGCGTGGCTGCCTCATCCTTAGCGCCTCACAAGGCCGAGCGCGCCAGCCTCCTGCTTCTTCTCCACCGACGGGCCTCGGCCCATGGCGTGCCACTGCTGGACTCACCTTGCACTGTTGGCCCAAGTGCAGTTACAGCCCATATCATGTTTTTTTCCTGGACGATTTTGCGAATTAAACCAGTGCATTAATAATTACAGAAATGCCAATTGCTCATAATTAAATAACCATGCATCCGAATGTAACAAGTCATATATGAAAAATGATCAGAATTTTGTGTAGTATAATAATAATCAACTTTCATCCCTGTTAAAAATGTTTAAACTTGTTGTTTGTTTAAATTTGTGTAAATGACATGTTAAAATGGTTTTATTCATAACTAAATAACTGTAGCTCCAAATTTAATAAACTTTATATGTAAATGGGGTGGAAAATGTGTAGATTAACTTGATGCACTTACTTTTGCTGTTTAACAGCAATAAAATATGTTTTTAGGCAGAACAGTACCAAGATCAATAATTGCATGCGGGGATTTTCCAGAATTGTTGTTTGTTGTTTCCGGCCCCATTTAAATTGCTTAGATAGTGTAGTTTTATTATTCTTCACCTCTTGCCATGTTAACCAACATTTAAATTGTTGAGTAGCATAAACGAGAGAGAACTAAATAATCATTGTGGGGTTTCGTTAATATGCAATCCGTGCATATTGAGCTCCACTTAAATTTAGTATTGTTTGTTGCACTTTGCCATGCCATGCATATTTAAACTGGACATGCATCATACTTGTTTGTGCCTCATGCCATGGTTTTGATATGAGTGTTTACCATGTTGTTTGTTTCTTTCCGGTGTTGCTTCTTAGTTTCGGTAGCGTTGCGATGTGAGGATTCGTTCGACTACGCTTGGTTCATCTACGCCCGTTCGTCTACTTCATGGACTCGATCTTCTTCCTAGCGGGATCTCAGGCAAGATGACCGTCACCTTGGATCTCATTACAATCATTGCTATGCTAGTTGTCTCAATGCTATCGCTATATGTCGCACTACCCACCATTTATTTGTCAGCCTCTCTTTGCTGCCATGAAACCTCTAACCTTTGACACCATCCCAACAAACCGTTGTTTGGCTATGTTACCGCTCGCTCAGCCCCTCTTATAGCATTGTTAGTTGCAGGAGAAGATGAAGATTGCACCATGTAGGAACTTGGATTGTTGGAATATCACAATATCTATTACTATAATTAATGCACCTATATACTTGGTAATGGGTGGAAAACTTGGCCTTTTGCTCGGTGTTTTGTTCCAGTCATGCCGTCTTAAGAACCGATAAACCGGTGTTATGTTCCATGATTTTGCGTTCCTAACAAGGTTGGGGGTATGGGACCCCATTGATAGTTTGATTTGAATAAAACTCCTCCAGCAAGGCCCAACATTGGTTTTACCATATGCCCCACATAATAAACTTAATTAAATTTGACGCATAGGGAGTTAGCGCTACCCGAGGTTCGTACCACATATTACAGGGGGGGCAGTGCTGATGGTGTTGGTCCCAAACTAGAGCCACTTGTGGTGACACCCAGTTATCTGGGGTCTTTGGTTGTTGTACGTAGTGCTCATCTGGACATGGCCTGAGACGAGATACGTGCGGCTACTATCAGGGTGTCGGCACGCTGGGAGGTCTTGCTGGACTTGTTTTACCATTGTCGAAATGTCTTGTGCATCGGGATTCCGAGTCTGATCGGGTTGTTTCGGATCTCGGGTTCCGACAAAACCCTTAAGGTTCGAACTCTGGGGTGTGCACGAAGATTTCTCCTTCCGCCCTAGCTCCTCTACATAACAACCCTAGGCTTAGCTCGTCAGATTGGTAGAACAAGGGACACAAAGTTTATATTGGTTCGGGCCACCATTGTGGTGTAATACCCTAATCCAGTGTGGTGTGGTGGATTGCCTTGTAGGCTGAGGAACAACTAGTACATGGGGAGAATAGCCTCCTGACGAGAGGTGTTCTTGTGCTCGAGTGAGCTTGTGGGTGAGTGGCCTTCTATCTGATCAACTCCAGACGGGACGATCCCAATGGTGGTGGCTAGTCCTATTTATAGCGGCCAGGGTCCTCTTCCAAAATATTGAGCGGGAAGGGACCCACAACGGCCAAATTTAAAGGGGGATAGCTAGTACAATCTATCCTGACAAAAGGTGGTCTTCGCCTGCCAAAGGCTCTGGTGGTGACGATGTTGTGGGCTCCGTGGTGACCTCCGTTCTGCTGTCCTGCGGGTCTTGGTCTTGTTGCACCGATATGGAAACCTTTGCATGATGCCTCGGGACTCCTCGCCTACACCTGCTTATTTCTCACCAAAAAGGAAACTGGCACTCTGCACCCGCCTGGCCTTGGTCGTCACTGCTCACGTCACGAGGACCTCGCGAGGCATCCCTCGCCTCGATATCTCCGATCCTCACGAGCCGGCCTAGTGAGGCCGCCCCAGGGGATGCCTTGTGTCGTTCGCCTCGTGAGGCTTGGCCCCTCGCGAGGGTCTTGAGTGTTTGCTAAAGATGCTGGCCCGTACCAGGCCGCCTGATGAGCCACGACCTGGGCCGCAAGCAGGCAAGTCTGGGTAACCCCGTTCCCAGAACACCTACAGTAGCCCCCGGGCCCAAGGTGCGCTCGGGCTTGGCTTCGCGGCGAAGCCAAGGGCCAAGTGCGGAGCTCCGAGGGCCCCAAAAGCCTGCGGCCTTGACTGACGCGTGGCGACTAACGGGACGTGGGCGTCTCCACTTCCCCATATAGCCTCGATTTTCGCCCGGCCGGACGGCCACTGTTACCTCCTTAGCTCTGCCTCCTTTGCCAGCAGCTCGCCTGATGGTTTCTTTGTCTTTTGAACCTCCTTCCCCGTCTTGATTCATCACCAACTTCCTCCATCATCATGGCCTCCGGCAGAGAGAGCGAATAGGGGGCGAAACCTTGTGCCTTGGCTCCCTCGCTGCCAGTCTTCAGGCCCGGCACCGATCGGTCGGTTGTGATCAACGAAGAGATGATGGATAAGGTGCGCCCAACACTTGCCGCTGATTCCAATGAGTGGGGGTGATGGTGGCTTGGCTTGCTTCCCGCACTGAGATCGATAGGTCGGCCACCGAGGTCCCCCTCCACCTTCACGCCCTTTGGGCTGGCCTGATCCCTCCCTTCTCTGATTTCTTCAATGTGGTGCTTTCTCATTAACAGATCAGCGTACTGCATCTTGATCCTCAGTCCATCGTCCTTCTTGCTATTTTTGCCTTTGTCTGCGAGGCCATGGTGGGCGTTGCTCCCTCCGCGACCTTGCTTCGCCACTTCTTCTCGTTGCATCTGACGGATGCGCTCCGGTGCTTCGGATGCGTGTCCTTCCAGACCATCGCGGCGACGGCTAGCTCGGGCATCGACTTCAACCTGGCAACGATTGTCAGCGGCTTCAGGAAGCGGTTCGTGTTCGTCGATGTCGGGGTGTGCATCCCCCTGCTGCTTCCACCATGGATTTCGGCCGCCCCGAGCTCCGGCTGGAGCCACGCGAGGCTCGTGGACCGGAAGGTGACTCTCCTTTGGTTACGGTTTGCCAGGCTGCAGAGGCTTGGAGTGATGTATGGTGGCGAGGGAGTTCGTCCAGCGCTGCATCACCCCGCTTCAGCGCCACTCTCAGCCGATGTGGGCCTTCTCGGACCCAGGGGACCGCGTGAGGCTCCAAGTGTCTGTCCTCCCTCACGAGGTGCGGCGCACGATGCTCGAGGTTCTAACAGGTAATCCGACACCAGCTCGCCTGCCGGAGGAGGGTTGCCTCCTGTACTGCTTCTCAAATAGGGCAGAGTTTGTGATGCAGATGCCCTCCTTTGAAGAATGGGGGCTTCGCCCGCTCGGCCTTGTCGGGTCTCGTGAGAACCCTGTATGTGTGGCTCCCTTGCCTGCTGCTGTTGAAGCGGTCGTCCCAGAAGTGGGCGGAGGGGGACGACCGCTGTTGGGTGCTGGTGATGCCGCTACTTCCGCGCTGATACCTCCTGAGGTTCCTGAAGTGCTGCCCTCCGGAGCTCAGGAGAATCGCCCGGAAGGGGCGCCTGAGGTGCAAGTGCCGCCTGATGCTCCCGAGGACGAAGCCCCCGTGGCCTCTTCGCATCGTCCTGAGGCGGAGGCACGGGGCACCGCCCGACCTGGCACCTCTGGGGGCGCCTCGTCCGAAAATGCCCCGGTTGTGCCTAATATCACCGATCGATTCTGGGACTTCAGCCGGCTCCGACCGAACTTCGAAGCTCTTCGCAAGAGGGGGAGGTCCCCCAGCTGTGGTGACGTTGCCTTCCGACCGCTGAAGCTGAGGAAGTACATCGCCATAGACAAGTGAGTAGCTTATCTTCGTAACTTCTTGTGCGTTGCCTTCCCTCCTGACCATGATTCCTCAGGGCCCCTCCTGCCAGTGACGACGCCTACTGGGAAGCCAGCCCCTGCGGCCCCGAGCTCTTCGTCAGCCTAGAGCACCCTCGGTCGATGCGCCACCTCTGGCGTGAGGCCGTTTGCGAGGTTGGATGCACCAGCCTGGCGCCTTGACCCCGTGTTTTGGCCGTTCCTTCTTCGCGGCCCTGCCCGGGGACTGGGGGGCGTGCCAAGGGCTTCCCCCATGATCGTTGAACGTAGTGCGGCCGCCTAGGCCCTGGCGTCTTCTTCAAGTGGTGGCTCCTAGCCCCTCCGGGCCCTGGCCGGGGCCTGAGAGACGACTGAGGCGGAGGAGACCCGGGCCCCGCCTTCGGGGGAAGACGAGTCTCCTCAGGCCTCTTCAACTGTTCCTGGTGCCGAGAAGGGCCCTGGCCTTCTATTTGAGTCAGTGCGCAGGCGCGCAGTCGCCCGCCACGAGCTTCTCCAGGAGGCGATGAATGCATTGGGCCGACACGGGGAAGAGCTTGAGGGAGTCGACGCCTGTCTTGAGGCTGAGGGTCTCCAACTATTGGACGAGTGGCGCCGACTGGGGGTGGCCATTAACCTAGGGCGCCTTCAGCATGAGCGCACCAATGCGAAGGTAGACGCGTCCCTCGCGGCCTCGCGAGAAGCATGCGCCCAAGCCCTGGAGGAGGCCAAGGAAGCCGACACCCGCTGCGAGGCCGCAAAGATGCGCCTGCTGGAGCTTCAGGCTCTGAACGCCGACTTGGAGGAGCGAGCTGAGGCGCGTAGGGCCGCCCTGGCGTCGATGAGGGGAATGCCCTGCGATGAGGTGGAGATCTTGCGGCACGAGGAGGCGCTGATGCTAGAAGCCGCGGAGCGCAGCCTTGAGCTTGAGCGACTGGAGGCGAGGGAACGCCATGTGACCCTGGCCGAGGATGATGTCTCCGCTCGAGAGGCCACGGTCCAGGAGGAAATCGACTGTAGGGTGGCGGAGGCTCGCGCGGTCCTCGCCGAGGGGTATAACTTGAAGTTGGAGCTCCAGCGAGCGAAGGCCGACGGGAGGATTGTTGTCCTCAGGACGATGCTGAGAGAAGCAGAGCTACATGAGAGGGCCGCCGCGGCAGCTCAGTCTTCCGCCCAGGCTGAGCTGGCCTTTGCGCAGGCAGACTTGGCCTTGCTCCAGCGATGAGTTGATGACGCCGCAGTTCTTGCGAAATAGAGAGAGGACAAGGCTGACCGTCGACTACTGCTGCAGCACGAGCACGTCCCCATGCTGCGGACTCTTCGGGCGAAGGCCAACCGGGCGTTGGGGGCCATGTGGGGACCCCGACTCATAAGTCGTGATCACCGAATGCACGTGTACAGTGATCCCAGAGATCAATGCTCACTGAACACACAGAAGCTGAATAACAAGAGTCTTACATCCTTACATACCGTGTTACACAAATAGGACCATAATGGTCAAGTCTTGAGTATATCATCGCAGCGGAAAATCTTCAAAGACAACTGGGACCCATGCCATCTGCCTTAACCCTACAGGCATTCTGACTGGGAAGCGTCCTAGCTCGCATGCTCGTCACCAAGAAATCTTCATCATAACCTGTTCTCTCCTGCCTGGCCAATGAAATAACCAGTGGCAAGCCAATGAGTACATTGAATGTACTCGCAAGCAACCCAAGTGTGATAACAGAATAATTATGCAAGGCTCTACTGCTAGGTTGGCAGTTTTGCGAAAAGCTAGTTTTTCATATGCAAGTATGATCAACATGTAACATGGATATGCATGTGTCTGTAACAAGTATCAGGAGGTCACAGGCATCAATATCGAGAAAGAGTTGTAATCAACTCATGCTCAAGCTCATTGTGACTCCCTCAAGAATCACATCATCAACATCACCGAACCATGTTGCTTCCTCGCACACACACACCAGGTTTCGCAAACATTGGACGTAGCCCAAGAGCGGTTACCCAACTGTCCATGACCGTGGACACGGCTATTCGAATAGTTTTACACTTTGCAGAGGTTGCACACTTTACCCACTAGATCCGGGGAACTTCCGTGTCATCCACGACCCGAGGTACCTCAAGTACCCGGGGTAAGCACCCGATCACTATCTTTCCCTAGGCGACACTAATATGGAGTCCACTCGATTGGTAACAGCCCCGTGCCCACATTTCACATCTCAAGGTTTGTGGAGACTCGCTCCGAATTCATCACATATCACAAGCACGTGGTACCAACGGTGTGTCCGGTGCCCTGTAAAGACAGTCATGGCCGCCTATCCAAGCGCGACCCCGTCCCAAGAGTGACCTCATGTCACTCCCGTCACTAGTAATGCGGGCACCATGCTAGTATCGACCTAGGTAATCAATAATGCCCTTTCCCATATAAGGGTAGAGTGGTTGCGCATGTAAGGTTGGAATAACGGTCGCAACTTAAACCAATCCGTTTTCAAAACAACACACACACTTGCCTCGGTACACCACTTCGTCATCAAGTGGTTACCCATCTCACCATCTCCCTCGGGCATAAATGGCACCCGGGGTTTTCGAAAAGTCTTTTGAAAGTATCCTGCCTCCGTCACCATGCATATACCCGTCCCATTTGCGTAGCCACTATTAAAGCAACCTAACTACTCCCACCCACATAACCCTCATAGGAAGGTAGGGTCATGTTTGATGCATGTTTCAACAGTAAAGTAACAAAGGTAGCAACCAAAGTGGTTTCCACCTCAACATGATTCCGATGCATTGAATAATAAGGTGTTATGAGACATGCATAAAAAGGTCTCTTGAACATGGTCAAAGGGCTGCTTGCCTTATTCTTCCAAGTCTTCAAACCTTCTGGTCCATCTCCGAGTATTCCGTTTATTTCGTCAACTAACGATGGAAACAATCGTAATAAGCAACACAATCAAAGCAATCAATAAAAGTGCTCTAAAAATAGGAGTTGGACTTTTCTAGGATACCTCTGGTCATATGAAAAATAACCAAGGTGGTTTCATAGGCATTGGATCAATGGGTGATTTGGAACATTCTAATATGATGGAACCAAAGGGTTTATGGATTTGGAAGAAGTATACAGAAATATTTCCTTGAATGATGAGCAAAGGTACCCATCATCAAGTCATGATTTTAGAAGCATTTAGGAGTTGGTTTCACTGGATTTGGATTTGAAATGAATTTCCTAGGATTTTGCAAAGCTAATAAATATGAAGAAATGGCTCAATATTTGGTGGGGTACAGAAACTATTATTAAAAATGTTCCAAAACTAAGTTTGGACATGACAAGCATCTAGGAACTTGAATCACTGCATTTGGATCAAAAATGAGCTCTCTGTGATTTCCTAAAGTTCATCACAGAAAATGAAATAAAGGCATTTGATAAATATTTGTGAAAGAAATGTTTATGGAATAATGTGTATGTAGCACCAACAGATAGAGCATGATTTATGGAGTCATAGGAAATTTGAATCATCAAGTTTGGAGTTTATTTGAATATTTGGGAGATATTTGAAATTGACAGAATAAAGAAAAAGGAAAAGAATAAGGGTTCAACCTTATACAGTGTGCGGGGCGACGGATAGCTCGCGGGCCGGCCCAGCGGCTCGGCCGCTCGCGTGCAGGGGGGCCACGCCGGAGGCGGTTTTTGGGGGGTGCGTTTTCGCGCGAGGGAGGCGGGCTACGCCGAAGCCGCCTCCACTTAAGCAGCTGGGCCCTGCTGGCCGGGTCGCTGCCAGGTGGGCCCCCCCGCAGGGTCTTCTTCCTCCTCCCGCTCCCGCAACAGAGGGGAGGGGAGGCTGGAGCCGCGCGACGCCGGCGCCCGTTCCCGGCGGCACAGGCCAGCCCGGGCCAAGCTACGGCCACCGGAGGGGCCCCCAGGGTACGGCGCGTCGGGGAAGCCCCTTGGGGCGGCAGGGGAGGGGCCGGAGCACCTCCTGCACCCGACCATGGCGGCGGCCTCGTCGGTTGATGGTGGAGCAGGCACCACGGGGCACCGAAGGAGGAGATAGAGAGTGGGGGAGCTCCGCCGGTCTGCTACGGTTCTCCTGGTGGCCAAGGAAGAGGAGGAGAGGCTCTGGTTCATCCGGGCCGGGCAGAGGCCGACGGCGACCATGGTGGCCACGGAGAGGGAAAGGGAGCACTAGGGGAAGAGGGGGCATGTCTAGGAGATGCACGGGAGAGAGGAGGGTCCAGAAGAGGCGAAGGGGCGCTCGGGGGGAGGCTTTTTATAGCTGCAGCCGCGGTGCACCGTGAGCGACGCCCATGGACGTGCTCGGGCAAGCTTGTGGAGAGAGGAGGAGGGCAGGGGAGGATAAGACCGACAACCCGGCAGGTTGCGGACGTCGAGGGGACCTCGGGAGACACGGTCTCTCTGCCCAAGGCCGCCTGGAAGCCTCGGGAGGGCCGAGCTACAGTGCCTTGGTGCACTGTAGCGTGCTCCAGAGCGCGCCTTTGGCCGGCATGCTCGTGTCTTTTCTTTCCAGGCCGTGTCCCCCAGTGTCCAGTAGTGCTAGGTAGTAGTAAACAATGGGGAGGCAGTCTTGGATGCTCAGGGGAGCCTCTGGAATGAAGAGAGAGGTGAAGAAGAGGGTGACAACTGCTGTCTAGCAGGGTAAATTGGGGTTTTACCCCCTCTAATAATTGAGCTGAGGCCATAGAGAGTTACTGGGGGGTAGAGGATGATCAGGGGAAGGTGTGGTAGAAATTTGGGGTAAAGGGGAATAGTAAAAGAGGTCCAACCACTTGTTTTGGTAAATGGACAGAAGGTGTTTGATCAGGTTCTGGGGAGGTAAATGACTTCCAATTGGCATGGGACTTAACAGTATCAAATGTCACATATAATTAGGCCCCTACACCAAATTTGAGTTCATTTGGGCAAAGTGGCCAATGTAACTTTGGTGAACCCTAGAAATCAACAGAAATGGTTTCACCATGTTTGAGTCAAGCAATTCATCTCCCCTTGATGCACCACTTGGTGTAGCATCATCACTTGGGGTTATGAACATGCCCACAAAGTTTGAGGCTCCAGATAAAAAGTTGACAATGTAAAGTTGTTCAAATTTGAATTTGAACAGAAGGGGTTTTGGGGTGATCTGATCAAGTTGCTCTATTCCAAATCTTGTGCCATTTGGTCTAGATGCCTTATTAGGCCATTCTAGCATGTGCACCAAATTTGAGAGCATTTGGACAAGTTTGGCAATGTAGAGTTGCTCAAACTTCAAATATGGACATAATGGTTTTGAGGGGACTAAATGATGTTTCCTTGATCTTCAAGGCATGAGGCTTTGTAAGATCATCAAATATGTCATATATGACATGATAGAATTTCCCTGGAATTTTTGGAGAATATTTCCTTTGTAAATATTTCAAAAGCTTGAAATATCCAGAAAGGGTTTTGGAAGGATTTGCCCAATATTTTGAACATGACCATGTGTTGATACTCTTATATATGGACAATATATGTCCTATGAGTCTCCCTGAATTTTGGCAAATATTTTTGAAATGATTAAATAATTTTTCCCTATTAAAGACCATTTCTGGCCTTAAGAAAAAGCTTTTAAATAAAATATAAAAATAACTTTTAAAATTATACTTTTGTGGTTTCTGGGAGTCCTATACCTAATAGGATTCAAATATACTTTTTGAAAGATTTTTCACACCCTAAATAAGGTACTTGCAGTGCAAACCTCAATTCAGGGGTTTTTGGAAAACTAATTTTAGAAAATACCATTTGGCAAAAATATTTTTATAAGAAAATTCTATACTGGTCTATACACATGGCATGATCATTGGGAAAAGGTTTTGGGTCAAGGAGATGAAGAATAAGAGTTGGAGAATTTATTTGATTTTTAGAGCACTAGCAAATAGCAGACAAAAGTCAAATCAAGCAAAGTCAAAACACTCAAAAGTTTTTGCAAATCCACATTTTTAACATGAAAATTAGCTTAAGCAATGTGATATGAAAATCAGGGTGTGACAGACCTACCCCCCTTACAAGAATCTCGTCCCCAAGATTCCCAGACTAGGCGTGGAAAGAAAGGCGGAGTCTTGGATACGGGGTAGTCTTCACTTCTTCTTGTTGGTTCTGCTTCCGAGTGGTGCTCCTTGGAATCTTGAAGTGCTTGATGGTATGGCTTCTTGCTTGATGCCGTCCTTGATGGAGGTTGCTGAGGGGTCTCTTGCATAGGTTAGGTTGGGTTAGCTGTCAAAGGCTCGGTGATCGATGTCCTTGCGGGCATCGGGCTAGCTAGGAGGTAAGAAGTACTTCCAGAGTGGGGGCTCGTGGAAGATTTGGTGCACGGAGGGTATCTCAGGTGGTAGATCTAGCTGGGGAGCCGTCTACTACATGACTTGTAGTGATCTCAAAGGTTCCAATGAACCTTGGTGCGAGCTTCCCCTTGACGTGGAAACGCTTGGTTCCCTTCAGGGGAGTTACCCACAGGTACACGTGGTCCCTGACATGGAAACTCATGTTCCGACGATGAGTGTCAGCATAGCTCATTTGCCTTGACTTGGCTGCCTTCGAACGTTCTCTGACTAGTTGGACCTGCTCTTCCGCTGCGCGGAGAATAACCGGTCCAAAGACTAGCCCTACTCCAGTCTCTGATTAGTTGAGGGGTGTGCGGCATCTGCGTCCGTACAACACCTCAAATGGTGCCATCTGAAGGCTCGACTGGTTACTATTGTTATAGGAGAACTCGGCAAAAAGGGAGACAATCCTCCCACTTGGCCCTATATGCCAAGACACAGGCTCGGAGTATGTCTTCGAGAATCTGATTGACTCGCTCAGTCTGACCTCCGGTCTAGGGGTGGAAAGCCGTGCGGAAAGATATTTGCTTCCCAAGGCTTCTCGGAACTTCTTCCAGAACCTTGAGGTGAACTGGGTTCCTCGACCTGACACAATCTCCTTGGGAAATGCCGTGAAGACTTACGATTCGGTCGATGTAGAGAGCTGCCAGCCGGTTGCCATCATAAGGGGTCTTGACAGGAATGAAATGGACTACCTTGGTCAAATGATCGACTATGACCCAGATAGAGCCATGTCCTCTTATCCGACCTTGGTAATCCAGTGACGAAGTCCATTCCGACTTTATCCCACTTCCACTCAGGAACCTTGAGTGGTTGAAGCAATCCAGCGGGTCGCTGATATTCAGCTTGACCCTTTGGCACACATCACACTTTGCAACATGAGTTGCAATCTCTCTTTTCATCTCGTGCCACCAGAATCGTGCCTTCAAGTCTTGATACAACTTGGTGTGAGCGTTCCTTCGACACGGAAAAGCTCGGCTCCTTTGAGAGGAGTGGTTTGCAGATACGCCCGGTCTTCAACGCGGAAGTTTTCTTCTTGATGACGGTGGTCGGTGTAGATCTTCCTTCAGGGCGGTCTTCAAATGTCTTCTACCCAGCTGTCCGTCTCTTCTTTGTCTTCGGGCAGACAAGTAGGCCATCAAATAATGATGTTACCCAACTTGTCCACTTACTCCATGAGGTCTAAGGGGTACGCAAGGTAAGCTGGGGTATTGGTGGTGGTCTCGGTTGAGTATTGCCAGAGGCCTTCCTGACTCTGAGTCAAGTCGAGTGGTCAGAATCTGACCAGGTTGTGGCTCGGTGGGGCTTAAGGGTTTCAAGGATTCTAGTGAGTGAGTGAACTTATATCATCTTATCCTTAAGCACAGTTTCTGAGATGCCAATAGCTCTATCTAGTATTCCGAACGGAAAAGCGGCCTCTCGCATAGACCAACTTCAATCACCACTCATTGCCATACATATCCTCATGACTCTCAAGAGACGGTCTAACAAAATTATACTTGTCTAAGATCCCCAAATCCATATGTACGTCTACCGCTAAAATCCAAAGGTAGATCATACATGCTGCTGAGCTTAAATTAAACTCCACAATCCAAGCACTCAACCTAATCTTGCAAGACTCACGATAATGCATCACCAATCTAAGGAAACACGTCATATGCCACTCCAAGATTTTGTTTCCTTCCTATAGATCAACTCCGATAGCCCGGTAATTCCCATCAATCACCACATAATCCAATAATTCTACAAATCCGATATCTATGGTGTTCCACGATATCTCAATACCCAAATACTCGGAAGGACTATGCATTACGACCGTACGTCCACCAAATTCCCATCATCCGGGTCAGGTAAACTCCAAGATCACGACGATATAGATCCCTAAATCAACCCCGACAAATAATCCAATCTCCTAGGTTATTGTCCACCGAGAAGCATGATATCATAATCAGGATCATAGGCCTAAATCCAATCTTACTCCGAATCATGCAGACATATCCAGCATTATACCAACCAGAATCACCTACATAAATCCAAATCTCATGTCCATCGGGCACTCCTACATGCTTCCCCATAGTCGTGATCCCACCAATATGAAAACCTCACAATCCATCAAGGTCTCAGATAATTCCTCGAAGTCACTGATATAAACCACCAAGTCATCTGTCCAATATCCTCGAACTGGTCTATCTATGGCATCGTCAGACCTCGTGCTATATTAGGATGAAAATGTGCTCTCTCATCGTGTCCACTAGCTCCTTTACGAACCCAGTGTTGTGCAAGGTTATAAAGGCTTAATAGGTTCTCTCGCCTTACCATGGGTTAGGCACATGGTTAAGGATTCGTGCTGGAGTGTCTCGTGAAGTCTCAAAGGGTCTAGGAATGGGGTTACTGGTCTGGAGGGTTAAACATAACTCTACGGGGTTGCAATTGATCGCGGAGGTTGTAGCAGAAGTCTTCAGTGCCAGTTGGCTGCCGAGGTAGAATCCTGGGTGCATCTTGTCTTGCGGGTCTTCAATTGGGGAGAGAGAATAGAGGGAAGAAGCAGCGTAGAGGAGGGAAATGCCTAAAGGGGGTTCTATAGTGCAGGTGCAACAAACAGGTGCAAAAAGGTCGAAACAAAAGAAACAAGGCAAGGAAGGTGATATAGCCATGCACTTGTTGCCTGGGGCAAAAGCACGACTTATATCAAAACACAAGCAAATAAAAGCAAGCAACACACGATCATGGCTCTATTCGAACCATCATATGGACTCGACTGCGCATAGGGGGTACACGACTCATCCTACCCTAGGGGTTCTCGGACTCAGTGTCGTGACTTGTGCCTCGTGCAGTCTTCTGAGCTTCCTCGGGTGTTGCTAAGTCCCTTGTAGTTGCTTGATGAATGTTCCGGGTTGATCCTGAAGAATCTTCAACAACTTCTCGCCTGATGAGGTGATGTGGTGAAGGTGCCTCCTTGTAGTTGGCGTTGACTTGTCTTCTCTTGTCTCTTTAACCATGACGATCCCCTATGCCTTCTGGGGCGTCGAGGGTACCAGGTAGGCAATCCATATGTAATGATAATAACAAGGCATAATAGAGGTCCAACATGTCAGTTTCATTGAGGAAAACATCGACACCAAGAGCGGGGGATGAAGAGAACCGTTTTCCTGCTCACTATAGTGAGGCGGACCAAATGGCAAGGTTCTCATCCACCGGTGGTTGTCGATACAACAACGGTAGTGACATGATTACTCTATTAGCGGTGTATATCATGATTTTGCATAACCTATTCCCTGGTCATCATAGGCCAACGTCGCTTCTTCTTGGGGTACTGCCTAGGGTATCACCATCTTCTGGGTCTTCATGTCCTCATCCATCGAGGATGTGACTTCCGTTGGTATCGTCTTGTCGTGGTGTCGTCAATCTTGCGTTCAGAAGAGGTGGGTAAGTGTTTGGCAAGGTGCACTCCATGAGGATTACAGAAAATCCAGTGGTCTGGGGCATAAGGGTTCTAGCGACCAAGGTTTTGAAGGGGGAGAGATCAAGTATAGCCTAGTTTTCGAAAAACTGAGGAGGGAAGAGAAGTATAGATAGTTTTGAAAACTACTAATAGTTTTGGAAATAGTTTTACCATAACTAACGACCATGCTAACTAAGGCTTCCTACAGTCAGGATGGCTCTGATACCAGCTCTGTGGGGACCCCGACTCATAAGTCGTGATCACCGAATGCACGTGTACAGTGATCCCAGAGATCAATGCTCACTGAACACACAGAAGCTGAATAACAAGAGTCTTACATCCTTACATACCGTGTTACACAAATAGGACCATAATGGTCAAGTCTTGAGTATATCATCGCAGCGGAAAATCTTCAAAGACAACTGGGACCCATGCCATCTGCCTTAACCCTACAGGCATTCTGACTGGGAAGCGTCCTAGCTCGCATGCTCGTCACCAAGAAATCTTCATCATAACCTGTTCTCTCCTGCCTGGCCAATGAAATAACCAGTGGCAAGCCAATGAGTACATTGAATGTACTCGCAAGCAACCCAAGTGTGATAACAGAATAATTATGCAAGGCTCTACTGCTAGGTTGGCAGTTTTGCGAAAAGCTAGTTTTTCATATGCAAGTATGATCAACATGTAACATGGATATGCATGTGTCTGTAACAAGTATCAGGAGGTCACAGACATCAATATCGAGAAAGAGTTGTAATCAACTCATGCTCAAGCTCATTGTGACTCCCTCAAGAATCACATCATCAACATCACCGAACCATGTTGCTTCCTCGCACACACACACCAGGTTTCGCAAACATTGGACGTAGCCCAAGAGCGGTTACCCAACTGTCCATGACCGTGGACATGGCTATTCGAATAGTTTTACACTCTGCAGAGGTTGCACACTTTACCCACTAGATCCGGGGAACTTCCGTGTCATCCACGACCCGCGGTACCTCAAGTACCCGGGGTAAGCACCCGATCACTATCTTTCCCTAGGCGACACTAATATGGAGTCCACTTGATTGGTAACAGCCCCGTGCCCCACATTTCACATCTCAAGGTTTGTGGAGACTCGCTCCGAATTCATCACATATCACAAGCACGGGGTACCAACGGTGTGTCCGGTGCCCTGTAAAGACAGTCATGGTCGCCTATCCAAGCGCGACCCTGTCCCAAGAGTGACCTCATGTCACTCCCGTCACTAGTAATGCGGGCACCATGCTAGTATCGACCTAGGTAATCAATAATGCCCTTTCCCATATAAGGGTAGAGTGGTTGCGCATGTAAGGTTGGAATAACGGTCGCAACTTAAACCAATCCGTTTTCAAAACAACACACACACTTGCCTCGGTACACCACTTCGTCATCAAGTGGTTACCCATCTCACCATCTCCCTCGGGCATAAATGGCACCCGACGGGGTTTTCGAAAAGTCTTTTGAAAGTATCCTGCCTCCGTCACCATGCATATACCCGTCCCATTTGCGTAGCCACTATTAAAGCAACCTAACTACTCCCACCCACATAACCCTCATAGGAAGGTAGGGTCATGTTTGATGCAAGTTTCAACAGTAAAGTAACAAAGGTGGCAACCAAAGTGGTTTCCACCTCAACATGATTCCGATGCATTGAATAATAAGGTGTTATGAGACATGCATAAAAAGGTCTCTTGAACATGGTCAAAGGGCTGCTTGCCTTATTCTTCCGAGTCTTCAAACCTTCTGGTCCATCTCCGAGTATTCCGTTTATTTCATCAACTAACGATGGAAACAATCGTAATAAGCAACACAATGAAAGCAATCAATAAAAGTGCTCTAAAAATAGGAGTTGGACTTTTCTAGGATACCTCTGGTCATATGAAAAATAACCAAGGTGGTTTCATAGGCATTGGATCAATGGGTGATTTGGAACATTCCAATATGATGGAACCAAAGGGTTTATGGATTTGGAAGAAGTATACAGAAATATTTCCTTGAATGATGAGCAAAGGTACCCATCATCAAGTCATGATTTTAGAAGCATTTAGGAGTTGGTTTCACTAGATTTGGATTTGAAATGAATTTCCTAGGATTTTGCAAAGCTGATAAATATGAAAAAATGAGCTCTCTGTGATTTCCTAAAGTTCATCACAGAAAATGAAATAAAGGCATTTGATAAATATTTGTGAAAGAAATGTTTATGGAATAATGTGTATGTAGCACCAACAGATAGAGCATGATTTATGGAGTCATAGGAAATTTGAATCATCAAGTTTGGAGTTTATTTGAATATTTGGGAGATATTTGAAGTTGACAGAATAAAGAAAAAGGAAAAGAATAAGGGTTCAACCTTATACAGTGTGCGGGGCGACGGATAGCTCGCGGGCCGGCCCAGCGGCTCGGCCGCTCGCGTGCAGGGGGGCCACGCCGGAGGCGGTTTTCGGGGGGTGCGTTTTCGCGAGAGGGAGGCGGGCTACGCCGAAGCCGCCTCCACTTAAGCAGCTGGGCCCTGCTGGCCGGGTCGTTGCCAGGTGGGCCCCCCCGCAGGGTCTTCTTCATCCTCCCGCTCCCGCAACAGAGGGGAGGGGAGGCTGGAGCCGCGCGACGCCGGCGCCCGTTCCCGGCGGCACAGGCCAGCCCGGGCCAAGCTACGGCTACCGGAGGGCCCCCCAGGGTACGGCGCGTCGGGGAAGCCCCTTGGGGCAGCAGGGGAGGGGCCGGAGCACCTCCTGCACCCGACCATGGCGGCGGCCTCGTCGGTTGATGGTGGAGCGGGCACCACGGGGCACCGGAGCAGGAGATAGAGAGTGGGGGAGCTCCGCCGGTCTGCTGCGGTTCTCCTGGTGGCCAAGGAAGAGGAGGAGAGGCTCTGGTTCATCCGGGCCGGGCAGAGGCCGACGGCGACCATGGTGGCCACGGAGAGGGAAAGGGAGCACTAGGGGAAGAGGGGGCATGTCTAGGAGATGCACGGGAGAGAGGAGGGTCCAGAAGAGGCGAAGGGGCGCTCGGGGGGAGGCTATTTATAGCTGCAGCCGCGGTGCACCATGAGCGACGCCCATGGACGTGCTAGGGCAAGCTTGTGGAGAGAGGAGGAGGGCAGGGGAGGATAAGACCGACAGCCCGGCAGGTTGCGGACGTCGAGGGGACCTCGGGAGACACGGTCTCTCTGCCCAAGGCCGCCTGGAAGCCTCGGGAGGGCTGAGCTACAGTGCCTTGGTGCACTGTAGCGTACTCCAGAGCGCGCCTTTGGCCGGCATGCTCGTGTCTTTGCTTTCCAGGCCGTGTCCCCCAGTGTCCAGTAGTGCTAGGGAGTAGTAAACAATGGGGAGGCAGTCTTGGATGCTCAGGGGAGCCTCTGGAATGAAGAGAGAGGTGAAGAAGAGGGTGACAACTGCTGTCTAGCAGGGTAAATTGGGGTTTTACCCCCTCCAATAATTGAGCTGAGGCCATAGAGAGTTACTGGGGGGTAGAGGATGATCAGGGGAAGGTGTGGTGGGGAAGGTGTGGTAGAAATTTGGGGTAAAGGGGAATAGTAAAAGAGGTCCAACCACTTGTTTTGGTAAATGGACAGAAGGTGTTTGATCAGGTTCTGGGGAGGCAAATGACTTCCAATTGGCATGGGACTTAACAGGATCAAATGTCACATATAATTAGGCCCCTACACCAAATTTGAGTTCATTTGGGCAAAGTGGCCAATGTAACTTTGGTGAACCCTAGAAATCAACAGAAATGGTTTCACCATGTTTGAGTCAAGCAATTCATCTCCCCTTGATGCACCACTTGGTGTAGCATCATCACTTGGGGTTATGAACATGCCCACAAAGTTTGAGGCTCCAGATAAAAAGTTGACAATGTAAAGTTGTTCAAATTTGAATTTGAACAGAAGGGGTTTTGGGGTGATCTGATCAAGTTGCTCTATTCCAAATCTTGTGCCATTTGGTCTAGATGCCTTATTAGGCCATTCTAGCATGTGCACCAAATTTGAGAGCATTTGGACAAGTTTGGCAATGTAGAGTTGCTCAAACTTCAAATATGGACAGAATGGTTTTGAGGAGACTAAATGATGTTTCCTTGATCTTCAAGGCATGAGGCTTTGCAAGATCATCAAATATGTCATATATGACATGATAGAATTTCCCTGGATTTTTTGGAGAATATTTCCTTTGTAAATATTTCAAAAGCTTGAAATATCCAGAAAGGGTTTTGGAAGGATTTGCCCAATATTTTGAACATGACCATGTGTTGAAACTCTTATATATGGACAATATATGTCCTATGAGTCTCCCTGAATTTTGGCAAATATTTTCGAAATGATTAAATAATTTTTCCCTATTAAAGACCATTTCTGGCCTTAAGAAAAAGCTTTTAAATAAAATATAAAAATAACTTTTAAAATTATACTTTTGTGGTTTCTGGGAGTCCTATACCTAATAGGATTCAAATATACTTTTTGAAAGATTTTTCACACCCTAAATAAGGTACTTGCAGTGCAAACCTCAATTCAGGGGTTTTTGGAAAACTAATTTTAGAAAATACCATTTGGCCAAAATATTTTTATAAGAAAATTCTATACTGGTCTATACACATGGCATGATCATTGGGAAAAGGTTTTGGGTCAAGGAGATGAAGAATAAGAGTTGGAGAATTTATTTGATTTTTAGAGCACTAGCAAATAACAGACAAAAGTCAAATCAAGCAAAGTCAAAACACTCAAAAGTTTTTGCAAATCCACATTTTTAACATGAAAATTAGCTTAAGCAATGTGACATGAAAATCAGGGTGTGACAGGCCATCTGCGAGGAGAATGACCCCGATCCCCACATGGAGGATTACGCTGGTCATCTTGTCTTCTTCAACAAAGTTGTGACGTGTCTGGAGAACCAGGCCGTGAAGGCCCGTCGCCTTGTCGAAGAGAAGAGGCGGAGCCTCCTCGGGCGCGTGTTCTCCCAGGTCTTCAGCTACATCCAGAGCATTGATCCTGACTTTGACTTCAACGCTGCCATCACCCCCGTGCCTGGGGCTGTCCAAGACAACTTGTCGCACTAGGTGGATGACCACGTGGATGATCTGGTCCAGGCCTTCGCCATCGATGATGACAAGGCCGTGGTTGTGGCGGATGAAGGCGGTGTGGTTGAAGATGATGGAGACATGTCCAGCGACAGCACCGGCGGCGCACAGAAGAGCGACTCGGACGGCGCGGCGAGCGATGTGTCCGGTTGAGCTTGTGTCCTTTTGCTCTGACCCTGCACGAATAGACTCGCAAGAGGCCCCGTAGGGTGTGAGAGCGTTTTGATGGGGGGAGCCCCCTACTGGTATTCCATTTTCCTTCCTCTAGTGGTTGAATCCGAACCTGGGACGTGCGTCCTTGAGCTTCCCGAGCTTAGTTGCCATTGTATTTCACTTAGATCTTACCTGTCTTCGTGCGGGTTACGGAGCTGTGGGTTGCCTCCATCCTAGGGTGGATTGCTGGCAGTCCGCGGCCCTGGGCCTCCTGAGCAATGCGTGGCCCTACTCCGGGGAACAGGGTCAGGGGTGCGCCGCTGGCCGCGGCAGGATGCCTACGCGGCAAAATTGCGGCACGTAGTGGGATTGGCCTTCCAGTCCCCGAGCCGGAGGGCCCGGGGTAAAATCTTCGCGACATCCAGAGGCGGCAAAATTCAGCAGAAATCAACAAAAACTCCACCCTCCCATTTTGGCAACAAGCAAGGCTTCAAGTTCAATTCGGAAGACACGACGAATCCAATTACAAAAAGGAAGGCGAGGAAAGCAAATAGCCGCGTCCGGCACCTATCTAGTCTTCAGTCTTTTCACCAGCGTGGAGCTAAGTGCTGCCACTAGGACGTGGGAGGGAGCCCCTGAGGCCTGAGGGCGGCTCTCCTGAGACTCCGGGGCATGTACAGCCCCACTCATTATTACGTGAGAGTGTCACGGGTGGAGATCTTCACAGGCGCAAGCCTTACTTCATATCGCCAGACGAGGGCCCCGCCTTGCACCATCCCCGACCTCCGTTGGGGCGACCGGAAACCAGGACAGGACCAAGGAGGCAAAGGGGGACGCCAGCGGCGCCCTCGGCAACCATGGGCCCTCTGCAGGGCGGGGAAGCTTGGCGAGCCTCGTCCCGACAGAGGACCTACTTTCGCATACTTCCCGGCTCCTCGCATCGCTGGGGAGGCCGCGGCTCTAGGCCTTCCACACGCAGCCCCCAGTGTTCTGCTCCGGTTGAGGGCGGAGCGGCCGCTCTCAGATCTTCGAGCATCGCCGTGGTCTGATTCACCTACAGTCCATTGTTAGCGTACGCCTGCTGCTGTGATACCTGTTGTGCTTTGTTGTCGTCGCTAAAGGGGTCCACGGTGTCCCCGGGTGACTCGTGGTAATCTTCTTCCTCGAGCGCCTCGCCGTTCCATCTCGGCCCGAGGAAGGCATTGGGGCCTTCCCCGAACACGTATGCCAGGTCCACCATGCGGGGTACGTAGGCTTCATCGGCCACCCCACCAAGGGTACCGCATGCGTGCCCCGCGCCTTGAGCGCCCGACTGCAGTATCTGGCCTTGGCGGCCGCTGGGTTGTACCCCAGCGTACCCTTGCAAGAGGCCACCGGCGCTTGTTCCTGCTGGTGGCGAAGTCGCTGCAGTCGTGAGGATGGCGCCAGCGCTCCTGTTGGTGTCGTCAAGTCTTCCAATCGCTCCAGAGGACGCCCGCGCCTGTAGGGGCCTCACCAGCGCCCCACCTGTGACCTGGGGCAGGGGTGAGGAGCAGAACGGCGGAGCGCCTTTGCAAGCGCAGCCCAGTAGTTCAGCGATGCGTTCCAGCAGCACATCGCGGCCGCCCTCGGCCAGCCTGCATCATAACAGTTCCCGGACCACGATGAGTGCAGCCCTCGTGTTCGCCTGCTCCCGTCGGGTGTAGGGTGATGTTGCCATGGCGTGGTTTGCAGATCGCGCCGTGGAGTGGGTGCGCCAGGACGCCGAGGCGGTGGTCGACGGCCTGCGCCGCCCACGCCTGACGGCGCCGGGCGGTGTGGGGGCGCCTGGAGCACGGGGTTGGGGTCTCCATGGGTGGACGGTGCCGCCCGCGCAAGCCGAGTCGCCAGCGGTCGGCATGAGCTCCCTGATCGTCGGCCATCGGGATTGCAGAGCAGTGATGACACGAGCAGCAAAAGAAAAGATCCGGCGCACCCCTACCTGGCGCGCCAAATGTCGGATTTCGGGTTCCGCCAAAACCCTTAAGGTTCGAACTCTGGGGTGCGCATGAAGATCTCTCCTTCCGCCCTAGCTCGTCTACTCAACAACCCTAGGCCTAGCTCGTCAGATCCGTAAAACAAGGGACACAAAGTTTATACTGGTTCGGGCCACCGTTGTGATGTAATACCCTAATCCAGTGTGGTGTGGTGGATTGCCTTGTAGGCTAAGGAAGAACTAGTACATGGGGAGAACAACCTCCTGAGGAGAGGTGTTCTTGTGCTCGAGTGAGCTTGTGGGTGAGTGGCCTTCTATCTGATCAACTCCAGATGAGATGATCCCAATGGTGGTGGCTAGTCCTATTTATAGCGGCCAGGGTCCTCTTCCCAAATATTGAGCGGGAAGGGATCCCATAACGGCCAAATTTAAAGGGGGACATCTAGTACAAGCTATCCTGACAAAAGGTGGTCTTCGCCTGCCAAAGGCTCTGGTGGTGACGCCGCCGTGGGCTCCATGGTGACCTCCGTTCTGCTGTCCTACGGGTCTTGGTCTTGTTGCACCGATATGGAAACCTTTGCCTGATGCCTCGGGACTCCTCGCCTGCACCTGCTTCATTATCACCAAAGAGGAAACTGGCACTCTACGCCCGCTGGCACCCGCCTGGCCTTGGTCATCACTGTTCACGCCACGAGGACCTCGCGAGGCGTCCCTCGCCTCGATATCTCTGATCCTCACGAGCGGGCCTAGTGAGGCCACCCCAGGGGATGCCTTGTGTCGTCTGCCTCGTGAGGCTTGGCCCCTCGTGAGGGTCTTGAGTGTTTGCTGAAGATGTTGGGCCATACCAGGCCGCCTGATGAGCCACGCCCTGGGCCGCAGGCAGGCAAGTCTGGGTACCCCCGTTCCTAGAATGCCGACAGGTTGTCCCTAAGATAAGGGGTTTTTACCTCTGCTGATCGTGAGAGCTTGTGATGGGCTAAGTTGGGACACCCCTACAAGGTTATGATCTTTTGAAAGCCGTGCCCGCGGTTATGTGGCAGATTGGAATTTGTTAATATCCGGTTGCAGTAAACTTGATAGAAGATCCGAAATAAAATACACCAACCGCGTGAGTAACTGTGACCGTCTCTTTTCACTTTGAGAAGATAACACGGTGGGGCTATGTTTGACCCGTTGGTAGTTCAGGATCACTTAGCAATCATTACTAGTTTGCGACTGTTTGCGTAGATGATCATCTTATTCTTGTACTCGTAAGTTAGCCACCATACATATGCTTAGCCGCTGCTGCAACATCATCACTTAACCTCTCCCTACCCATTAAGCTTTGCTAGTCTTTATACCCATGGTTATGGGATTGTTGAGTCCTCATGGCTCACAGATACTATAACAACAGTTGCAGTTGCAGGTTTCCGATGACTTGACGTGAGAGCGATGCTTATCTTGTTGGAGTTCTTTCTTCTTCCTCTTCGTAAGTCTTGGGATAGGTTCCTGGTCGGCAGCCTGGGATAGCAGGATGGATGTCGTTGTGCTTTTCATGTTTTTCATCCGTAGTCGGATGCCTCGTGTTTGATGTTGATGTATTCATGTGGCTATTGTATGACTTGTATGTATCGCCATCTATGTATGTAATGGTTCGATGTAATGATATCCATCTTGCTAAGCGCCTGAAATGCGGTTATGCCCCAATCACGAGTTCGTCATGTGATCGGGATAGAATCGCATCTTGGGCATGACAAGTTGGTATCAGAGCCTTGACCGACCATAGGAGCCCCCTTGATTGATCGTAGTTTGGTCGTTGTCAAGTCTAGCAAAAAACTATTTTGGAGTCTAGTTATATCGGAGAGTAGGAATTCTTTTTACTCCTCAGCCCCTTCGTTGCTCTAGTGAGGAATCTTGACGTAGGTGTTTTGAATTACTCCTCTTCCCCTTCAATTTTCGTAGGATCATGCAGTTAGTTTTTGTCCGTTGCGATGTCAGCTCTTTGCATCTGATGCATCTCTCGTCAAGTGGATTCGACCCTCCTCGTCTTTTGCAAGTTCAATCCTCAGTTCTTTCCAACCGACATCGTTTTCCCCATCCGAAGTGGTCTTTCTTTTTCCCACCCGCCCACCATTTTTTGTCTCGGAGCCGGAATCCTTAATCGAGTATCCATCCTATTCATGTGAAGTTTCTTCATTCTTTCCTTAATTATTTGCAACTGGTGAATTCTTTTCTAGTTTGACATTCTTCATCTCTTTTCTTCTCCGGTGGATTCAATTCAAGTATTCGGTGTTGTTCATATTCTTTTCCCTCGGCTCAGATGTTTTCCCCTTGCTGGTTCCCCACTCGCCATTTAATTGTTCCGGAGTTCTGTAGACATTTCCGGAGACTTGTCCGTGTTTCAATTAATTTGAGGTTGTCACCTCCTTCGAGTATTTTAATCGTTCCGGAGCACTGTCTCCTTTTCAATCCTTTCCAACGATGGTTTCTCTTCGGTGGGCTCATAACCCACATGTTTGTTCCCAGGATCATACCTGACTCTTCTAATATTTTCGGAGCTATTCTCAAATTCTTTTCAAAAGTGTGACGTAAGTATGGATTCCATCAGTCATATGGCTTCTCCAAGATCACTTTCAAATTCTTTTCATCCTTGGTTCAACCCTTTCCTCTTTCATTCTTCCGGAGTATCTCAATAACTTTGGTTGTGTTTCTCGTCGTCATTCTCAACATTTGATGACCGAAGAAGAGTTTTCCTCTGAATCTTGTCCGTCCTCTCGAAGATTCGTGATTCTAGCTTCATGTTATCCTCTCGAATTATTCCGTTGTCATAAATTCTTGTGTTACACATCCGGAGTATTTCATGAATTCTTACCATTGTGTTCCTCCGAAGGCCATCATTTCAGAAGATTTCTTTGTTCTCAGTTTCACCTTCGTCCTCCAACTATTCTTCATTGATGCCTCTTTGTTCATCTCCACATTCTTCCGGTGCTTTGTTCAAGCATTCGTTAATCCGTTCACGATCTCTTTGTTCTCTTGTATCTAATTCCCTCAAGTTATTTATTCTTCCTGGCGATTAATTCTCTTGTATTCGTTCAATTTCAATTCCTTACAGTGGTTTGTTCTCTTCCATTACTGGGTTTCAATTCTTACGGTGGTTCGCTCAAGAGTTCTTTTCAGGTGTGATCATATCAATTCTTTTGTTCTTTCTAATCTTACCATTGACACATGAATACATTCTCAAGTTTTATGATATATATCCCTCGTTAACCAATTTCAATGAGAATAAGTAGTATGCGAATCCATTGCTTTCATCAATTTAATTGATGGAGGATGAGCATAACATAATTCTTATTCATTCTCGTCAAGTTGATTAATTCCGTCCTTCAGAGTTTGTTCTTGAATGATAAATTCTAGTCCCAAGTGATTTCATCTTTTCTTTTCCGGAGTTCAAAGTTCTCTCGGCCATCTTGTCGAAACCTTCCTCTAAATCATCGCAAGGCCTTATTCTTATTATTTTCATCCTTCATCATCCTTTTGCTACCGTAGTTGTTCATGGTGGTTCATGATGAGTTAAATCATCCGTCAAGTGTTCATCAATAATCCTTGTGGAGCAGCTCTAGTATTCTTCTTATCGCGTCTCGAGATGCAGATAATTCTCCGTATTCTTTTGAAGTGGAGTTTCCAATCTCTTTGTTCCTCTCATTGAATTCAATCTTTTGGTTATGGCAGAAGTTCACCTCAAGCTTTGAGATGTTTTCCATAAGCCCACAACAACCTTATTCTTTTGTTGTTGATTATCTCAACAACTTCGTTCAATCCTTCCTTCTAAGGATGCTTTCAAATTCACTCGTGGTGGAAGTTGTCACCTACTTCTCTGTTCTTTTTCATTTCATTCTTTCAACTATTCTGAAGGCATTGTCTTGTTCATCTCGTCATATATCGTTCCATCTTGTGAATAACATGTTCTATTCCTTCCATTTTCAACCGGAGTCCTGCCTAAATTTTCTTGTTCTTATTATGTGTCTATCTCGCTTAACTGGGGTGGTTTCAATGACTTTCTTCTCACTTAAGCTCTTGATTTTCGTCGTATACCTTGTCTCCTCAATTTACCGAAGCTTCTCAATCTCGTTCTTCTCCGTTGTGTTATTTCTTTCATGTTGTTCAACCTCTCGAGATTCTTTTGTTTCACTCATTTCTCCAAGAAGAACTTGTTCTTCCTATTCCTCTCCTGTCTCGTTCCTAAGATCTCGTGACGAGATCTCTTGTTAGTAGGGGAGTGTTGTGACACCCCGAGACCGATGTGCCAGGTGTCATCCTCTTATTCACCGTCGTTGCCATGTCATTCGCTTGCGTGTTGCATTTTTCAATGTCATCGTGTGCATTGCATCTGCATAGTTTCCAAAACTTGCATTCGTTCACATTCCCCAGCTCTCTCCATTGTCCGTTCTGAGCACAGACACAATTGCATGTGCCCGCGGCACCTCCGAAACATCTTATTGTAAGTGGCCAAAAAATGTTCTCGGATTGGTTTGAAACTTGGCGTGCGGTCTTATTATAGTGTAGGTAGACCGCCTGTCAAATTTCGGCGCATTCGGAGTTCGTTTGATAGCCCAACCGATAAACATATAGGAGCACTATAGCCGGTTTATTCGTCGGACGTTTCGGTGCCCCGAGACCGGTTGCTGGGCTGCCATCTCCCTCTCTTCTCAGCCTACTCACATTCTAGATAGCCCACTTTTCCTCTCATCGCAACTCGTCTGAAACGGCCCCGAATCCGACCCGGGCTCTCGTTACTGATGGGTCCAGATCATCCCTAAAAACGTCTTTGTTTTCTTATTTGGACTCCCAACCTATTTTATTCTCGACCGTCAAATTTCAATCGGATGATCTAACTCCCCTATATTCCACACCTAGTCATTTTTTTGGCAAACCCTAAAACCTAGCCCCTTGTCCCATCAATCCTGTCTCCGCCGCCAGCCGACCAACGCCCTCCTTCCTCAGGATCCTCCCATATCCACCCAACCAGCCACCTTCTCCTCGATCCAAATCCTCTCCGACCCTACCTTGCTTTCCGCCGTCGCCCAACCACAGCAAGCCACATCCACCTCCTTGCCGATCCACTACTCCACCTCTCCAGCAGTGCCCGCAGCCAGCTTCTTCCCCGATTATCCCGCTCCCGTGTGCGGCCAGCACCAAGGAGAGGAGCTCCTCGAGCCCCGTCCTCGGGCTCCCGCAGCCCCCGGCTGAGCCGCTGGAACACGCTCCATCGGCGACCCCAACCAGGTACCGCGCGCCCCTGCGGCCTCCTCCCTGTCCTACACCATGTCTGCGCCTACCGAGGATGTTGGGATCGACACCTATCGGATCACTGGAATCCCTTCTATGGTTGACGGGCGTGGGGTCGTGCAAAGAGCGGGTCTAGGAGTCAGCACAAGGATCGTTTACCCAGGTTTGGGCCGCGAAGATGAGTAATACCCTAGTCCTGCTTTGATGTGCATTTGAGTGTTCTTGAGCTCTTGAACTAGCTACGGTGCGTGCCTAGTCCGAAAGATCCAAATCCTTCTCTAGTATGCCTCGGGCCTCCTTTTATAGTCAAAAGGGGTTGCCATAGTGGCACACAGGTGGAAAGGTATACAGTGTACAAGCTTATCTGCCACCATTACGGGACAAGACGCATTAAATGCGCTACTTAGGTGTCCACTCGCTTTATCGGGGACGACAATGAGGCCCGTCCCGTCCCCGCCGCTCTGTCTAGCTGCGACGTGCGTCCAGGCCAACGAGGAATGTAGGCGCCATGTAGGTTTGCAGGCAGCTGAGATGGCATGGTAATAGGGTCTTCACAAAGATCTGCATGCCACCACGCAGGTGCTTCACTAGGTGGATCAGGAACCACGTACTGCCACGTGGGTACTTGCCTGAGCTAGTGGGTTGGCCGCCGAGCTGGGGCGATGACGGGGCGGCAAGGGCTTGCCGTGGACTTGCGTCTGTTCCTGGCAAGGGTCTTGACATGGCCTTTGTGAGCGCCCTCGGCAAGAGGCTTGCCGGGGCTTCGGTGGTATCTTCGGCAAGGAGCCTTGCCGGGGCCTCATGGGCATCCTCAGCAAGGAGCCTTGCGGTCGTCTTGTCTTCTCGTTCTCATCTAGGATTCATTGACCCTTTGTCTTCCCAAAGATCTGCATGCCATCACGCAGGCGCTTCCCGAGCCATGGTTCCAACGTTGTTGATGGTGTCGGAGCCCCTAGGCTCAAGGGTTGCTGCAATGGAGGCGTTGGGTGAGTTGCCCCAGCATGGGTTCTTGCCGGGGTCGTGCAGGCCGCCCCGACAAGGGTCTTGTCGGGGGAGCCTATCTTGTTGCTTGCCTTCTTGCGCCACTGTCTTGGCGCTGCTCTGGTAGTCTTGTCCTTCGGTTTCCCTCCTCTGCCCTGTTAGGTGTGGCCGCGGGCGTGGCTCTGACTGCCCGTGCACAAGTAAGGGGTAGAAAGGAGAGCCCCTACTTTTTTAAACCGACAGGAGCCCCTGGGCCTGGGCCATACATAAGCACGACGCGTTGTTCGGCTAGGCCCAGAACGGTGCGCGGGTAGTTGGGGCCGGATCCTTTTTACTGCAGTAACTCGTCCGATGTTTGCGCTTCCCCATGACCTGTGCTGAACGCATGATGGGGGATCGTGCGTGGGGTGGTTGCTGCACGCCCGTGTCATGTCACAGTAAATGGTAAAGGGGGTGGCCCGCGCCTTCCCCATAAAAAAGGGAAAACTGCAGGTGCGCCGCTCATTTACCTTCTGCGCTTCCTCAATCTCGGAGTTGTCGTCCCCCCCTCTTCTTCAAGCGAAAAGCTGAAGCTCTTGCCTCCACCCAACGCCGCCGCGCTCTCATTGCTTTCAATTCCTCACCTCTTCCCTAGCCGCCATGGCACCCAAGACCGGTAAAGGCAAGGGAGCGGTCGAGGATGTGGGGGAGAATGAGTTACTGGAGAGCGAGTTGGCGGTGCTTTGGATGCAGGTCGCCTACTTCCCCCCGACGGTCGATGTGGTCGAACTTAGGGGCTACTTCAAGCCTCTATGGGGGAGGCAGACGACGGGGCATCCGGCCACGCACATCGTCCCCGCCAATTTTGCTCAGGCCGGCCCGAATTGGTACCCCTTCTTCGTCGACTACTTCTCATGCGGCCTCTGTCCCCCTTTCTCCGATTTTTTTAATGATGTTATGCACACCTACGGCTTCCATCTTCTTGATTTTACGCCGAACGCCATGGCGTGTATGGCTCTCTTCGCCCACCTCTGCGAGGGTTTTGCCGGGATGGTTCCCAATACGGTGCTCTTCCGCCACTACTTCTATCCTTGCATCCAGGCGGGGGGCGCCATCTCCGGCTGCGTCACCTGGATTCCACAGACCCAGGAGAAGGGTACGCATCTGGAGGGTGCGCAAAAGGAGAGGTGGGAGGAGTGGAGGAGTCGGTGGTTATGGATCGAGAAGGATGATCCACCGGAGTTCTGCCGGGTTCGTCAGAGCCCACCGGTCCGCCGCAGGGACTGGGGGGATGCCGACGTCAACGACAAGAGGCTCTCGATTGCCACCACTAGGATCCACCGTCTCGTAAAGGCCAGACTCACCCTTGAGATGATCGGGGCCGATTTCATCCACCGCCAAATCGCGCCACTGCACAACAAGGGGAGGCCGGCTTGGCTTTTCTAGACCGCGGCCGATGTCATGAGGCTCCGCCCTGGTCTGAAGCACAACTTCACGGTAATGGGGCATGCCCATCCTTGCTAGAGGCTCTTCGAGCTTGACGTGGACCGCGACGGCAGGGCTGAGAGGACTAGCAAGGCCGCGAAGGCCGGCAAGGCCGTCAAGGGGCCTCTATTTGGGTTGCCGGCGGGAGTGGTCCTGCTGAGCAACAACTCTCGCCAGTCCGCCATTATTGCCATGATGCCGGACTTCAACGCGCATGGCCTTGACCCGGTCTAGGCCGAGCCGCCAGCAGATCAGGTGCAGGAGTTTTTTGACACCTTGTCGGAGGGCTATGTTCGCGAAGAGCCGGTGCTCATCTGCGACACCACCAAGGAGGAGCTGGATTATATTGCCGCCAGGGCGGTGGAGGCGGTGCTTTCCCTGGAGGCCGGCAGTGCCGGCCAAGTGGAGGATGAGGCCGACGTGGCCGCTGAGGATGAGGAGCTAGCCGGATGGGCGAAGTATGCTGGGGAGGCCAGCGCTGCCGGCTCCGACGCCGATGCTCCTCTTATTGAAGATGTGGTCGAGGAGTCAACCGAAGAGGAGGTCGAGGCCGTCGACCCTCCGGCCACGAGGAGGCAGCGCATCTTGCGGTGGGCCAGCTCTGGTGAGCCGGTCTAGCCCGGCAGGATCGCGCAGCAGCAGCATCCCCAGGAGCAACTCGTGCGTAAGACGAGGGCGATGAAGGCCGCGGCAGTGAAGAGGGCGGGGAAGACCGTAGTGCCGAAGAGGACGGCGACTGCTTCCTCTTCGTCCAAGCGTGCCTGGACCCCATATCCTTCTCCCCCTCCCGCAGATGTCGTCATGGAGGCTGACTTCGATCTTGGGTCTCTCAGCCCAAGGAGGAAGAGGAAGCCAGTGGAGGAGGAGGAGGTGGACAACGAGTATGTATTTTGCTCCCCACATTACCTGCTGACTCCACATCTGTATTATCTTTCTCTGATTCGATGTTGTCTTTGCAGGGACATGGAGACGCTGGCCCAGAGGGTACCAAAGAGGGCCAGGGCCTCGACGGGCGACAAGCCCCCGGCGGGTACTTCGGGTATGTCATTGTTGATGGAGAGCAGCGCGGACAGTAGCCCCCGACATAGCCCCCACTCCAACCCCCAGCGTAAGTTCATTAGTCGCTCCTCCATAGATGAACATTGGGTTGTGAATCCTCGATGCTGACCCTGCCGGGTTTGCAGGAGTGGAACAGCAACAGGAGGAGCCGCCGAGGGCCACCCCTAACACACCACCCCCCTCGACTATGCTGCCCCGAGGGGCGTCCTCGGCAAGGGCATCCACCACCGAGCCCATGCCTATGGAGGAGGAGGAGATGAACTTGGGCACCGGTGACTCTACCCCGGCAACGATCATTCGCGGGGAGGGCGCCACTTTTTCCCAGCCTGGTATGGATAAATTGTTTGTTTCCTATCCTTGTTCTTTCTTCTTCAAGTCGAGCCTCGGCCCTAGCTTCACCTCACCTTTTCTCCTGGTCTTTAGCTCCTCCCTCGACGGACCAGGTGGATGTCGACTCCATCATCGAGGAGGTCGTCAAGGACACTGGAGCCGAGGCCAATAGGATCGCTGCCGAGGAGGCCGCCAAGACCACTGCTGAGGAGGCCGCCAAGGGGCCCGTCGGAGGGACAGGCGAGGCCACCGCCGAGGAGGCCGGCAAGGGGCTTGCCGGAGGAACCGGTGAGGCCACTGCCGAGGAGGTCGGCAAGGCTGCTGCCGAGGAGGTGTTGGCTGATGACCACCTCCCTCCTCTGCTGCCTCGGGCTCGGGCCGATACTTGAAGGTGAGCGACGACCTGTTCGTTCACCTCCCAGGGATGGCAAGCACCAGGGCACCAACTAAGGGGGAGGTGTTCGACGACGAGGTGCTCGCCGCCGCCGGGCTTGAGGTTGTTGACGAACCGAGCGCCGGTGGCGACGGTTCTCAAGAAGAGCAACTCCTTATGGACATGGGTGCCAACTTTCAAAAGCTCTGAGCGCTTCACCGTGCCCGCCTGGATAAGGCAAAGTCCAGGTTGGAGGTGGTGGATAAGGCAGAGGCAGACTTCCGGGGGCGCGTTGCCCAGACGCAAACTTGGTTTGCCGAGGCCCAGGAGGAGTTGAGGGCTATCCAGGATCAGCTGGACGAGCGCACCCGAGAGCTTATCCTGAAGCAGTCTGATTTTGAGAAGGCCCAGGAGGTGGCAAAGGAGTAGGCCGCCAAGAGGATGAGGCCGACTGCAACCAGTGCCAAGCTCAACTGGATTCCCAGGAGGAAGACCTCGTCGCTCATGAGCGCGCACTTGCCGCTACACTCCGCGACAATGATGAGGAGGTCGAAAAGCTCATCGCGCAGCGGACCCAGGAACTAGAGCAGAGGCACAAAGAGGCACTCAATGCTCAAGCTCTGGTTCATGCCGGCAAGATGAAGGAGCTGGAGGTGCAGCGGGGTGGCCTGAATGAACAGGCTCTGGGGCAGGCAAAGGAGAAAGATACGATCAATGCCGCCTTGGTGGAGGCGCAGGCCGCAGTCCTCGGCAAGGCCGAGCAGCTCTCCACGGCCTCCGACTCCATTAAAGACCTGAAGCTGAAGCTGAAGGATCTCGAGGGGACGCTTTCGGAGGTCAGGGCTCGGGAGGAGACCCTGAACAAGGATCTGGAGGAGGAGAGGCAGTTGTGGAAGAACGATGCCGCTAACCACGCAGATTACGTGAAGGGCGAAAACCTCTGGATCGACCGCCTCGTCGACATCGTGGAGAGGCTCACCATGCAGTTGCCCACCATGGGCATGCCAAACTTCAGGTATTTCTCAGAGGTGAACATCAGCATCAATGCTAGCCTGACCATGTTCTTCGAGCGCATCCTCGACTCCTTAGAAAAGCTTCGCTCCGACCGAGTGGTTTATCTGGCCAATGAATCCCGGAGGCTCTGCCGGGGTGCCTAATGACCCACAAGTGTAGGGTATCTATCGTAGTCCTCTCGATAAGTAAGAGTGTCGAACCCAACGAGGAGCGGAAGGACATGATAGGCAGTTTTCAGTAAGGTATTCTCTGCAAGCACTGAAATTATAGGTAATAGATAGTTTTGTGATAAGATAGTTGGTAGCAAGTGATAAACGGTAAAAGTAAATAAGGTGCAACAAGGTGTCCCAATCCTTTTTGTAGCAAAGGACAAGCCTGGACAAACTCTTATATAAAGTAAAGCGCTCCCGAGGACACATGGGAATATCGTCAAGCTAGTTTTCATCACGATCATCTGATTCGCATTCGGTACTTTGATAATTTGGTATGTGGGTGGACCGGTGCTTGGGTGCTACCCTTACTTGGACAAGACTCCCACTTATGATTAACCTCTAATGCAAGCATCCGCAACTACAAAATAAGTATTAAGGTAAACCTAACCATAGCCTGAAACATAAGGATCCAAATCAGCCCCTTACGAAGCAACACATAAACTAGGGTTTAAGCTTCTGTCACTCTAGCAACCCATCATCTACTTATTACTTCCCAATGCCTTCCTCTTGGCCCAAATAATGGTGAAGTGTCATGTAGTCGACGTTCACATGACACCACTAGAGGATAGACAACATACATCTTATCAAAATATCGAATGAAGACCAAACTCACATGACTACTAATAGCAAGACTTCTCCCATGTCCTCAGGAACAAAAGTAACTACTCACAAGACATAATATTGTTCATGATCAGAGGGGTATTAATATGCATAATGGATCTGAACATATGATCTTCCACCAAATAAACCAACTAGCATCAACTACAAGGAGTAATCAACACTACTAGCAACCCACAGGTACCAATCTGAGGTTTGGATACAAAGATTGGATACAAGAGACGAACTAGGGTTTGAGAGGAGATCGTGCTCGTGAAGATGTTGATGAAGATAGCCCTCCCCAAGATGGGAGAGTTGTTGGTGATGACGACGGTGACAAATTTCCCCCTTTCGGAGGGAAGTATCCCCGACAGAACAGCTCTGTCGGAGCCCTAGATTGGTTTCCGCCTCGGTTCCGCCTCGAGACGGCGGCGTCTGGTCCCGAAAGCCTCCTTATGATTTTTTCCAGGTCAAAACACCTCATATAGGACAAGATGGGCACCTGGGGCCTGCCGGCTAGCCCACGAGGCAGGGGGCGCGCCCTGGGAAGGGGGGCGCGCCCCCACCCTCGAGGACAGCCGGTGGCCCCTCTCGTGGGTTTCTTTCGCCAGATATTTTTTATATTTTCCGAAACGATGTTCTATTGAGTTTCAGGGCTTTTGGAGTTGTGCAGAATAGGTTTCCAGAGTTTGCTCCTTTTCCAGCCCAGAATACCAGCTGCCGGCATTCTCCCTCTTCATGTAAACCTTGTAATAAGAGAGAAAAGGCATAAGTATTGTGACAAAATATGTATGAACAGCCCATAATGCAATAAATATCAACATATAAGCATGATGCAAAATGGACGTATCAGTGCCTTGACCAAGGTTCTCACCAAGGTGGCATATTGGAACCCCGACCTCGACTTCGACGTCGCGCTGGAGAGCTTGCCGGAGAATGTAGACCTCGCGACCCTCGAGGAGCGTATCAAGCCCATCATCAGCTGCGTCGACGGAGTTCGGAGGGTAGAAGGCCAGCATCAGGATTAGGCACCCTGTTTCTCATCGCCCCTGCAGGTTCACAACAAAGACAATTTTTATCTTTAGTTAGAACCGCAGCAACAATTGATGTAATATAACTCTGCAGTATTTTGAAGTGATGCACGCTATTTTCCTGTTCGATCCCTCTTTATATGTCCACCCTACGCTTAGCTGGATAGGCTTGTCGACGCGCAAACCCAAGCCGCGGCGCTTTGAGGACGGATCCTCAATAGCCTGCCGGGTGTGCTTGCTGCTAGGCAAACCACCTTACCGTTCTCAGCGCGGCCGTCTGAACTGTTGAGCTGACTCGAAACAGGACAAAAGCGTTGCCAGTAACGGAAAGGCTACCCTGCCGTTCTCGATGCAGCCGCTCGAACTATGAGCGGACTCGAAACAGGACAAAGGCGTTGCCAATAGTGGGAGGGCTTCATTGCGTACAGGTTTATCATACAAAGAGAAAGATCTCCGAGGAGAATAACCTTATATAAAGAGGAATTACTCAGAGTTTTGCATGACTTATCTTTTCTGTTGTTGCATGAGCGTCCATTGCACTCGCCGATGACGCCACACGCTTCGTCATCTTCCTCCTTGGAAGCCATGGCGATGAAGAACTGCTAAACTAACTAATAGACCGGATTTTCACAACTGTGCCCCCTACCTGGCACGCCAAAGATGTCGGGATCGACACCTATGGGATCAGTGGAATCCCTTCTATGATTGACGGGCGCGGGGTTGTGCAAAGAGCGGGTCTAGGAGTCAGCACAAGGATCGTTTACCCGGGTTCGGGCTGCGAAGATGCCTAATACCCTAGTCCTGCTTTTATGTGTATTTTAGTGTTCTTGAGCTCTTGAACTAGCTACGGTGCGTGCCTAGTCCGAAAGATCCGAATCCTTCTCCAGTATGCCTCGGGCCTCCTTTTATAGTCAAAAGGGGTTGCCACAGTGGCACACAGGAGGTGGAAAGGTATAAAGTGTACAAGCTTATCTCCTGCCATTACGAGACAAGACAAATTAAATGCGCTACTTAGGTGTCCACTTGCTTTACAAGGGACGGCAACGAGGCCCGTCCCATCCGCCGCCGCTCCGTCTGGCTGTGACGCGCGTCCAGGCCAACAAGGCATGCAGGCACCATGTAGGTTGGCAGGCAGCTGAGATGATGTGCTGGTAGGGTCTTCACGAAGATCTGCATGCCACCACGCAGGTGCTTGACTAGGTGGATCAGGAACCACGTACTGCCACGTGGGTACTTGCCTGAGCTAGTGGGTTTGCCCCCGAGCTGGGGCGATGACGGGGCGGCAAGGGCTTGCCGCAGTCTTGCGTCTGTTCCCGGCAAGGGTCTTGCCGGGGCCTTTGTGAGTGCCCTCGGCAAGAGGCTTGCCGGTGCTTCGGGGGTATCTTCGGCAGGAGCCTTGCTGGGGCCTCGTGGGCATCCTCGGCAAGGAGCCTTGCGGCCGTCTTGTCTTCTGGTTCTCATCTAGGATTCGTAGACCCTTTGTCTTCACAAAGATCTGTATGCCATCACGCAGGCGCTTCCGGAGCCTTGGTTCCAACATTGTTGCTGGTGTCGGAGCCCCTAGGCTCAAGGGTGGCTGCAATGGAGGCGTTGGGTGAGTTGCCCTGGCAAGGGTTCTTGCCAGGGTCGTGCAGGCCGCCCATGCATGGGTCTTGTCGGGGGAAGCCTATCTGGTTGCTTGGCCTTCTTGCGCCACTGTCTTGGCGCTGCTCTGGTAGTCTTGTGCATCGGTTTCCCTCCTCTGCCCTGTTAGGTGTGGCCGCAGGCGTGGATGTGACTGCCCGTGCACAAGTAAGGGGTACAAAGAAGAGCCCCTACTTTTGTACACCGACAGAGGAGCCCCTTGTCACCGCCGCCCAAAACGTCGTCGTCGCCCCGTCTCCTTCTTCCCCGAGTTCCTCCCGCTTGGCCGTCTTCGAGTCAGGGCACGCGAAGGTCTTCCTCGCCCCTGTGGCCGCTGCTAGCGGCCAGTTCCCGCCGCGCGCCGTCTGGCCTCGGATCCGCCAAGATCCGGCAGTCCTGCGCCCTGCTTCATCTGTCGACTCTACCATGGCCTCATCGTCGTCCTGGAGCGAGCGCCGCCGCCGCCCTGGACCTCCGCCTTATCCGTCACCGGAGTCCCGTGACCCAGATCCGCCGCCAGCCGCCGTCGCGCCAAGTTCCGATGCTGCCTGATGCGCTTGGTCGAGCAGAGCGCTTGCCCCGCGCCATTGACCCGTCACCCTACTGTGTGGCTGCCTCATCCTCAGCGCCTCTCAAGGCCCAGCACGCTAGCCTCCTGCTTCCTCTCCACCGACGGGCCTCAGTCCATGGTGAGCCACTACTGCACAAACCTTGCACTGTTGGCCCAAGTGCAGTTACAGCCCATCTCATGTTTTTTTCCTGGACGATTTTGCGAATTAAACCAGTGCATTAATAATTATAGAAATGCCAATTGCTCATAAATAAATAACCATGCATCCAAATGTAACAAGTCATATATGAAAAATGATCAGAATTTTGTGTAGTATAATAATAATCAACTTTCATCCTTGTTACAAATGTTTAAACTTGTAGTTTGTTTTAAATTTGTGAAAATGACATGTTAAAATGGTTTTATTCATAACTAAATAATCGCAGCTCCAAATTTAATAAACTTTATATGTAAATGGGGTGGGAAAATGTGTAGATTAACTTGATGCACTTACTTTTGCTGTTTAACAACAATAAAATATGTTTTTAGGCAGAACAGTACCACGATCAATAATTGCACGTGGGGATTTTCCGGAATTGTTGTTTGTTGTTTCCGGCCCCATTTAAATTGCTTAGATAGTGTAGTTTTATTATTCTTCACCTCTTTCCATGTTAACCAACATTTAAAATTGTTGACTAGCATAAACGAGAGAGAACTAAATAATCATTGTGGGGTTTCGTTAATATGCAATCCGTGCATATTGAGCTCCACTTAAATTTAGTATTGTTTGTTGCACTTTGCCATGCCATGCATATTTAAACCGGACATGCATCATACTTGTTTGTGCCTCATGCCATGGTTTTGATATGAGTGTTTACCATGTTGTTTGTTTCTTTCCGGTGTTGCTTCTTAGTTTCGGTAGCGTTGCGATGTGAGGATTCGTTCGACTACGCTTGGTTCATCTACGCCCGTTCGTCTACTTCATGGACTCGATCTTATTCCTAGCGGGATCTCAGGCAAGATGACCGTCACCTTAGATCTCATTACTATCATTGCTATGCTAGTTGTCTCAATGTTATCGCTATATGTCGCACTACCCACCATTTATTTGTCAGCCTCTCTTTGCTGCCATGAAACCTCTAACCTTTGACATCATCCCAGCAAACCATTGTTTGGCTATGTTACCGCTCGCTCAGCCCCTCTTATAGCATTGTTAGTTGCAGGAGAAGATGAAGATTGCTCCATGTAGGAACTTGGATTGTTGGAATATCACAATATCTATTACTATAATTAATGCACCTATATACTTGGTAATGGGTGGAAGGCCTGGCCTTTTGCTTGGTGTTTTGTTCCACTCATGCCGCCTTAAGAACCGATAAAATGGTGTTATGTTCCTTGATTTTGCGTTCCTAAAATGGTTGGGGGTATGGGACCCCCTTAACAGTTTGCTTTGAATAAAAGTCCTACAGCAAGGCCCAACATTGGTTTTACCATTTGCCCCGAATAATAAACTTAATTAAATTTGACGCATAGGGAGTTAGCGCTACCCGAGGTTCGTACCACATATTACGGGGGGG